>JAUMHF010000014.1:6274896-6413221 GCA_032359275.1 Microctenopoma steveboyesi | reverse complement strand
AATATAGAAAAATTAGAAGACCCACAACCATAAATAGCACCAACAATAAATAATATAGAAATAACAACTAAAAAACAGGAAGACAGGTAACAGGAAGACATTGAGACTTCAGAAGCGTTGGGGTTAGGGTATTGGGAATTACATGTTTAATGTTTATTGTTTGTTTGTTTATTATTTTTAAACTCTGTATATGTGAAGCAAAAAGACTTTCTAGGAACTGCCTCCTTTCAGAATGTGTTTTGGATGACATAAGCTAATTTCCATTTTACTCAACAAGTCAGGCAAACCCAGGAGGGCCAAGTCTCAGTGGCTTTCAGAGCGAGGCCAGTTTTGATCACTGTTTTGAATGACATTAACGGATTCCCTGGAGGTGAATAATAGTGTAAACGCAGCCTTTCTGTACAGACTGAGACTGCTTGTGAGCTAATGTCAAAAACACATGTGCACAGTCTTATTCGTGGACAGAGAGGCCCACCACAATACTAAGGCTGAGATAGACTTATGACATATTACTGATAGGGGCTGACAGCAGATACTACTCACTCACTGATCAAAACAGATAAGATTCACATACTATGCCGTTTCAAGTCCCCACTAAGAGAGTGACCTTTTGACCTTGTATTTTTTATTTATATGTTATAACAAAAAGGTGTTAAGCACAAATATGTGCCAATGATCTTTACAAAAACTGGTAAAACTAAGGGTTTCTATCTAGAATATTATTGTGTTTACTTCCTGGATTAATTTACATTGACAACCATTCATTTTCACATTTCCTACTTGATTAACTTTCATATCTTTACGTCTCTCTAGTATGTGTTTGATTGTTATTTTAAATAATCTCCTGTCATATTAGTTTTAATCTCACATACAGTGTATCAGGGTTTTAAAACTGACTCTAAAGTACATATACATATACAGCAAGAACAATCAGGTGAAATTATTATCCAAATATCCCTTAGCCCTATAGTTCAAAAGAACTAGCTGCCCATGAACCCTTTCACAAGGTCAGGTTTTCAGCAGCTTTAGAGTAACTGCCTTCTTTTGTTCCCTGCGTTTTCCTGGAAATATCCATTAATTAGTTAGCAGGATCAGCTGAGACCATAGACTTACTCCCTGGACTGTTTGTATGTTACCAAAAGAAGTAGGACTAGTGCAACAAAACTGCAGTACTCAGCAGGAAACTATACAGAATGAATAATTAGATGCAGGTTCACGGATTTTAGGGGCTCAGGGATGGATGATGCTCACAGTGAATCTCCAAATAAGCCTGCTGGGTCATTAATCAGGATGCTGATAATAATGCAAGTTATATGGGCACAACAGGAATGAGTACACTCAGTTGGTGATGCTGTTGGCTACATTACGTGTGTAAATATCCCTTTACAGACTTTGATCAGGGATGAGAGTTATGATACTCACGTTTCCAGTACACAGGATAGCATTCCCTCTCCTTGATATCCACCTCATAAAGCCCTCCACGGACGCACACGGGCTCAACGTTGACTTCAATGCTGTCAGGGTCCCTGTCATCCGACGACTCGGTGGAGGTGTCCACGGACCCCGATCCTCCGTGCACACTGCTGGTCCTCGTCTCCACCGGTACCGCACCGTTCAGTCCTTTGCTTTGCACTGCGTTAGTGGCGCTGTCATCCTCCCCGACGCCCACGTTGGTGCCCGTAGCACCAGGGTTAAGCCCGTAGTATTTCCGAAACATCTGCTCGATGTTCAGTGAGTCATGGCCGACAAACACCTTCCAAGTTTTCTTATCCTCTTTGTAAAACCACCTCACCTCCTCCGGGCCGAGTTCGGTGACCACGTCGCTGAAGCGGTGTCTGGAGCTGTTGGACCTCGACCTCTTCCGCCTCTCGAACAACGGACCAGCCCCGTTTAGGTCGTTGTCGCCGAACTCCAGGGGGCTGACGTCGAGGTAAGCCTCTGGGGAACCCATGTCTAACAGCAGCCCAGCCTGGGCGCCGTGGTGCCCGGCGTGTAGAAGCGACAGGTGCCCGTCCAGTCCCGCCTGGACTGAGGACATACCTGCCTGCACCGTTTCGTCCATGGGACTCATATCTTGACAGTACGGAAACACATCAGGGTTTGTAAAAACCCACTCCTTGTTGTTGTTGTTGGTAGTGCTAATGCTGACCGGTGAACATTTACTGTCGGTGCTTAAAGAAGAGCTTAACGTGGAGGTTTTGCTTGTGATGTTGAAACTGCTCATAACTACTTGAGCAACCCAAATCTCACATCTACCTCTTCGTCTTTCACTTCACCTTTAAACAGTTTTCACTTCTCCGTGGGATGCCATGTTAGCCTGTAATACCGCGAGCATCACAACTAAATTACAAATCCTTCAGACAAGCTCCCACATTTCCTTGATTGCACCGCAGCTACACCAGGTCGTTAGCTTGCTAACTAGCTAAGCTAATGAAGCCGGTGGAAGTCAACCGCTAACCTATTAGCAAAGTCTACAAACCCGTTTAACCCGTAACTAACACAAACATACAGAAACACCTTCCTGTCAGAGTCGCTTGGGTCCAGCTTCACGGCAGCAGCTTTACAGTCCCCACACTTTGCCTGCTCCGACTCTGTGTGGACTATCGGATTCATTCGTTGTCCAAACAAATCTTGCATAGAGACAGTGCTGGACTTTGCGTGAATATGGCTTGACAGCAGCTGACGCATAGATCACGGGACGCATCGTGAACGCGCACGTAGGAATTGCTAAAAGCAAAACTGTGACCTCAGACTTTGTTTCCTGTGCATTTTTCTTATTGTGCACTAGATGGAGCCAAACACCAAGAAATGTTTTTTTTTAAGTTTTTAAAATTTCTTATTTTATTAAACTTTATATACAAACGTAAGGCAACACTATGTAGAATAAAGAATTCGAAATCCGAAGCACGCTGAATAAGAGAAGTAACGAAATTAACACAAAGAACATAGAAAACATTTAAAATAAATACATACATTAATTAACTTAACTTAACTGAACTTAAATTAAAAATTAAATTAAATTAAATTAAAAGATCAATTTAAAAGATCAAAAACAAAGATCATTTCGCATGCAATAACTTCACGGGCCACTAGATGTCACACAATGCATATGCAAAGCTCATTCCAACGTCCCAGCTTTTCTGCTTCTTTTTGCTGGTGCTGGATTAAAACTGCCCTGATGGGCAAGAAGCATACCTTGCTGCTATTGAATACTGCTGCATAGTTTCTAGTCGTGAGCGTGGACAGAATAACAGAGGTCATTAACCTTCAAAATCTCTTTGTAATGATTCTGTTCCAGTGCACAACCAATGTGTTTGAGTGTGTGTGTGTATAAATGCATGTGCCCATTTGTTTGTTTATGTAAGCACATGTGTTTTCTTAATGTGTGTGTTGTGTATTGTTATTTGTGTGTACACTGCTGGTGCAGGTGATGCCGGGGCCGTGGTGTGGTCTGTGGGGAGAGAAGGAGAGGGATAGGAGAGAGGCCCAGGCAGCTGTATTTGGAACAAACAGACATTACCCTGCTGTGTTCTAATTTACTGCAGAGTGGGAATTAAACTTTAAACTTGTCCCGCCCCTCTACAGTCTCTAACACTCCACGCTTCTGGCCATCAACAGCCACTTTCACAATGTGCGTTATTAAAGTGTGACGCCATCTAAAATCTGTCTTTTTAGTATCAAATTCACACCCCCTGCAGGTTTGAAAGGTGGATATAAAAAAGTTCTTTGATAGATACAAAGATTCCAGTAGGGACTTATGTTGAGGGTTCTAGTACACTGTGAAAGCTCTCTTTTTTGTTTGAAACATGTAGAACTCATGAATAGACATCTATGATTAAGCTAGTAAGTTTTTTAAGTCTTAGTCAACTCAACATGAATGTGTTAAAATTTGTGTTTTCCATGATTAGTTTATTAAAAATCAGTTTAACACTAAATACTATTGAGAGACTGTTTTACTTTATTTATTCCAATTCCTTATTTAATGTCATTAATATCTCATTATTGAGTTGGATTTGCAATGTGACTACACGTTTACACTAGAGGACGACACGTGGCTTTCATATGAGAATCAGCCAAATTGCTCATTTGTGGGAGTCAAACTCAAACAGGTTGCGCTCTCTCTTTCTCTCCCTCTCTCTCTCTCATTGTGTGTTCTGATGTTTTGCAACCACTAGGCCCACCACCTGGATGAGTGAATGACAAACAAGCTACAAGTTTTCCTTCCAGTAACTGAACAAATAGATATTTATAACCAGCTGGTCACCTCCCCAACCCACTGTGCCCCCCTCTCTTCACCCGCAGCTTTGAGTGCTCCCTTTAAAGACCAGTTGTGTCACTTTTGGCTTTGTTCTTAAACAAAGAGAACTGCCCCTCATCTGCCCATAATTGGGCCGGCTCTTGGAATGTGCTTGATGTCTCCGCATAGGCCACTGTGGCTTCAACGGATAGGCATGGGTTGCTGGGACATGGAGATTATTGAATGGAAATCCATCCAGCCATCCCTATTTCTGTCCTCGGTGTTTTCTTTAGCTTTCCATGTTTCTTTCTTACCTTCCATTTCTTTACGTTTTACCTCTGTTTCACCCCGTCTTTGCAGTCTACAGTATTTTCTCAGGACGGAGGATCTCTATTAAACTAACGAAACCCCACACTCACACATGGTAAATGGTACAGTATGCTGACAGACTTCAATAGGCCTTTTTTGTCTCTCTGAGCTGCGCCACCTTGCTAAGGTGGGGCGGTTGGACACAGTCAAGGCTGATCTGCGGCACATGTCACTAGCAGTTACTGAGGTGATGTTGACCATGGGCAGATGGTTAAGAGGAGTTTGGAGGGTGTTTACTGTGTTATTACTAAAGGGAAGCAATTTAGCGAGTTCAAATTACACTTGCAAGGAAGGAAAACATGTTAAAACAGTAGTTGGCAGGCTACCAAAACTCTGAGCCCCTAATTGTTTTCATTAATAGCAAATAATCTCAAAGTTCTTAGTCTGCATTCTGGGAAACATTATGGTCTTATGCTCGAAACGTGTACATCTGGGAAGTCTCTGAGGATTAGTTTAGAAATTTGTACAGAGCAGTCATACAAACCCCAGGTGAGAAGTCCTAGACTCTTACACCCCAGTCACAAAAAGACAGTTAGTGTCTTTGTGGAGGTGTTGTGTTCCTTTTAGTGCTTAAGCAACCTTGTCCTCAGGATTCAACCCTTTGGTTTTGGTCATGACTCATTTACTCCTGAATCCTTCACCTTTCACCCTCAGCTCCACTCTCCATGTCACCCGCTAGCTACCCTGGATAAGTAAATACATGATGTAATATGTGTTTTTTGCCTCCCACCCGCCTCCACCCACATCAAGAGGTGATTAGACTGGAGCACAGCAATTTTAGGTGGAGGTGGGTGTGGTCAACAGGGTCTTGAACAAGAGGAGGGGTTGGTAATAGATGAGCACAAATGGAAGGGAATTTAACAAGACTGGTTTTGGGCAAATAAGATAGAAACAAGGGCACATGCAGGTCACCAACAGGGCGGGAGACGACCCAGCCCTGGTGGATCAGTCTGGGCTGGGACTTCTCAGTCGCTACAGTCGAAGTCAAGCCAGCGGCTCCACCCCCCCCGGCTGTCTGGGCTTCAGGTTCCAGGTGGGTGATTGTTGACTCCAGCACACGGCAGCCGCTGCCTGGCCCTACTGCCCATAACGACCTCCTCCAGGGCTACCAGACTTATTGTCATTCAGACTCCTCAATACAATACAAGTCTGATATCCCTCCCCACGCGCTGGAGCCTGATTTGGGTTGGGCTGCTTGACGGCTGTCACTGTATTTGTTTGTGAGAATGTGAGTTTGTCAGGAATAATAAGCCTCTATATGTCTTGGTATTTTAATTACAATGTGCTCTTAAGGAAGAAACCTCCTAATAAATAATTAGTATTGTTTGTTCTTGTGTCTGTGTTGCTAGCTCATTAGTTAACATGATGCGTCTTACTTTTTTACTTGTTTTTATCAGCTCCAGGAACAATAGGGAAGGTGCATACAGCACCTTTTTTGTGCTGTGTCTGCAGGTAGAGCTCTTTCTCTTGGTGTGAAGGAGACAGAGCATTCATAAGAACTATCTTTAGCCCCCGAAACCTGTCAGGAACGAACAGTAACTGTATGTGGACGTTTTGATGTGTTCTCTTCAGCATGTCATAATAGACTAGCTCCACTTCTTAACAGACCAGCTGGGAGAAGGAGTATGTGTCCAAACATATTGGGAGTTCCATTTTAAGAGACAAGAGCAATGCAGAGGGCAAGAAATGAGATGGCGTGTAAATTACAAACTATGTAAGTTATTACTTGCGGATGACGTTGAACATTTTGCATTCTAAGGCGCCCGTTTGAGTATCTGTCACTTTCACCTCCACGTAAAAGTAAACTTGCTGGTAAAACAGAGAGCCATGGAGTGGAAAGTGCCAGGAAGATTAATGAGGTGTGGCCTTCCTCTCTTTCACACTATCTTTCTTGTTATCCTTCTGTCTGTCTGTCCAGACTATGTTTCAATGTGTGTGTGTGTGTGTGTGTGGGGGGGGGGGGGGTCTATGCGGGGTGGCCCAATGAGTAAACACACTGAAGTAAACAAGTGGAGAGACATTAAACGGGGAGCTAGTGTTACCTTGTTCTTACCTTGTTACCTTGTTACCTCCTACAGCTCACATTTCTCCAATTAAATCTAGTCAATTCCTATCACTCCTGTTTAGGTCAACTTGTTTTCTTGTCTTCCTCGATGGGTGAAGGTAGTTGACGTAGCAGCAGAGAGACAGACAGAGAAGGGGCCATGCCATAAGGCTCAAAAGCCAGACTTGAACTTGCATTTATGTGGCGTGTGCTATAACCACTACCCACAGCACCCTATATTGTATAAGCACAAAGGTGATGCGTAATACACTGCTCAAGAGCAAACTCTCGCTTCAGATCTGTCACTTACACAGTGATGGCTGTGCCCTCCATAGAGGCCTACATGTGTTGGGCCAGACTTCAGTGTTTTCAGATGATGTTTCACACCACCAGGGTTGATGAATTCAAGTGCTGAAATGTTCCCAGTAAAAAGACATGCTGCAGACAGCTTTGGAATGTTTTCACAGAAGGCACAGAGGACCCTCAAACATAGATATGCTCCAGACTGAGTCTAGAAAGTCGGTACATTAGCATAGTTCGAAATAGAAATCCATAGTTTAAATGTTATGTTGCACGACTAGAATAGATAAAGCATGCAATGTTGCCCAAGTTATATCTCTTTTTTCCAGTCCTGTCCTCCCCCTTCCCTTCTTTTCTTTTATAGGAGAGGAGCTAAGAGATGAGACCGCAAGTCCCCTCAGAGGCTTGGTCCTCCATCGGCATCTTTAATGGATGTCAGATGTGTGTGAGGAGGTCGTAGCGTGAGTGTGTTTCATGTTAGTTCTCAGCATGATGAGCAGGGAACCAGCTGGAGATGAACAGAAACCACTCCGGCCCCCTTCACAATACCTCCATTTTTCCCCCCCACTTCTGTCCTTCGAAGTAATGGTATCCTGCTTTTGTAATCTATTGGTATTAATAAAGGCAAACAAAGGCAAACATTCTGTAATGGGAGCGGAAGACATTTTGGTTTCCTTGAGAACCAGACAGCAGCCTCTTTACTTCTTGTCAGTGTAAATCTTGTGGCAGTTTCAATGGTTGGAAGGCAATGCTCAGTGCCCCTGAGCTGATTACAAAGAAGTTCAAGGCAAACTGCTCTGTTATTGCTTACAGCCACAGTACCTAATAGTGTGCTACAATGGAGCACTACAACTGCACACCCCGTCATTACAATTTGGACCCCTAAGGAAATGTATTATTCATCAAAGCAGTTGCTGCACAGAGATGGTTCCTTTCTGAGTGTGATTTGTGTCGTCCGAGTGAACACCACTGAAAGTCTCACACCCCAAGTGCTTGACAGGAAGGAAGTGTCTCGAATATCCTTGTCGGAACAGCATCCTTATACCTCAAGCGCTAAACACTGCAGCTCACGTTTCTCGTCTCTTCTGTAACATTTGCCTCATTTTAGGGTTTTTCATGCAGCGTTGGTCTTTGGGCTGGGCATAAGGACAGAGCTAAATATCACAGCATGATCGTGTACCAGGGGTGGATCTACAGAGAAGTAAGGGGGAGCAACTGCCCCCCTGCTGTAGAGCCTGTTCAATATGAGTTTTTCCCACTCATCAGCAAACAGAACTGATTAGTGAGCAACGCGTGAGGGCTGGTGTGTGGGCCAAGTCACTAAAGTGATGTTGAAAAGTGTCTTTAGTTACTTTTTTTTTCACACAGCTCATTGCTGTTTCCCCATCGAGTTTTGTTATTCTCTCTGTTAACATAATCAAAAATCAAACCTCAGCCTTAAAATTCAATTGCACATTGTGGGATAAATAACGTTTTCTGAGTCTGAATCAGAATCTAAAAAGCAACCGTGCAGGAAACACATTAAAACACACACTGAGACTATTTTGGACTAACTGGGAAGTAACCTAAAACACATATTAGAACAAGAGGAAGACTGTGTATTTTTTATTTATGAAGGAGCTCAGATTGACAACCCAGTCATGCTTCTATACAACTAAACTGCAATCATATGTATATATATTTGTATTTTTCTAAAAATATTATGTACATACCATATATTCAACATGAATTAAGAATATGATGTAAATATGATAATATGTAACACATCAATTAAACAAGCACAAGCACTGTACTTTTCGTCAACCCAAATATCTGAAAATATCTAAACCATCATGTTTTCTCTTTTAAAAATATCAGTCTCGACGTGTGACTCCAATCTGTTAAATATTTTTAAGGTTGGATCCAGGCACACTGGCCTGATTTGTGACTGACTCGAAAGCCTTGTGACTTGCCTTCTGTTAATAAGTAAATGTGATTCTTCATTCATTCACAAAATGCATTACGTCACAACATGATGATTACATTCACAACCAAAGCGTGACCGTGGCTGCGATACAGTATTTTCAGGAGCCAGGGTTAAGGTTGAAGCATGTTGGCCAAGTTGTTAGGGAATTTGAGTGGGCATCCAGCTGGTAGACTGCAATACAGAGACGGAGGGCCTCATTATATCTCTCTCCATGTCGGGCCCTTTAGTCCATGTCCTCGGCGGCCGTGTTTGTTTAGAGAGCCGGAGTCTTTTAAAGCTACGTTTGGCCTAATGAGTCCATTATCTGCCAATGATCCACAAAGGGACCCTCCTCTGTATCACTCCCTCTCCCTCCTTGTGTAGTAGTTTGGCCTAGCCTCTCTTGCTCTCCCCGTTCCCCCCTTTCCCCCCTCTCCCCCTATTTTTCTGCCACTTTCCCCCTGCTTTTTCTAATGCACAACTCACTTCTACCCTGTTTAGCTCATTTTCTCCTTCCTGCTGCTCCGCTCTTTTCCCAAACCTGTCACACACTGTGCTCATTTCTTTCCATTAGGACACCAGTGGAGCCTCCTTCCTTTTCAAACACCCGCCTCCATCTCCTTTGAGGCCGTGCAGTTTATGTCGTTGTTGGGAACTACTTTGGTCTGGTTTTAACTGCCTCACACCTGCAGATGTTGTTGCCTCTCTTCATCACAGCTGACAGTATGAGTTAACAGTAGCAGCGGAGGGCAGTTGTCTTCAGAAGAGTACTGCAGAAGATTTGCAAGGACCACATCAGGAGCTTGGTAACTACAGGATGCTGAACTTCACTTTGGGATTAAAAACTGTGTCTGGCTGTGTTTTCATGGGGAGCTGCATGTGTTTATCCATGTGGGCCATATACCCGTAAGCTTTATTACAGGTGTTACAGGTGTGCATTTGGGAGTAGATTCTCAGACACCCCTCTCACGCCTGTGCTGAATATGTGGGGCCCTCCCCATTTCTACCAGTAGCCACAGGAAGCTGGTGTGGATCAGTTCTCTGTTCGAGCCTGGTTGCTCTGTTAACACTGAGGACTTAATTATGGTGATCTTGTAATAGTCTAGAAAATGGAAGGAATGCTGGCCTCATGGCCTTACTCACAGCAGGATTAGCTGCACGAGTTGCACTCCCCAACCTCCACAAGCTCGATTGGCCTCTCCCACAGCTGCTTTTGTCTTGTGCTCCAAAGAGGAAGGGTGTGAGGAGGAGGGAGGAGAGGAAGAAAGGAGAAGAAAAAGACAAAGAAAAATAATCTGCAGGGTGCAGGATCTTAATTTGATTTAATGAAGGGAGATTGAAGTCTGAGAGGCTTTGCTCTCGCACACCTCCACAGACACGTACACACGAACACACACTCAGCCCTCACTCATAGGCCTTATTGATCTGTTGGAACAAACCCTATTATGGGCAATTATGTTATTCACCAGCCATGGCAAATCCATTTCTTTGCTTTCATTACCTGCTAATACATGGAAAGGACCTCTATTAAGCTTGAACGTGATGCTTCCTGTTCGCACCGAGTGTGAGATCGGAAATCTTTGTTTCCGTCATGTTGTAATGCTTTTGTCTCACATCACTTTGAACCTAATCTTAAGGAAAAAAAAACTTCAAAAGATTTCTTTTCTTACTTATTCTTTTCTTAATTCACTTAAAGTGAATTAAGCACTTGTGAAAAATATGAATGTGAATTCAGTGTCTGACTTTTGTGAATGTACTTCAGCTGCTTGAGTTGAACGTGCAGAACTTAGAATCAAGCAGTGCACCAGACCAAAGCAAAGCAAAATAATCACAAAAGGAGGCCTCTCTTTGTACCTGCTTATTGCCCCATTTTGCCTCCCTTAAAAAAAAGAACAAGCAAAACCAGTCCCTCCATCTCTCTGCCAATGCAAGAGAAGCCCATTACTATGTTCATCTTCTCAACATTTGACAGGTGGAAGTAGAACTTTGGGGTTTATGTTTTAATTATAAAGAATTCCAGATGTGGAGGGGGACTCATAAATTAGAAGCAGAGCTACTCAAATGTCTTTTTTCAAAGGGACCAAGCGGGTCAGCATCTGCTTCTCATTGTAGCCAATGTTGTTAAGGGCCCTGGCTACAGAAAGGCCCAAGTCCCCTGTCTGGCCTCACAATAATTGACACTATTAAATGTGCCTAAACAGATTTAGAGCGTCCAGAAAAGTTACATTTGTCTTGCAGAGTGACTCTAATCATCTATTTTAGATTGAAGGGAACTAAAGAGGAGGAACCGACCACCAAATCTGGTACATGATAGAGAGGGAGTGAGTGAGGAAAAGAGGCAAAGCAGAAACAAGGAAAGCTGGAAAATGCACAAATACAAACAAATTAGGTCAGAATGGCTCTGTGTAGGAATGTCAGGGAGGGTGGGAAGGAACCACAGAGAGGAGGAGAGAGGACGGGCAGGTCTGAGCTGTATTACCACACTCCAGACCATGCTGCTCAGGCGGGGGTGGGTTGAGCTGAATGCACATGGATGCGTTTACAAAAGCACCAGTCATGAAAGACCATCTGCTCCTATCCTCTGGTGATCTTTTAAACTCACATTAATGTAGTCTGTTCTCTTTCTGGAAAGATGTGATACATTGAGTGATTTTCTCTTTTCTCTGAGGCTTGATTCTGTTGGCGAGAGTTTGGGAGAGGATGTCTTTAACCACGTATGAGTTTGATTTCTGACTAATGATAATTTTCGATGGGCATCTTTGTAGCTATTCTGCTGCTGCAAAATCGGGAGGTCATAAGGTTGTGCTCGGGTTGGTGTAAGGGTGCAATGTTTCTCTACAGTGCATGGTCCAAAGAAAGGGTAAAAAAAGAAACAACTCTTTCATCCAAAAAGTGGAGCCAGCTCTGCAGAAGTAAAGTGGGGCAGGAACTCTCAGGGGTGTGATTGAAAGGGTGAGAAGTTAATTTGGCAGCTTTTCCTCCTCGCTTTGCTAATGTTTCCTCTCGGGACCAAACACCCTCAGCATCCCCTCTGTCACCTCACCTCTCCAAACTCTCCAACCCCCAGACACCCTGCTACCCAACCACCCGCCCACCTAACTTCCACTTTCAAGCCCCCTCCAAACACACTCCTGCCACCCTACCTATTCTGTGATTTGCTTCTTCAAACATCTACATGCCTTGTTTCCTTTTCTCACTACCCCTCCTCTCCCTCAGTTTTCCTCTCATCCTCCCACTATAGGCTGATGTCCCCCCTACCACAGCCCCGTGAAAGAGCACCTTCATCACAGCGGTGCACGCTGACCCGAGACAAAACCTTTTCTCCCCAGGAAACATCCTGCTCTGAAACACTTTGGCTCAAGTGTGTTTTCTCCTGGGACAGGGAGAGGAGGGTGAGTAGGGGTGTCTGAGGTGCTGGTGGTGTGGTACTTGAGCTAAATGGAGGCCATGATGGTGTATCTTTACCGCCTGTCAATCAGACGCCTGCTGATGTTTAGGGCAGCTCTGCTGCAGCTCAGTAGAGGATAAAGGGTCACGGTGGGGCAGTTGCAGAGGTGGTTTGGGGTAATGGGGTTGAAGTGTACATAAATGTGTGTATATTTAGGTGGTGTGTGTATTATACGGGAGAGAACCACATGGTGTTCTTGCTCTCCTCACTCATCACATGCAATGTCATTCTCATCAACGGAGTGTAGTTGGAGGTGATGTTGGTGGTAACATGGGAGACGGGGTGAAATGGTATATGGAGTTACGCCTTGTTTGTTACTTATTAATCTTTTAATATCTTTTAGCATCTTGTTTGTTTGTTCATCTACTCTCTGCTGGTCACATTAGAGCTCATATTGACTTCAACTATTCAACTACCGTAAATGAGTAGAAAGATACCAATATTTTGGTATCTAAAATAAACTATTTCACTCTGGGATACACAAGTGGGACTAAGATTAAAGTTTTATGAATCTAGAAATCTGAAACAATAACCATAATTTTGAACCACAAAGTCAGCACTTGATTTAAAAGGTAGTGCAAGCTACTCAATATTGTAAATAAAGTCACTTTTCTCATGAACTACCAGTGCCAAATTAACATATAACAACGTGCTGGGTACCTTGTCATCATAACTTTAGTCATGACCTCCTGTCCACTTCCTCACCTGGTTCTTCCTCTCTCTCTTTGTGCGGTCAACCAAAGGGAAAACATAGCAACAAGGAATCTATCATCTAATAAGAGTGCCATAATAATGCATGTGGTTAATTTGGACCCTACTCTACCTAGTAAGAATCATATCATGTGACTTTATGTATGTCTGGAAGTTGAGTGTTCCTCAACTGGACTTTCTTATCTATTCTACAAGAAAGACCTTAAGATGCCATGACTCAGCTTCTGCAAACCTTTTCAACGGTTTTAATTTGGCCCTTTTAATTCACTCTTACCTGTGGGGGACTTCTATAAAGAATAATGACCTGTAATAAAGAAAACCTTTAATAAAGCCATTTGAGCCTGTATTGGTTTTGTCCCTTGTCTCAATAGAAATATTTCCTCAATGTTAATAATTAATCAATACTAATTAATAGTAACTATAATTGTTTATTGGTGCTGGAATTAACTTTAGAGATGTATCATAACCCCTTAAAGAGAAGGGTGTTAAGACAGATGTGAGTAATGACAGCCATGAGCAGATTGGTGGATTCTACTTTTGCCAAAAGTCACATACAGCTCAATACACAGAGCAGTTTAAGTTCAGCTGAAGTTAGTTATGCTTCAGAAACATAAAGGTCAAGTTCAGAGGGGGAGACGTTGTACATCATAATATACACAAATTTAAGTGGTCCCAGGGTCCACCCTCCAAACGTTGTGTGCTAGCAGGACTGACATCACCTTGTAGCTAGAAGTCATTTGGCTACAGCACACCCCATTACATGTAGTACAGGACTAATTAAACATACTTGTTGGTCTTGCTCATACATTCACGATCTCAGACATGTGACACCTAAAGTCACACGTGTGTACATTTACACATCTCACACCTGCACGTAAACACAAGACTTCCAGTTTCCTCCGTGCCCATAAGTACCACTGGGGTCCCCATTGCGTGAGCCGTCCTTCATTATTTGTATTATTTCCCACACAGTTTCTATGGAGGGATAGCAGGAATGTCACCATGATGTAATCAGATGTGACACACTAGATCAGAGCGTGAAGAGTGTTGTCATCCTTGTGTGATGCTGACGCTGATATCAGAGAGTTAACATATGTAGTGTGCTTGCACCGCTTTTGTGACTTTGTTGGAAGAGGCCCTACTTAGTCTGTATTCCTGCACGAGTGCCTGCATATTTCCATTATTTAATTAATCAATGTGAACATAGTTTCACTTGTTAACATAATACAACCGCTCCAAATACTTGTCTAAATGTGTCTGTGTGTATGTGCCTGTCCACATTTGTGTATTAGTATGCGCATGGATTTTCTCTATCCAAGGCCAGCCGTGGATGCTGGACAGCAGCACACGTGGCTAACACACTGCAGGTTGCAGTGTGAGACAGGCCAGGTTGGCTGGTGACAGTGTGCAGCCCCTCTCCTGCCTCATTTATCTGCTATAGCAGTGGACAGAATGCAATTTCCTGCGAGGGGGAGGCTAAGGGGGGGTTGAGCAGTTAGGGGGCCAGGGATGCAAAGAACATCAAAGGCCTCTGAAAGCTATCAGGAACTTGAGTACTGCCAGCACTGCATGCCAACTCGCCAGTCCTCGCTCACCCTGTGGTGCACCCGGACATCAGCTATGGCTATACAAACCATTCACAGTGTTTGTTAATAAGTGAGTGCGTGTGTGTCTGCGCGAGGGTGCAGGGTAAAAATACCCTCCATTTAGAGGCTTAGACACCTTGAGCTGTAGCATTCAGGGCACCCATTAGACATGTTGCAGTATACGAAGAAGGTCACAGTTTATCACCGCTGCCACCCTACCTCTCCAACACAGACACCCGCCTGCTCTTCTCTTTGTCCCTCCCTCCACTTCTTTCCCTTGGTCCAGCATGCTCGCTGAGTGTTCTCCAGTTGCTATCAGCAGAAGTGAGCAGACGGTTCGATTAGGACCATTTGGGGGTGTGCGTGTGTGAGTGCGTTATAATGGAACCTCTAAATGAGAAGCAGCTTGGCTCAGTATAAGCTGTGGTCTAGCTCCCATGTCGTCTCTCATCTCATGACTTTATGAGTTTGTATATGTTTTGTGTGCACTTGAAGTCATATTAATGCACATCTGTTTTTTTGCATATGTTCTTGCTATTCTGTCCCAGGGGAACGTATATGACAGGACGTAGTAATGCAGCCCCTGCTTAACCTAATCTCTGCCTTTCATATTTGGCCTCCTCTCCATTTCTATTTAATGTAGCATCAAATGGGTCATCTCTACAGAACTGAGAAAACAATGCACCTGTGTTATCAAAATGAGGGCTTGTGCAGCGTATAGGAATCTTTCAAAAGTGAAAACTTCCTGTTTAAGCCGTACGTGTATTCCAAATCACTGTATAGGTTTCCTAAACTTCAACAGATCTTGTTTTTGTGGACTTCTTTCCATTTCTGCACACATCACAATATACAAAATACCAATTTCTTGCATTGTAGTTGTATAATAGCAGCTGGCAGCTGGTGAAACAGTCAACAGCTCTGACCTCTGTACATCAGAAAAGTTTGCATCCATACGACCGTTGCTGGGCCTCAGATAAACACGACATTCTCTGCATAGACCAGCCAGCTGCATTGAGTAGAGTCACATATAGACCCTATCTAAGGCCTATCTCCAACAGGATGACTGGTATTGCCTATGGAATGCTTTTGTCTTGGTTTGTGCATTGCTGTGTGTGGGAGGTCATGTAGGTGACCTCCACTTGTTGCCTTCCGCTTTCACTCTACTACATTTGTGCATTTCAGCATGAGACCACCTTACTTTGTCTTTCAGTAGCAGCTCTTGGAGGGATGGCTAACGTAGTTACTTGAAAGGCTGGAGGTCTGGCTGGGGCTCGAGGGCTCGGACACCGGGGGTGGTACACCTTATCACAGGCATCAGAAATGCCTTGTCGGCAGCCATTCATTGGGGTTGGGGAAAATAAACCAAACTGCCCCCCCACACTCCTCCCTGAAAATGAGTGAGTTAGACAGATAACACCAGACCACAGGGGGTCCCCTCTCTCCTTTCCCCATCCGTCTATCACTCTTGCTCCCCCGTCTCTTTCCAGTTCTGCGACCGGTTTTATTGGAGAGGAAACAAAAAACAGAAAGCCTTAGTGTGGGGAGCCACTTGTTATCTGAGAGTCTTGGGAATCAAGGCCTCAGCAGAGGCTTCACTCAGCGCACTAATGAAAGCAGGACAATTTGGCCGCTTTCGTTCCCAACATAGTTAGACCCCCCATCCCAATCTCAGTGCATGCACTCCTGATTCCATTTGCCTCCAATTTGCTAGCATCCTTCTTCCTCTTCAACTGCTCTACACCTTAACCTCTGGCTCCCTTTTGAGGACAACTTAATCTATACAGTTTTTATTTCATGATAAGTGAGTCAAGATTCATGATCAAGGCCCTCAATGAAACCAGGAGTCTGCATGATAATAATAACTTATGTGATAACAAACTTTGGTAACAGTAGTCTTTAACTGCAGCTAGTAGCTGAAAATAAAATTTGACTGTACCAGAAAAGATCCTCGGATGTACTGTGAGCTGGCTGTTTGTTAGGCTTGTCACCGTAGAAGGCGTGATCGACAGGTTTTTAAAAGTCACACATGGCCCCTTGAAAATCCTCCCTATTCAACAGTTCATTAAGGCTAGAAGATTTAAGTTTCCACAACTAAACAATACAGCAGAGATCCACTAAGTTCACCTTTGTTTGCCACATAGCTGAGGTTTACCATCCCCAGGTGAGCGACTGAGAGCTCCTCTCTGTTCTGATTCCCTTCATGCTTTGGATCTCCCAGTGGAGCCTGGGCAGAGAGGCAGCAAGGCCATGTGAATGCTGTATAGTAAGCTAAGACTTGGCCGCCGGGCATCCGGAGAGAGGGCTCAGCTCTCTTTGTGGTGGATCTCTGACAGGTTGGGGCGATGCACACACCAACCCCTCCCATCCACTTTCACCTTTGAAATTGTCCCAGGTGGAGGGGTGGAGGATGAGACAGAGGGATAGGTGGAGGGGTTGCAGAGGAAGCACTGAGATGTCCCCATAGGGCATTGCTTGTGTGTAGCTCGATATCCCTGCGGACTTTGGTGGCCTCCAGAGAAAGGTTAAATGAAGCCAGGGCTGTATGACGGACAAAGGCCGCAGGTCAGCACCCAGCCCTTTGATCTATTCCTGCCCTCTTCAGACCACAGAGCCAGAACTTTTTGTTTCACCTTGCTTTTCCATCCCTACGGCTAGTCCCCTTTTTTCCTCTCAATCTGCCCCCAACAATGGAGTCACTTACAAAGCTCTGAGCGTTGTATGGTCTGCCAGTCACCAGAAGGGAGAGGTTTCAAAGGGAAGGTAGTGGGGCTCAGTGTGTCCCAGGTCCCCAGTGAGGAGACAGATACTGACTCTTTCAGTCACCAGCACTGGGCCACAACCTCACAGCTGCACCCAGCACTTTAGAAGCCTTATCCAACAAAGACACAGCGAGGAAAGTTTATGTGTTGGGGTAAACAGTGGAAGGGAGCAGAGAAATTTACTGACACATGCTTGACTCGACCTCAGCAACTTACAGTGATAGGATCTGTCATTTTTCACTTCTTAAAACTGAACTTGGAAGTGTATGATAATGACAAGCAGACATAGTGCAAGCACAGAAAAGTATTTAGACAGTTGTAACTTTTTAATCTCAGTGCCAAAAAACAACAAGCTGAAATATAACTTACAGTTTTGTGGTGTTTCTTTTCCATTTCACTGTAATGGGCAAAAGGGAGACGAAAGGATTTATCTTGGAGCTGCATACAGTCTTCAGCAGAAGTAGAAAAAGACAGAGCAGAGCTAACATGTTTCAAGTTTGTCTCCAGCCTCTTTTTCAGCCAAAACACTCAGGTGGAGCCCTGCTCGGAGACCACAGACATATAAAAGCCCAGAAGTAGCTGACACTTCCCCCCTCCTCTGTCTATCCCCCTGTGCCTAAAGACCTTGAATTGTCAGGACCTCACTGCCTCATCGAAAACGTTCATGCTGGCTGGATCCCACTACAAACTAAAAGGGATTTCTTTCTGAACATCTGTCTTTCACATAACTTAGTTACTATGTTACTAACCTTTAGTTGATATCTAATCAATTGTTTAGAAATAAGCAATAATCAAGAAGTTCCCAATAATTTTAGTGAGCGAATGATGTATGAAAAAATTTCAATAGAATGGTTTCACCATTTCCCCAACACATTGGAATATTTTCTGGAGGCTAAATGATGGATGAGCACTGATATTTGCGGGGCTGTTAAAATCTCTGGTTGAACTACTGTATATCCTTACTTCAGTGTCTCCCAACGATATAGGTATAGGTGTGTGAGTGTGTGTTTGTGTGTGGCAGGGGCCCTGAGTGAGGGCCACAGGGGCAGGAATGTAAAGGCTGCACTGAGCCTCTGTGTTGCTAATGGATTAACAGGCCAGCTTGGCATGCTAATGGAGATTGTCTGTGATGTAATGAGCTTCTAATTAGATCACCTCTGAGCTTGACCCTCTTGTAATGAGGGGGGCAGAGGAGAGAGGAGGGGCCGGGGCTGGTGATAGCACCCTGACCTGCAGGTGTGAACCGGCCCAGGCTGTAAACAGGGCTGGACATTCCTAGCATTCTCAGCTCAGCATCCCCTCCCGAAACTCCCCTCCTCCTGCCTGCCAATAACCCTTCTCCAGCGCTTTGGGTAGATACACACACAGAGAAACAATTGGAGCCACATTTCATGCTCCAAGGTGCTTCCCAGTTAGTCTGAAAGACTTGGGTTCATCTATTCTTTGATTTTCTGACTTTTTTTTCTATGCGATACCGCTTTCTCACTGGGGTGCTGCAGCATTATTCTGTGACCTGAATCCAAACACTAAAGTGATCTGCAGGAGGGGAACTATCTAATTAAATGTTTAAGATTCTAATCTTCGTGCGGCATCTTACCTCTGTCTGACTAGCCTCCGCTTGCAGAACCATTATTAATCATCCATTCTTCCCAACCTCTTCGTCAAATTGTCTTGTTGCTCTCGCTTTCTCGTTCTTTGCTTTGGCGCAAAGAGGCGCACTGATACCACCCCAGAGCCCTTCTCTGACAGAACAAAACACCTCTTTATTTGTGAGGGGGAGATTAACACCCAGTATGCCACCAAGCAAGTAAAGTGCTCCATAGACCAGTCCATCTGCAGTCATTTGTGACTGCAGACGTGACCCCTGAAAGTATTCCAGGACTACTGCCAGCACTTTTATTGCTCTATTTATGAGCAATGCATTATTGTGTATTAGTGTTTCATGATTAATTTCACATTGATTTTATGGTGTGGTATAAAGTATGGTGTTGGTCATTTATACTTCATTATACTATTTATTTACTTAATATTATTTATATTCTGCTTAAGTAAAGGTAATTTAAATTTATCTTAAAAACATTTTGCTCTGAAGCATTTGGTTCTAATTAAGATTCTAACAGTATGTGGCTTGTGAATTTGTGTGTTTGTGCTTAGAAAGAATGGTGCACACAGGTGAGAATGCATGCACATGCATGTGCGTGTGCGAGGTGTGACTTAAAAAGAGCTGGTGTCAAGATGTAGGTTTGTTGTTTTCAGAGGAAAAGATAGGATCAGTGTGGGTTATCAGCCATGGAGGGCGGTGACCAGGATGTATGATGCTCGAGGGGGAGTAGTATGACGAATGACCTATAGGAGCTTAACGCTCTGTTTGTACTGTAGGACTTATCAGATGCTAAGGGCCCATCAAGTCACTTGGTTTAAGTTCAGTATTTGCCTCCGAGGCAAAAAAGTGTTAGTTTTCGAGCAATTAATTTAAAATTAATGAGCACAGACAAGAAAATGTCAAAACTACAAGACCCCTAAGATAAGTTAGGAAAGCAGTCACTGGGCTGAATGTGCACTTGTGATCAGGGCACAGCATTTTCCAAGGAACACTAAGTACATTGGGGTTAAATGGATGAACTGTGGACAGGTATCCAGTGTCTCACATTTATATTCACACTTCTGGTATGAGTGCAACCTATGAGCAATGCTAGCAACCTAAATGAAAAACACAACGCACAACAGTGATTAGACAACTGGTATGACTGTGACTCAGTTGGTAGTTTGTTTGACTCCTGGTTGACTCAATTCCTGGACACGTGTTACAGTGTGTATGTGTGACTGCACGTATTTCCCCACGGGGACTAATAAAGTCTAAATTGTTGAGAGACGATTTAGAGACATTACATTTGCAAAATTTTCCAGTAGTGTGTTTTTTCTCTTTGGCTGTGTGTGATTTTCAACTACAGAGGTGATTTTTTTTGACTAGACCTCTAAGGGCAGGGAGGTGCAGAGACAAGAACCCCAAGGTAGTAAGTGAACGCTCCCTTTATCAGTCCCTTGTTCCCTCTCGTCTTTTAGTAGCCTAGACTCATTAAGCCATCTATAAATGGTCTGGTCTTAATGAGGAGGCTTTTATATGGCTCTCCCTGGGCCTTCAGGGGATAATCAGACTCCAGTAGGAAGTCGTCTGTCTTGATAGCCTGCCTCTTTTCTCAGCGGTGGTCTCACCAGGCCTAGTCATAGTCCCGCATACATACACATCACCCATCTACCTCCATTTCAGTTTCTTTCTTTCAATTTCCAGCTCTGTTTTCATTATTGGTCCTATCTAGTTATTTCATGACATGATAAAAGTCAGCTGGTGCCTAACGCCCAGGCCACTTGTGGGTATTTTAATTGCCTTCTTCCTCCCCCTCAGCCTAGCCGGCTTGCTGCTCTTTTACGAGGCCCCAGGCCCACCGGCTGCTACTCACCCTTTCAAGGGTCTTCCTTCTCTCCTGAGGCATGTCCTCCTGTCTCCCGAGGCACCGAGACTCCTATTGTCCCAATTTTCAGATGGTACCAATAAAAATGTACCACCATGTAAACGGAGTTCGTTGGCAAGGCTGAGGACAGATAGAGGGCTTGATGATTGCTGGTGTGGTAAGGAGCGTTGAAGACAAGTCAGTCGTAAAGTAAATTAAAGTTTGACACTGGTTACCCCAAAGTGATTAGATATTTAGGACTCATTGTCTAAACCTTAAGGGATTAGAGACTTCACAGCAAATGAATCACGAGCCTGAAAGTTCGGTTTTGTTTGTGTCAATAAAGCTTGCTTGTACAGCTTTACTTGTAGCTCTGGGACTCACAAGACAGTAATGTTTACTTAGTTGCTTAGAAGATAATGAAGATTCATTTTATGTGTTGCTTTTGGTGATTAAAAGGGTATACATCAATGTCATGTCATGCAGTGCTCGAATGAGGGTGAAAGCCTATCCCTGAACAGATGTTTACTACAAAGGTCAGAGAGCATGCTGTGTTTACATCAGAGGGTTTAGGACGGACATGTTTAGAATTGGAAATGCTGCTGTAGGCAATGACTTTAATCAAATTATTTTCCTTCGTCAGAACTGATGAGGCCTTCTGGGTGGAAGTTGAAATGTCTTTAAGAACACGAAGCAACCCCAGTTGCCACTGAACAGCGTTATTTGGGATAACCATGGCCACGGACTATCTTCCTCATCCTCTCTCCTCCACTCTTTCATCGCTTGTGAGAGCTTTCTTTTTGTCTTATAAGATTTAAAACAACTGCTGCTTAGTGTCATTGAGCGTATGTCATTTCCTGCCTAAGGGTGAGTGTGGCCTCTCCACTTCCTCTGTTATTCATTCCAGAGGAGGGGTCTGAAACACTGCTCCATCTGAGCGAGAAGAGGACCTGGTTTCAGCCTTGGAGCTCTTTAAAAGGCATGCAGTTTAAGATTTGGAATAAGATATGTAAATCTGGAATGGCCTTTAGTATGTTTCTAGGAGGAAAGAGACTCAGCAGCTGCTTTTTGTAACTATGTCTAAAGTCATGGCTTTTAATTCTTGGCAAGAGATACAAAGAGGGACTGAGAGGAGAGAAGGGAGAGGCATGGCTTATGGGAAATGGAATGATAGCTCAGACCAAAACAAATTGTTTCTGGCTTTACTTGGGCCCGACCCTATTATCAGGCTGAGTGTCAGATCAGACAACTGCTGGAGCAGAGACAGTCCAGATGGAAGAGGGGGAAAATGACCACTTGAAGACAGTTTGCACTTGTTGAAATGGAAATGCTGTTTTAGATTTTGAAAGCAGAAATGGGTCTGTGTGAGTTTGTGTGTCAGTACTGAGGAAAACCAGTAGGTTGAAGGTCAGGTCTAAGGCCACGGTCCTTGCAGGGGGGAGGCGGCCACTACCTCTGAGTTGCGGACATGAGGGAAAAGTGAAATCCACTCTCAGATCCTAATGATGTTTTCTTTTGGAGTGAAAAATCTAAACATGTCCATTGCTCAGTAATGTGACCCAGTGTGGGGGTCGTGGTCTGGTCACTGCAGGAAAAGCTTGCGTTTCAATTACCCCGTTTGCCTAAACTAAGGAGAGCGTGTGTGGGCAAAATGAAGGCAACATTAAACTAAAACATCTAACTAAAAAAAACACACTCACTAAAAATCAGCAGGGTGAAGGTCGTAGAGATGCAAATAAGTTCAGTGACATCCAGGTCCTGCACGTTGTGTGGGTGAGTATGTTTATTGGGATGGGTGGGGCTTACAAGCAATAAGTCATGTCAGACACCAGCCAATGATAATAATTTATTGCATTTTCATTGAGGGGTGAGTGGGTGTGTGGGCTCCCCCTGCAAAAAAAACAAGTGGCTGTAATTAAGTGATACTTCGGTGAGAAAAGGAACCACTTGAGACTTGTTTTTTGTCTCACTCTCCCCTCTCCTGTTTTACTCCTATAATTGCATCATCACACAATGTCTTCACCTCATTCTTCTTAGTTCTCCAGTGATGCAGCGGCTGTCTGACTCACAGCGATACCTGTGTGGTGTTATTATGGTCACTGAGCTGAGTATTTGGGTGAGGCTCACTCTTTGTTGTTGACAGGATAGCAGTGATTAACATGCCTTCTCCTGACCCCAGCAGCAGTCTGCTCCCTTAGCCCTCCGTTCACGGTCCCCTCTGCTCCTGATGCCTAACCTACGGCCCAGGAGGCAGCTCTCTCAGCTTCCGACGTGAGTGTTTACGCACACATGTGCACTGCTTTGTATCTTTAGGAGGCAGTAATGACGTATGAGAATGGTAGGGGGTTTGTTTAAGCTGCCTAATTATCAGCTTATCGCTTCCAATAACTTTATAGTGTTTTTTTTACAGAATACCTTCATTTGTTACTGTTTTTTCTTTCATATGCAATTTGCCTCAATGCTATGATGTCACCTTTTCTCCACACCCATCCGACCCACCTCAGGGCACCATAGACAAGGAAAATTAGAGGGAAACTTTCCCATAAAAGACATAAGCTTGGCATGTTTCTGAGTCAGGTGACACAAAGAAAAACAGGTACTCACCAGCTAGGTTCATTTCTGTTGCTCAGTAGTGAGAAATTCAATTTTAATTACAGGAAAAACATTCTGGAAGTCATTTAATTTTCCAGCCAGGCGCTGTAATCAATTTCTCTTCAGCATGGTCTGACGGAATGGTAGTTGACCACAAAGCCTGCTAGTTAGTTAACCGCATTAAAGTTGCTCTGTTGAGAGATGTTGAATTAAAGAACAGGCCTTGGGGGAGCTTTCTGTACTGCCCCTGAAACCACCCACGGTTATTTGTGCGGTTCAACTGCATGTTGGTGGGGATGTGCATGCAAGGTGTGTGTGTGTGTGTGTGCGTACATGTATGTACAGGGATGCAGAGATGTTTCTTATATATATGTGTATGAATGCATACTCAGAAACGGCCACTGTCCATAAAACTTTGAACTTAGTTAGTTTTTGTTTCCAACCCCTCCTCATCATTTGCCTACGCCCAACTTGAGCTTTAGTTCATGCGAGAAAACAAATATTAAGTGCACAGAATTCTTCTTTACCTCTGCTCCTGTGCATCTGCCCGGCTCTCGCTTGCTTCTGTTCTTTCACGTCCCAGATATAATTATAGCTGTCCAATGGATGATTATATGTTACTCTGGAAACTGGCTGACTGCCTGTCCCCAGTCCCGGAGGAGCTGCCTCTCAAAGTGGTTCCTCTTGAAAAGCACCACAAAAGTGGCTTCAGCAGTGCTCAAACTCATAAGGGAGCAGATTCAAGACAGAGGGGAAGATCCAGCAAGTTAAGCAGGGAGGGAAAGTGAAAGTGGCAGTTTCTGTATGTTATAACATTTATTTATACAGCTCTGTCCATCACACCAGCGTGTCTGTTTCGTCTCTTGAGCCTGGCTGGTCGGAAGCAGAGTCTAACCAACAAGCAGCAGACGAAGGAGGTGGAAGAGAGGTTTTTGGGAGTCACAAACGTAATGCATTTAGAACATGACAATACGTTTATATTTATACAGACATCAATTCAACATGGCTTATACTTTGGAGCTATATGTTACTGCTAATGTCAGGCTTCAAGAGAGAACAATGAACAGAAATGAAACCTATACAACTCATTGCTTGTTTGCACAAATAAACTCTACTTATTTTAACACTGGTCGATAATTTATGTGAGTTAAATCAAAGCTTTACAATTCACAACTAAACACTACATGTAGCTTTGGTGTTGTCGTGGCCGAATGAAGTGTTTTTAAAAGACTTGAGACAGAATTTGTAGACCGCTTGTTCATGTTGCTTAGCAATAGTTATTAATCTCTCCATGACTGCTCTGCATAAAGGTTCCTTTAGGCCAGGCATAGGTCATCATTCCACACCTAATTAACACTCGCCACACTCCACACATAAACACACGCAAGCTGACGCCTCATTTAGACCATATGAATTTTCTTATTGCATCTTGTTGGAGGTTTCCGTAGAATGCAGGTTTGCAGCAAAGCTGGACAAAAACATGTGCCTATGTCATGCTTTGACTTGTTTACAGTATGGTATTTTTGCAGGCAGGCAGGCAGGCGGGCAGGCAGGCAGGACTGACCTGAAACTGTTAGCCGACTAGTAATCCTTGGGAATTTGCTACAGCTAATCACCTCAGCTCTCATACATGCTCAGAACTGTGGGCCAGTCTGACAGGAATGAGAGAAAAATAGTTGCACTGAAAGAAGCAAAAGCGGGAAATGCAGTGCCTGCTATCAAATCTTTTTCAACAATGTATAAACATATGAATAGTTTGTTGCTGGGCACGGGGAAGGCGGAAGGACAAGCCAATAGCTGACTTGTTACATTATTTTTGTTGAGCAGTGATCATCAACATATTGCTTGCCTGAGGGGTCCATAGAGTACACTTTGGCCTCAGTTAGGTTAAAAGTTGGATGTGCACAGCTTGTATATTTGTGGATGTTTGGTTGTAAACTGCTTTTGGTTTCCAGTTACCTAATTTCCTGGATAAGAACAAATAAATACATACTTGCATAAAGAGACTGTAGATGGCTAAACTCACTCAGGTTTTATCGTCATAATTTTTTCCTCCCCTTCTTTTTTTTGTGAACACAGTGCTTAGATGTGCTCACACACACACAACAGATAAACACAGATGCTCATTTTAGCTGCAGACGTACTGAAGCCCACGCATCCAGGCTCGCCTGAGTGCTGTCCTTGTAATGGGTGGTATCAGCGCTCTCTGAGCTTGAGAAAGACGATAAAAGCCAGGATAGCTGGGCTTTATCTGCTCTGCTGAAAGTCAGCCATTGACACTGTGCACTTTAGAGGAAGTATCACTCAGTAGAAGGACCCATCTACTCTCTCATCTCCTCAGTGACAGCTAGTTCCCCTTTCTGGGGCAGCATTGGAATCATATTCACAAAGTATGAATAAAAGAGTCAGACAGGTGTTGACTGCTCGTTTTAATAAATCTATTACCTCAAAATTCAGCAATCAGTGTCATAAAAAGAATACAGACTCTTGACGTACTTTCCTGTTTCTGTTAAATCATATTACAGGGAAATCAATATGTGTCTTATTTCTGTGTTTTTGCTCTTAATTCCTGGTAGTAATTGGTAATTAATAGATTAAGAAACACCAACATCAGATGATCTGAAAACTATCAGGTTAGTCAACAATGTTTGGAGACAAAAAAATAATATACATGTTAATGTCAGTTACTCAAACTCATGGTTAGATACCATCCCTGTGGTCTAAATTTGACTTTCTATAAACTGACACTTTTGCAGTGCTGTGACAGATCAGCACATTTTAGGTTCACTCACTTTGATGGCCAAAACTACGAAAATGAGACTCAAGCTGAAATAAATTAAACTCGTTGACAGGGAAGCGTGTGAAATCAGAAAGCCCAGTCTTATCTGTGATGTCCACACTCGCTCAATTACAGCTGACAATAACTCAGTGTCTCCCCTTTGGGCTCTTTATCCATGCAAACTGTTGGCATCAGGGTGAACTTAATTCTTTTACAATTTCCCACTTCACCAATGGCAACCTCAACAAAAAGTCAATCATGGGCAGAGCCTATTTTTACCGACAGACAATGGAAACAAAACCAGACACTGTGGGTTCGTCCACCATAATTTGATTGCTGACAGGTGAGGGGAAAAGGGTCTGTCAGCTTAACAACGATACCCAACAAAGGGCAATCTCATTGTAAACGTTGTAGCACTCAATTGCGGGATGATGGGGTGCTGGACAATGGAACAGCAGGCTGCGCTGGGCATGGCGAAGGCCCTCCCTGTGGCTCTCTACAGTAGTAATGACAGCCTAAGTGCCAACAGCAGGTGTCTTCCATTCAAGGCTGGGCAGGTTAATAAAGTTTCCCCCTGAAAGTCAATAAACAAGAGCTTGTTCACACACTGGCTAATTGTATTCGTTCTTGTCCTTGTGCTCTCTCTCTCTCTCTCTGTCTCTGTCTTGCACTGCTGCCAGTCTCTATCTGTGTGTCCTCATTTATCTGCATTTCTACACTCTCTGTGTGTAAAGACAGGAGTAAAAAAATGTATTGGAGATAACACACCTATGCATCATCATCATTCATCATCTTTGCATCATATATATTTATTCCGAGCGCCTTTGATTGGACAAATTAACCTGTAGAAGAAACTGTCAGATATTTTTCCCATGCTGCCCCCAAGTTGTTTTAATATGGTGAGAGTCTGGTTTTGAAGAAGGCTTTGTGGAATGAAAGGTTGTGCAGGACAATGTGTCAGGAGTGCAATGTCAAACCACTAAACCAGCTACCACATTTCTAAAACGGACAGATTTCCTGTGGCTTCTGTGTTTTTTCCTTGGTGGGTTTGGTGGTCCTTGGTGGACACTTTCAGTGATGTGGAACCTGTGGACTCACATACGTGCCATTTCTTTTCTGCATTTTACAACTACCTCGCATTTCTACGGTTTGTGTTCCATCTTTAAGAAGAGAGAAGTAAACAACTCCGTTTTTAAAAAAAAAAAACTCTGCAGAGCAGCCGGTAGAGTTTTCACAGAGAGGGAAACACAGAAAGGAGGGACGGCAGAAACTCCCACACCACAACCGTGCAGCAAATTGGTTCAGTGCAGTGAACCTGTGTTCAGTGTTCGGGCAGGCAATAAGCAAAATGAGGGAACATTAAATGATATCTCAGCACATTTCTCTTGATAAGAGCAGAGGATGTTGAGGCGTAATAGGAACAACATGGCTGGTAATGAGAGGAACAAGGCATGATGGACGAGTAGACATGGATTACCAGCATTCCTCTTTATGGGGTTTTATGTAGGAAAAAAAGAATAGAGCTCCCTGGTTTATTTGATTTTAGAGGTTGTGGTTGGGGAGAAAAAACCTAGATAAATGCATGTTTCATCAGGGCTAAATATTTCCACCCTGTGAAAAAATGCTGGAAAGAAAACTCAAGCCAGATTGTGGACTAGTGGTAGGACGATTGTGGGTATTTGTTTACATGTTACTTTGTGTGTGTGTGTGTGTGTGTGTGTCTTCACAAATAAATCCCAAGTCTAACCACACTCCATGGCATAGCAGGTGCTTCTAAAACAATGGTAGCTCAATGTTAACTGTTTAGCAAAGCTGCTGCCGCTGCTTCGACTGTGAAGTGTTTAACAAATAGAAGAGAAGAGGGATGAAGCAGAGGTGGAGGCTGATTATATGTGGAGTGCTGGGGCGGACTGTTTTAGCCTAAAGTGAACACACTCGCTGCTAAAAGGCTTCTATCAAAGTGAATTATTTCTTTCGTAATCTTCCCAGTTTCTTCGCGGGCCAAAAAAAGCGAGAGCTCCCGCTGTTCTTTTACTTTCTGTCTTGGTAATGTGGATCGTCAAATTCACCCCTTCGTAGTTTCCAGAATCAGAATTTCTTTCGTCAGATATGTTTTGTAAAAGGAAATTAATGAGTGTGAGTGTGTGTGAGGTCAGACAGACACACTCATGCTGCCCAGTGGTGTGTTCACAGTTCCCAGTGTTAGGTTTAGTCAAACTCCTGTTTTATCCACAAAGCAAGCAGCTTCCTCGCATTTCTCTCTCTCTCACTCAATCCTCTTTAAAAAAATATATATATTCTGATCTACTTACCGGGTCCAAAAGCAGAGCCAAGATGTAACCCTCCCCCATCCCATTTTCTATCCTGATTCTTCGTTCCTGCCGTGTCACTGTCGGAAACTTAGGTGAGATCAAGAGAAAGCAAATCCACTGCGGTGGGGTGAAGGATACTCGCTCTTTGGTCGTCTGGACTACATTTTGTTTCGCTTAGATGTTATCTTTCTGTCATACTGCTTTGCAATCAAACAATAAAGTCAAAAGATTAACAAAAAGAAGTCCTGTCATGTGAGTGGATTAAACTACTTAAAATAAACAGGAGTTGTCAGATGAGACCGGCAAATTTTCTCAATGCTATATGACTGTGCCAAGACTTCATTTCATAAACAAGATTAAATACAGCTTGATGTCATCACTGAGACATGTTTTTCCCATGCCCTCTGACGGCAGTGCTGGTACACAAAAACAGAAAGCGGCGAGATGATGATTTTACCCCAATGCTTGTCTGAGAACAGAAGCATTTGGTTAATTGAGACGGATTAAGTTGAAGATGTTGCTACAACACGTGGAAGTGTGATATTCAAAACACCTAAAAAGTCACTGAGTTCATGACATCTCCTATCAATGTGTCATGCGAAGTGGAAAGTATGTTTGAGTCAGGACGTGATGCACATCATTTGACCCTCTTTTTTCTTTTATTTCTGTGAGTCTGTCACACACTAAGAACAGAAGAAGATAAAGAAACCAAAGCAGACACAAAGACAAATAGTGATGTAGTTAACAGTTTGATCAGCTGACTAAACTTTTCCATGTAATCCCCTTTTCTCCTTGGCTAGACGGAAGAAAAAAAATCTTTGCCTTATTTTATTGATCTTAAGTTAACGTATGTTACCTGTGAACAACCCGAAACCATCAGCATGCGTCAAAGAAGGAGTTGCCTGATTAGAGGCATCTTCTAAGACCGTTATGCACTCCACAAAGGGCTTTGTTTGAAATACACCGAACCCACTAAATGCAACTTTTAATTCAACATTAATAATAAGAAAGATTCACAGAATGACCCCGTGGGGCAGCTCCTCATTAACAACTGAACAAACTCAGTCTATAATGAGAACCATGTGATATTGTCAAAAACAGTAAGTGGACAAAAGACCCACTCATTGTTTTACCCAACAGGTTCATTTGAATATGATAAAAACCATAGATGGGACCTCTTTGCTTGCTTTTTTCAGGTGTTTCCTGAACTTTTCTTGTGGAAAGTCTCTCTCTCTCTCTCACTCTATCTCTCTCTATCAGGTATCCTCAACCTTGGAGCTGTCGTTGCTGGTCCAGCCAACCTGCCCAGTGCTTCGTTTGCTGCTCCTTGTTGTTGTTACTCTCGCCTCTGTCTACTCACCCCAACCGGTCAAGGCAGATGGCCGCCCACCCTGAGCCTGGTTCTGCGGGAGGTTTCTTCAATTGAAGGGAGTTTTTCCTCTCCACTGTTGCTTCAGTGGGACTGTTGGGTTTTCTCAATGTTTCTGTATATATTGAACAATTTCATTGTAAACAATTTCCCTCTGGGATTAATAAAGTGTTTTGAATCTTGAATCTTAAATCTTAAACGCTACACTGTAAAGTGCCTTGAGGTGACCTATGTTGTGAATTAGTGCTATATAAATGAAGTTCAGTTCAGAAATTTTGAATTGTCCTAAGAAGGTGACTGGAGTGGGTAACTGTTCTATTAACGTGTAGCTTGTGGATCATTGTTCTTCATTTGAATCTTATGGATTTGGTTTGATTAGTTTCTTCATCAGTCAGACAACATATTAGACTCTAATCTACTGTGACCTGTCGTGTACGATTACCCACAATCTGCTGAAGCAGTAAGATCTGAGTTTTTTAAATAATGGGAGCATGTGGGATCTAAATGTGGGGGTGAAGGACAGTAACTTAATACCTTTGCACATTACCTTCAGCACCTCAGACTCAGGTAAATCACAACTGTAATGGCTGCCATGTTTTATGTACACAGTCTTCGTCAGTTGTCCGTCTCACTCTTTCTGTGCTACCCCACCCCCCCACACCCACCCCTCTGTGGCTCCCAGAGGTCCCAGATAGTCGTTGTTTTTCTCTTTTCGCTTTTTTGTTGATTTCCTCCAGTCTGCCCCCAAAGAGACCGAGCCAGAGCACCTGCAAGTCCTCACTTTGAAAGATGTTGCAGGCCCAAGAATGCACACAGTAAACACACGAGAGCCGTATTTATAATAAATCAGCTTTATGGCCCTCTGATGGAGGTCATATCAGTGAAATTTATGCTGAGAGACCTCGCCGTCCACAGCAAAACAGCTGCGAGATAGCACTACACCCCCCCCGAACCATCACCATCAACCACCTTCACCCCACCGCCTCACCACTGCCGCCCCACCCCACTCCAGCGAAATACCCTGGTGTGACTAGGGTTAGAGAGCCTAACACAGTCCTCTCTATGTGGTGGGGCCTGCGGTCTCTAGAATGGTAAAGGCCGGACTGAAATAGAGTGTGGGCGGAATGGTAGTATTGGGCAGCTATGTGTGTGTGTGTGTGTGTGTGTGTATGCCTCTGTCTGTGTGGTTGTGTGTGTGTACAGTCATGTGTGTATTTAATGCAGGCATGACTGCACAAATAGCATAGGCTTAGTGGAAAAGACTGGAAAAGAGAGTTTTCAGACTCGTGTTATCTCCGTGTTTCTGGGTGAACTCGACATTCGCCCTGAAACCCTCACCTTCCTGCCGATCGCTGCAAACCCTTCACCTCTCAGGTTAAATGTGGTTTAAGCAGCTTTGGTACAGGGTGATCATCTCGATAAGCAACAGTCACACCTAAAATACAAATGTTTAGAAAACAAGGGATTAACAAATTCACACATTCACGCTTTCTCCAATTAGTCCAGGTGGTCCCTTCACTGCTACCTAATGGACACAAAACCAGTACGGTACGGTTTTACCTTACACATCCAATTCCCCCAAGTCCACGATGGACCACCTACTATTTTTTTGGTTTTCAGCACATGTGGGCATTATTAACAATGACAGAAGCCACGATGGTTAGAAACATTTTTAAAGGCTCTGAACACAGCGGATTTGCGCGTAATCAAGCCTCAAAATAAACTACGTAAACAGTGAATTTCTGTGTTTTCCTCTGATGTCATCTCCTGCTCATCCTGCCAAGAAGGGTGCAGCCAGCTTCTGTAAATGTTTGTTGTCCTATTGTCAACAACCCCACTTGAGGAGCCCTCATTCAAATGTTCGCTAATTCGGTATCACTCTGGGAGTGAGTCACCTCAGCCAAGTACGTCTTTCGGTAAAGGCTGTTGAAGTACCTATGGGCATGGCACTAACGAAATTCCACGGGGGCTGGCGGTTGTACACAAAACGCCTCCAGCCTAATGAGTATAAACATGCAATCACAGGCAAAGGTCACACAATGTAGGTACCTGGAAAACCTTGTTCAGACCGAAAGTATTAAAGTAAAACGCAGTGGGAATTAACACAAACGGGGACATTGACAACATGCAGCGTGCAAATCCAACACGGAAAGGTTCCAGTTGATGGCGACTTTCTGGGACTTTTTTAAATACCCAGAAAATGTTGGTGATTATTTTGGTTGGTGGTTGGCCAAAAAACGTCTTTTGGGTGGAGGCTGTTGTGCTGAAAGAATTTGAACTCATTACTTCAGCATTTCCAAAATCCTGGCTACAGACCTACTACCAGGAACATCTGCTTGGATAGATTTGATTGGCCACTGCAGAGAGGGTTGTATTTCTTTCTGCCATGCCTAACTTTGTTTAATCACTGAAATTTATGAGGAGTCTGCTTTCTGCAGAGCTTTAAAGTGTATTAAAATACAACATAGATGTGACTACATGGTGCAAATCACAGCACAACCTTGATGTTTTTGCCATGAGACTGTGTTTTCACATATTTCTATTGTCTTCACAGTTTACTGTCTGTGTGTTGTGAGAAATAAATAACAGCTGCCAACATTTTTTGATGGAAAGGAAGAAAAGAGCCATGGTGTGATTTTCCCTAGCAGCTTGAGGAAAGCTTTGGACCCCTGAGTTGATGTCGTTTCCCTCTTCTTACCCTCTCTTCCCTTCACGTCTCTTTTTCACTCTGTGTTCTCACCTCTTCTCCCCTGCTGCAGCACAGGTTTCCAGTGGGTGGGCTGAAGTATTTAAGGGGAAATTTGTAAAGTAACGCAACAAATTTGGCAGCAAACCCAAAACCAACCGCTGCTGTGTTTGAGTGGTTGTCATGGTGAGCAGCGGGAACTGGGCTTCCCGTTTTCACACCTACAGCTCCCGTGGAGAGGAAGCAACTTGGGATGGAAGGTGTTCGTTACAAGAACAAAGAGGATGGAGTGAGCAAATGATGAGGTGTGTGTGTGTCCAGAGGTGTTTATGCACATGCAGAGTTTTGGAGATTTGTTAGTTGTGTGTTCTGGTTAAGATCAAATTCGAGGTATTATGTTTATACATATCTTTTTTATATCCTGTTGCCGGATATCCTCGCTCATATAAATAAACAAAACATTTCAAATGAGCCCTCAGATATAATTAAAAGTGAGCCAAGCCACAAAGACAACAATATCTGGAATAACATGGACACATGCATCATTATCCTGGCTAATATCACTTAAACTGCGGTACTTTTATTTAACATTTTTTTTCCAGTAAGCTTCTATGACATGACTTGGATGAGAGCTTATTTGGGTTTTTGTGAAAAGGATACGATCTTTGCATGCGTCAACACAGAAATGGTATATTTGTGTTTCCTAAATGATAAAGACACACTGATGTGTGTATAAACATGCAATCATAATAAATTACATTTTCTGATGGGGGGAATGAGAATGAGTGCACGAGTTTGCACTGTGAGATACTGGAAAAGAAAATCCTCATGCTTACTTCCAGCAGTATCGTTGGGTGCCCTGACCAGACGGGCCCCGTGAGGGCCTGGCCTCTTCTTCAGTGGAATCTTTTTACATACTGTAGCCCTCAAATATGCTATCATAGTTTTAAAAAGGGGCACAGCAACTCTTAATGCGCCTGACTCATTTCACCAACCCTTTGTTTATGTATTTATTTATTTTATTGTTAGCGGAAGATTTGTGTCATGTCAACTAGCCCTGAGGACGAATGATGAAGCACAGAGAGAGAAGAAAAACGTGGCTTTGGTTAGCTGGATCCAATGCCATGTCTCTGAAACTATTGCAAATGAATCTGACTTCTCTTTCCCCCTTATTTAAATGTATTTGTTTAAATCATGTTTCTTGGTAGAATTTGGAGCATCTTTTAAAAAAAACAATAAAAATCCATCTCATATTCTTCTGCGCTGGCATTTTGGAAACAGGCTTTCACCAGGGAGCTTGATTTGATGTGCAATTAGAGGTAATATGACTAAGCATGCTTTTAAGAGCTTCCCAGCAGTCGACAACGTGAGTTCATCCGGCCTCGTAACTATCTGATTTAGTATCTGGAGAAGCCCACCTCAAGTGCAGACCATTACTTTAACTAGAGAGAATTAAAATGTACCTTGAGTCAGTTTGTTAGTTTTAACATTTTATGATATTTGTTGACAGTAATAAAATGTAGATTAAGATCAGCTTTACCATGGTGACCTTTGGCCTGGAAAAAAAGCACATATGGAGGTATGTATGTGCTCATATGTATATTATGTTAGCACATTTGTGTGAGTGGATGTGGGGTAAACTGTATCCCACCCTTGAGCTTCAGATCTCAAATCAAGGCCCTGAAAGTAAACAGTGCATTGCCAGAGGACCTTGTATTTCAAATCTGCAATTGCACTCATATAGCAAAATTACCTACAATTACAAGCCCAGATAGAAATTAAGTTTTCAGTTAGCCATACAGAAAAAAGATCATGTGATACCCTGCAAAAGGGAATTCTTCAATGGGCCTCGCTTTCTCTTTGTACCTTTATCCTAAAACGCCATATGTACTGAAGTTACTTGCCTAAATATGTTCTTCTGTTCTTGTAAAAGGTTATAGCTTTCATACTCACTGACACAGGTGGTTGAATGTGTATATGTCACACCATATTTGTAGAACTTCCTCCCAAAACAACCACAACAGGCTCACACTTCCAAGCAAGAGAGCTTTGTTGCTACCAGCTGTGCCAAAATACTCTGACCACTCCTAAAACGTCAACCGTTCCAGCAAAAGCAATTACATTCTGCTGCCCTAAAAGCAAAGTGGAGTGGTTTGCTCTTTAAAGTGTGTAAAATTCCCTCCTAGGTTAATTATGTGGTGCTGGGTGGAACCTGGAGGCTACTCTCTCCATGCTACAGCAACGTAAGTGCATTTTCCATGGCACAAGCATGCACAACATATTGGTTCCCACAGAGAGATCGGAAGCACGGCAGATCCCAAAGCCTGGGTTACAGCGTTCCTGGATCTCTGAGGAGTGTGGTGACCTAATCGCCTGACCACCTACTGCTCTGTGCCAAATCCCAAGCAGCAGGCCAGACACCCCTGAGAGTAACGTTCGTCTGCACCATGAAATATTACGTCAGGAGTGAGTCATCGGATACTGACTCTCGCTCAGAACAGCTTTACATACTCACAAACACGGGAGCTTTGCTCAGACTGGATTAAGCCAATGAATAAACTCATCATTCCTGGCAGCCAAATAGTTCTGTTTGTATGGTTGTAGTGGATATTTAATGGATACCGTTAAACCCAAAAAGTAACCTTAGAAAAGTATCTAGCAACAGGTAAATACAGGTGTATTATGTTTACATGAAATCTTTGTTAGCCTCAAAGGTATTTACAAATAGCACAGCAAGTAATAATTGAATGGGTTTGAATGCAACATGTTTTATGAAGTGGCAAACATATAAGGGCCCCTTATATTAACAACAATGACACAGGTCTCCTCTATTGTGCATCCAGCTGTTGTGCAGTGTTGACATTGCAAACAAATTCACTTTGTCAAATATCCAAGCTCAACAAATCTTTCTCTCATAATAAATCAATCTACGTTGCTTGTATTAGTGTTTTGACATATCAGTCAAGTGCATAATCAGTCAGCAGAGCATGTGTAGATTACTCACAAAACAAGCCCGAGCATGGAAACTGACCAGTAGTCCAGACCACTAAATATGTCTATAAAATAAAGTCAGAATCACGCTCTGACAAGATACTGTAAACACTATACATACTGTATAGTGTTATGTATTAGCATTTACTATGGAATTTAAATTGCAGTTATTTGTTATTATTATCATTGGCGCTGCAAGTAGCTCAGTTGTTAGGGCAGTCGTCTACAAACCCCAGTCAGTGGTTCACCTCCCAGCTCCTCCTGGCTACATGTCGATGTTCTTGGACAAGACACTGAAACGCCGAAGTAGCACTGACATGTACTGTCTGGCAGCTGCACAACAACAATTTCCCCAAGGGGATCAATGAAGTATGTCAACCAACCAATCAATCAATTTCAGAATACATAACGTTGCGTATCAGATTTTTTAACGTGAACAAATACCTATTAAAATAGAGACGGATTATGATAAGAATATAATTTATATATAGTATTATACACATGCTTAAATAATTAGAATTTCTGGATGTGTCCCTGATTGCTTATAATGCTTACTGGATGCTGACGTTACCCTCATTGCATCTTTTTTTCTATCAACAATGTGTTTTTCTTATCAAGGGTGACTTTTAAAATGAACTTTGAGATCTGATTTTGCACTTTAAGCAGTTTCTGTTCATTTAAAATGGTCTCATACTAGGTCTCATGTTTTCTCTCATCAGATCCCTTTTGCACTTGATACGACCAAAGTGTCAGTACTTGACCCTTATATTGCTATTTAGCATTTATGCTTTCCATTTTTAGGACCTCCTGGAATGACAGAACAATAACAACAATTCATTTACTAATTATTGTTTACTATTAATAAGTGTTATTCATTCGTTGTTTTTTTTTCAAAGATTTGTTGTTGACAGAATCAAATAATTGGATTTGATTAGATACACTGTAAATAAATTCATCATTTTATTACTTTGTGTTAAGTATTTACTTTCAACCTTGTACTCTCCGCTTGCCCATGGTTCGCCCACACAGGGATGTTAGCATAGTCCAACTGCTTGGAATTCCTTCCTGCCGTCTTGGGAGCACACACTGCATTTTAAAACTTGTTGGGCCCTTTCAAGTTTTATTTGAAAGTATGTAATTACATTCTTGAAGGAATAACAGGTCACCGGACTGATTTATGTGCCGTATTAAATGTCATGGTTTGAAAAGATGTTCACCCATTTAAGGTCTTTTTCAAGGCTTAATATGCTGATAGTGAATTTGCTATTAGAGATGCAGTAAAAATGTAAAATAGGTTTGAAATGAGGACAGATGCTCTGACTGTATGCCACCTCTAAAGTCTTGTGTTGATGTCTTGATGTCTCTTCACAGTGGCTTTTGAGGGGGCTGTGGCTAGTGTCTGGTCCAGCTCTGATTTATGAAGTTACTGCCTTTGACTCTTTGCCACTGATAGGATACAAAATATAACATTACATGCAGTTTGATGAGTAACAATACTATAATTTCAACACATTTGCTTGTGAAATCAGATTAGGTGCTTCGTGACTTTCTGAATATTTGTTAGGAGAATTTGGAAAACATATATTTTGCTTTTATTGTTGCTATTGAATTATACAAAGAAAATATTTCTTGATGAATAACTGCTTTGTGCAACCAGATAACCAGATTTTGGAAATATGACATGTTTGACTCACAAAGAATTCCAGATATCTAACTTGTGACACAGGATCTCTCAGGGCACTGATACATACACATTGTATGTTGTATTAAATTATATTCTTCCATCTTTGCAAGTCTAATCTGTTTTTCAGAGTTCCAGAGCACAACACTTAGAAGGTTGTCAATCACCAAGCAGCACCACTGCTGAATAATCTATCTCTTAGCTTGGCCTCTAGAGACCGCAGTGTGGGCAAAGTCAGTTCCCCTCCCAGATTAAAGGAGTGTCTTCAAGGGCCAATCCAAATGGTGATAAAAAAGCTTTTTAATCCATTGAGAAAGTTTCCCAGTGTAACTCCCCAGAGTCCCCGCATCAGGCATTGTCCCACTCAGGCTGTGTCTGGACAGTGTTGAGTGTGTCTCACTGTGCCCTGACAGAAGAGGAGAAAGGCCTAAAAAAGCCCCTCTCTGCTGCTCACTTGACCAGCTCTCTTTGATAACATCTGGCTGGAGCAGGTTTGCAGGAGCGACAGCAGGAGATGGAGGGACATTAAAGTCCTGTCACTCACTTGGCAGGAACTCCAGCCAGCCCGCAATTCCACATCATTTGGCAGCCTGAACCTCAATCGCATATGCTAGAGTGTCACTGATGATCTCTCTTGCTAATGGGTTAGCAAGAGTGTTATATGAGATGATGGCTTGGCCACTTTTTATTCTGAACACAAATTCCTCTGTCTTATCACTGAAGGAACTTAGGCTGCTGATACACCATTCAGGCCAATGCGTTTCTGTGCTTTTAACTACATGACCTGAAGAGAATCTACTGCTTTACATAAAGCTATTTTATAGGAGGTACCGTATATAGATAGTTTGTTGAACTGAATAGTGGTGTCTTTTGAGGGAGATAAGACAGAAAGGAGCTTTCTTTATTCTGCTGAAGGGGGAGTTGTTAGCAGTTTGGCGGGGGTAAGATGTGAGTTTCAACAAAGCAACCCCCGGAAAGACTCTGACCAATTCAACATCCATTCCGCTCCATTTTCTTTCTGTTTACTTCTAGGTTCATGAGTTTACATACCATTTCCATTACAGTGATTTAAATAGTTTGTCCAATCCATCCTCAAACGCTGCTTCGCTTGTCCTTCTCCTTCCGTTAACCCCTCACACCACTTACAGGCTTTCAGGTCCCAGGACTGGGTTAGGGGATTACAGTACACTGCCGTCTAAGTACCCAAAGAAACATAAGGCGGCTGTGTTAAAAAAGTGTTCCAAAGAAAAGTCCAAGCTTTAGTGAAAGCTGAGGTTTGATCAATGACTATGGCGCGTGTCTGCACTAGTGGACACATTGTGGAGCGTCTGAAAGAGAAGAAAGACAAAATGAAGGTGTGTTATGACATCAGGCTCGGGGTTTAGGTGGTCGGGTCACCTTTGAGCTACTGCTGATTAAGGGCTGGTGTTCACAGGTGAGCGGCTCCGAGCAGGATTTAGTGACACAGGCACAGAGGTGAAATCAGCCCACTCTCAGGTGATGTCAAAACAGCAAAGCACTGCTAACCTCTCCTCACAAATGGCCAAAGGCAAATGTCAGGAGATAAGTAAGCTCTGTGACTGTGTTTAACTCACTCAGGGAAAAGTAATGGCACATGAGTACAGAGGCTTTATAAAGTCACTTTTCAAACATATTACAAGGGAAAGTGACTTGATAAATTAACCATTTGCCTTTTACTTTCATGTCTACACATATGAAAACTGTGGGATCAGAGGTTGGTATCATAAGTAGTGGAAGACATAAGTCAGTCAGAAAATGCCTGTGGGTCTAAGCCACCCACAGTTGGTAATCTCCTTTGGAACTATTGGGGCTCAAAGTGGCTTATCCTGGTCAACACTTAGGAAGGAATATCCACAGCAGATCTTTAAGTGCAGCACAGATTAACATATTCAAATTAATCAACATAGATTCATATAATAATAAATAAATAGAAAATCAGACACATAATCATCATAATTGCTCAGTAATATGTGGTAATAAAAATATCTCTGTACAAATGTTGAAGGAATCCACAACACATTAGCGTCAATATTCCGCCATCATCAGGGAGGGACATCCCACGAAAACACAAAAAATAGATGAACATCATAAAATCTGTGTTGCAAAATGTGCAATTTGTGGACAGTAGTGGGTTAATAAATATAAATAAATAATGTCAAAGTTTTATGACCTCTTATATTAATTTAAGACAAAACGTATGTGCATTGCCCTATTTTTCCCATTTGTATGATCTGCACGAAGCAAACTGCAAACTGTAATTTATATTCTGAAATATACAATTACTCAATTGATTTCATTACATCACTGTCCTTGCCAAGCCACATGACCTCCCCTCATAGTTTTGTTACATGATTCATTGCTTGAGATTGTATTTGTTTTCACAAACTTGTCTTTGTCCATCACTGGTATATACAACACAGGTCGATCTCTATCTAATCTTTTCATAACAAGCGGGTCCAAAGGTAATGCTGGTGTGGTCTTGTTAGATTGTCTACAGATCATGTTCGTCCAGTGACATGTTCCAACATCTCAATATCTAGCATCTCACAAACATCACAAGAGTAATTTGGTCTGTGTTAATTTACCTTAAACAGACTGAGAGTGCAACAAACACAAATAAAGGATTTACAGACATACTAAATGAACTAAAAGGGTTACATCAAAGCATCTCAGCGATGTTAGTCACCAGCAATGTCCTAATCAAAGTACATGATATATGTTGCAAATTTGTTTAGATTATAACAAAACCTCAAGCAAGAACTATAACACACACACACACACACACACACACACACATATATATATATATATATATATGTCCAGTGGCGGATCTAGAATTTTTTTTACATATGTAGAAGAAGAAAAGGTGGAGGGGCAGTTGCCCCCCTTTCCCTCCATGTAGATCTGTCCCTGTAAAAATCTATCTTGCTGCTATTAGGTGCCAATGACATTAGACACTTGTTGCTGTTGCAGAATCTTCAGCTGTATTCAATAAAGAAACAGTCTTATATTACCAAGCCATGCATCTGATCCATTTTTAATATTCTGGTGCAATACCAGGTCATCAGAATGATTTATCTTAGTCATTTGAACTTGAAAGTGAAAACATGAAATATGGAACCCACAAGAAAGTCTGCAAGTCTGACCAAAATAAATTGTGAATGACAACACCACCGCCAAAGAGACAGAGCACAAATGGTTTTAGTAATGGTGTTGAACAGCTTGAGATCCAGGACCAAGAGTCATGCAAAAGATATTTGCTAGAAGGTGAAGAATACTAAGTGGCCTGAGTCACAAAGCGCATCCCAGATGCCACACAGAGAAACACACACGACATGCTTGTGATGTGCAGTTACATACCTTTGTATTTGGGGATTCATCTTAAGGCCCAGCATTAAAGCTCCTAAATAGGGGAGACTTCCCAACTGGAATCTGTCAGGGTGATGAAAGACAATATGTAAGATGTTTACTTACAAATAATAGCAAGTTAATATGTTATCAGCTTTGGTAAACTATAGATTAATGTAATAAACGCTTATGGTTAAACGTTCACAGATGATATCGATAGGTATTTAGCCTGAAAGCCAGCTAGAAGAGCTTCTAAAAAGAATTTCAGCTTGCAGAGAACTGAAATATTATAGATCAATTCTCATTCTGTTAGAAATTCCACAGGGTGCAAGAAAGCAAAGTTCAGTCTATTGTTGCATGCAACCAAAAATGAGTTGGTCTTGGGCATGTTCAGCTGGTAGGAGACTCCAGAGTGAAGTTACGGGATAGGAATAAATTAAATTAGATGTAACATGTTGCAGAATCTAGGGGACACCATAAATACAACAACAACAACAATATTAATAATAATAATTACCTATGAATTGTCTATGAACCCTGGGGTTGGTAGACAATTCCCACTCTATAGCTACTGCACCACTCTTGCCCCAAATTCTTTTGGTTAAAACCACAACCACACAACGTCACATCATATTTGTGCCATTGGCTGGTAATAAGTCAGAGAAATAATAAAAAGGAACAGAAAGTTCCAGAAAGTGGTTTCACGAGGAAACTTTGATTTCCCCTCTTGGGCAATAGTAAATTAATCAAACAGGCCAATAATTGATATTTTGGGTGCAAGTGGGATTAAAATACAGCTATGTAAATTAGTTTTGTCTTTTGTATGTACTATATTTCTATAAATGGCACAACATAAAAAATTAAAATCAATAAGCATACACTGGATCTCATTTTAAACCTCCAGGGGTCCCTAATGAGGGTATATTGGATCCATCTTTATCTTTTATTTTAAACGCTAATGGGTATAATGTGGGGTTGTGTAAGCATAACTTTTTTCAATTAATAGTCTAAATATTCATTTGGGTCTGCGTTAGATTAAGTCATAACAACAAAAATCTTCTTAAATGGGGTTTCCATGGAAAATTGCTAATCTAAAGATCTCTCAACCAATATGCATCTGTATTTGGGTCAGGAGCTCATAAAATTAACCTTAACCATATGAGAATAAAAGACAGAAATCTTCAATTTCTCTCTCTATAAATATTAATGACTGGGAGTGACGAAATATCAAGAGTTTGCTGATACTCATGATGGTCTCTATATGAGCCAAATCTCTGAATAATTGCCCCCACATCTGTTTTTGGACAAAAGTAAAGACTATAATCCTATATCGTCTTGAGTTTTGCTTCAGAGAGCGAGAATAATGACTGACTGAGGCGTTTGCAGGTGTGATTAACAGGTCAAAATGGTACACAGTGAATATTATGGCTGCTTTAGACTTATATTTTAAGTTAAGATATTTTATTGCTTTTGTTTTCTAATCACTCCTAAATACCACTCAGAACTCTTAAGACAAGCTGTTTCAGGGCAAATGGGTGTTTTGATATAGAGCACGACGTTACCTTGCGACTAATTTGCTGTCTGGAACATTCAAATGCAAATTCAGACTATTGAGCGTTTGACTTCTTGACTGATATTTAAGGCTTTCACATAATGAAAGTCGTTCGCGCAATGAGCCTGTCTTTATTTAAAGTAGAGAAGGAGGAGAGGGGGGTTATCCAAGGTGTTTGAGACAGACCAGGGAGGTGGGGGTCGGGGAGGAGGAGGCAGGGAGGGTAAATTGGGCGGACACATAAAACCTGCAATGGACCGTAGATGCTGGATCATTTGGAAAGTCTAGCAGTCCCGCACACCGCCCTCCCTCACGAACTATCCTCGACGCGGATAGGAAACCCCGAGCACCGGCCTCCGTCTCCTCTCTTGTGCGCGTAGAGATGTCGCTACAGGATTAATGAGCCAAAAAGGCACACAACTTCTCCTCTGAGGCTCATTTTGGCATTTTTTACGCGCTTTACGCCTGGACTGCCTTACCCTTCCACATTCACTCCATTTGAGGATACCTGTACCTCTACTGATGGTAAGCGCTCATTTACTGACACATTCACGCGTAGCACAGATTCAACACCAGAGCTTACGCAAACCTGTTGAATCCTACGCGATCCCGCTGACAGTCGCTAACCATTATCTGATCGTCTGTGTTTGCGCTGTGAAATATTCCTTTAATGTTACGCTGTACCACGGTGACAGAGCACTTGGAATAAACGGGGACTTTTGGACTGAGCTCAGATCACGGTGGAGCTCGTAAACAGCTTAGAAACTTTTGTGCCGGGGTGTTGTGCAGTGACAAACCAATACAGTGAGGTAGTAGCGAGCATCCACTTATACCACACTCTCAGTTTCCCTTTGCTCGGTACGATTTAAATGTGCACATCATCTTTTTCGTAAGGTTTTTTTTTTTTTGCCTGAACACCTGTGTGCGCTCCGGCTCGTCTCGTGTGCGTAATGTCAGAGATGGAGATGTCACAGCTCAAACCAGGACACAAACATACACACATTTCATTTCTGGAGTTTTTCTTTTTTTAAATTACAACCAACCATCGCTTCACGTGTGGTTCAACAACAAAAAAAAACATCATGCGTCGCTCGGACATTTCTAAAACGCCACACAGACGTCTAATTATACCAAAACGTTTCAACACGTGAAGTCACAATAGCTCGTGAATCACGTATAATTGTTAAACGCCGTGACTCACGCGTTTCGCGTGCTTACACCTGTTTTGTAACAAATGATTATAAAGTGAAATGGTCATTTAATCCAGTCGTGCAGCAGCAGAGAAAACATTTTGCGGCCTGCGGGCGCATGGCGTTCTTGGCACACACCTTTACTTTTCATCTCAAGTTTCTCCGCCATCGTGCAGCGAAGCACACTCAAAATAAAGCGTTTTTGTGTTTGCATAATAATACATTGATTTGAGAAATTGCATGCGGCTGGCCAAGGGTTTGCTTTTCTTGTTTCAGGAAAACATTATCCCAGGTGTTTGGAGCTTTACCTGAAGTTGAGGTTTTTCGAGTTTTACATTTGCATTGTTCCCCGCTCGTTAACCTGTTATGCTGATCAGCTGAGAACATTTCACATAACTTTCAATTTCTTTTTATAGACACAGAAATCTCAGATGCAACAATGGAAGTATTTATATCAAGAGTTTGTCTTGCAGAATATGTTACAGCTAACAAAACAATGGACCTGATTTCAGTGATCTCACTGACTGTGAATGTTCTTCATATTGAACTGCTTAGAAAAAAGATAAAATCCCAATCCACTGTTCAACAACCACAGATATCGCAAGTATCAGTTTTATTTCTTTCAAGACTAATGGAGACGTTCCGTTGCGCACAGCGAATCCTTGTGAGTCCTAATTCTTTTTTAAACGTCTTTTGGTTTGTTTCACATCAGAGAGTGAAACAAACCATTACGTTTCACTTAAAAGGATACTGATAGTGTTAAATTGTGTTATACCCCCCATTCAACTATGAACCACTCAATGAAATAACCATCATAATCATAACATACAGTATTTTAACTACATGCATAAAAAAACATGCTGTACTAACTTTAGCCAGAAAAAGATTATCACAAAATTTCATGATTATAACTGTGTATGAAAATTAATTTCTGGCTTCTAGAATGATAGATATATAGATTTGGTTGTTCCTGTGGTAACCTGTTGCTCGCTGTCCCATCTTCCCTCCCACCATCACTATCAAATTCCTTAGGAAACACATCTGAAGTTCCATGTACATGGTCTGATCACATTATCTCTGGTCAGGGAGACAGCGAGGCCGAAGGGGATCAAGCAAAGCCAAGAGCAGTTGACTGCTTTTGCCTAATTGCACCTTGGTCGTTGCAAAATGTCTTTCTGTCTGTTGTTTAGTACAAGTGTCCTCAGGATTTGAGACGTCTTACAATAATGTATAAACATGCAACTCTGCTTTTCTTCTCTCACAAAGCTGAAATGAATAGAAAAAAAGTTTGGTGTGAAATTTTTGCTGTGCTTTTTAAAATGACCACAGTTGAAAACTGGCCAGCAAATGTGAGCACAAGGAATTTTTCTAGAGTTTTCTGGAGTTGAAAGTTCCTCCCTGTCTGCCTTACATCTTCTTTCATCAGCATCAAACTTCTTTGGGTGTCTGTCTGTCTTAGCCTGCAGCTTTGTCAGTGGCTGGTTACAGTTACAAGATGTTCTGTATGGTCAGTGTTTTTGAGTGCTATGAATCCCTGTAATCATGGGAGAGGCCCTCTCTGTACAATGAACGTTTGTTGTCAGAGATGTGCACACACACACTCACACACTCAGTCACATACACACAAGTTATCCCCTCACCCCATGGGTAATAGAGCTGATCATGTTCTGAGCCCTCCTCTCTCTTTGCCACAGTTCTCACGAATATGCAGGCAGTGGCACACTCGTGCATGTGTCTCATGCACGCCATTTAGCTCGTCGCACACACACATCAAATCACCCTTTCTTCACACACACCAGATTTAGTGTCATGACCGAGAAACAAGGGTCAACCGCAGGTCAAAGTCTAACTCTTTTAGGAAAACGAGCATTGATTGCATGTACAGCCAGCCATGCAAGAGCCTAGATAATTGTACAGATATGAGACGCACGCACCCAAACTGCATGTTACACACTCACATATTGTTCCTGTTAATGTGCATCCTCACTATGTAGTAATACTTGGGTTCATTCCACTGAACGGGCTCCAAATGATGACCAAAGGTCTACACCGCTCTAAAGTTACAATGTCGGATCTCTGGTGCTGCTTTTGTTGTTGTCGCCCAAATATTCAGTGATTTTATTAGTGTGATTTGGCCCTTAACGCATTAAAATGATGTGTAAAAGAACTGAATCATTAGAGCCACACTTCTGTGCTTGTTAATCCTCAAAGGAGAAAGGAGGACTGTTAAAGCTGTGAATGATTTTTATTCACACCCTGCAAAACACCAAGCCCCAAAGTATGAGATTCCTACTGATGAAAGTAATGGCCCGAGAGCAGAAGGTCTGACATCAGTGTCACTCCAACCTGTGATGTTGATTAGGTGTTACGAAGGCTTGCTCGTTTGAAATGCTTGTATTCAGTCCTTCGTTTGAAACTGATCTCAGTTGCATGGAGTCCGTTCACTTGGAGACCGTTTCTTTAAGCAAACAGCTGTCTCGATTTTACCCCCCCTGGTCAAAGTGATGTTATCAATGTCCAGACTTGTATCAGTTAAAGCTTTGGTTTTTGCAAACGGGAGGTTTCTTGTTTTAATAAGGTGTGAGGTGAGTGTAAGTCATTAAGGAACTGCTGTCTCTGTTGTGGCACATACCTTCTTACATTCCAGTTACAGTAAATGGCTAGCTTACCCATGAGCCAAAATGATAAGCCTTAAAGAGACACCAGGTCTCTCTCTCACCCACTTAAACACACACAAACACACAGACAAATATATACACAGATTCCCTCTATTCACCTTTAGGTAAATACCATGTAACAGCCTGAAGGGTTTGCTACTGCATTCAGTTTATAATTCCCCTGTGTTTGTACCTTTATCTTTCAGGAACAGGGTCACTCTAACGCTCTCCTGCAGCCGCCCAACACCACCTGACATTTCCTGGAAGAACGTGTCCATTGCCTGCTCCCAACAAACATGGACTGTTTTCCCATGCTTTATTTTCTGTCTGTAAGTAAATGGGCCGTGCTAATTCTGTTTTTACCATGTGACCTACACCTTTTTTCCCCTTCGCTTTCTGTCTACTGAATTTCTCATTTATGTCAAATTTAAACTGAAGGTCCATGTGGGGTGTTGGGCAAGGCATTGGTATGAGGAAGAGCTTTTTTTTCAGTTAAATATGTGTCACACACGTTTGCCCCATGGCTTGTTGGAGCAGACTGCGAGGGACCGTGGCTCCTTATCGAGTTAAGAATTTGCTCTGACCCCAGGGCTGCCTCTTTTATTTGTCTAATCATAGTGGAGCAGGGAGGAGATGGGGTGGAAGGAGGGAGGGAAAGGAATGGCCCTCAGATTCCATTCAAAAAAGCTGGGTTCTTGAACCAGCTGTTTACCTTTGGAGGATGTCACCAAAGATAAACTGCAAGTGGTCTGTCTGATTGGAGACTACTTTACTGTAAACACGGCAGACTAGACTATTAGAACCAATTAGAGTCTTCCCTCAGTGGGAATAGTTAGAGAAGATGGTGCTTTGGGGCTGGTGAGGACATGGAAGAAATGGAAACAAATATTTTATGTCAGTTAACAAGGAGGCCCTCCTCTTCTTTTATTTTTGGTTTTTTCCGCTCTGCTCTTTTCAGTTCTGCCCTAATCTTTTCTGTTATATGCTGCTTCCTACAGAGACATCATGATTCCTGGTAATCGAATGCTGATGGTCATTTTAATATGCCAAGTCCTGCTGGGAGAGAGCAACCATGCTAGTCTGATACCTGAGGAAGGGAAAAAGAAAGTACTGGGCCTGCAGGGTCGTTCGGCCGCTCAGAGCCATGAATTGCTGCGGGACTTCGAGGCCACGCTGCTGCACATGTTTGGCCTCAAGAGGCGGCCGCGGCCCAGCCGTTCAACCACTGTGCCTCGTTACCTGTTAGACCTCTATCGGCTGCAGTCAGGGGAGGCCGAGGAAGCTGGAGGGCATGACATTACTTTTGAGTACCCAGAGAGGTCAGCCAGCCGGGCCAACACTGTGAGGGGCTTCCACCATGAAGGTAAGGCCAAATGGAGCATGTTGTGAATGACTGTCTGTCTCTGTATGTTGACCCTGTGACAGACTGGCGACCTGTCCAGGGTGTACCCTGCCTCTCACTCACTGACAGCTGGGTTAGGTCCCTGAGCCCCTTAAGAGGAAAAGTGGTTAGTATAATACATGGATGGGTGGATGACATCACATGGAGAAAATAAAAAGGACAAACTAAGGAGAAAATCGTATAATCAGTAGAAAGAGTTATGATAATCGCTTTATGTGTACACAGACACATAACACCATAATCATGGCCATTGTTGCCAAGCATTCCAATTATTTTGGTAGTAGTATATTTCATTAGCATGGGCGAGGACTGCTAACTATTCACTAAAATTACATTTCCTAAATCCCCTGAAGCATGATTGTAAGGCAGCTCCACCCATCTCACCATAACCAAGGAATCTAAGGATGTGGTCACCAAACAGAGGACGCAAAAATATTCTGCTAGACAAGCTCTCAAGAGCCTCATTTGACAAAACTCTGTGTGTCTGGTTAGCAGCTGAAGAAAAAGCATACCTTCATATTACTGACTTATACTTCTCACCCCACCCAGTAGAACATGTCTTAAAAAAGCTCTGTCTTGGCCTGGAATTGGAGTCTGTTCTTCTCTCATGCCTCCAGTTTATATGGAGGGCTCTTTTTGGAGGACCTTCCTGAACGTGCAATTATCTTTAATGCTACTCTGCAGCCTTCTAAATAAAGCCCCTACTGCCAACAATGTGGGTGCTGAGCAGACGCTGCAGCTCACTGGAGAGGTGGAAAAACAGCCTCAGTAGCTGTTGTGATAGATAGCCTCTGTTTAGCGAGATATACTTAGTGTTAGTAAGAAATTCAGGGAAGCCTCGGGTTGACTATATCAGGTGAGGTCAGGTGCTCGAAACAACACCCGCTAAGTCAGCAGAAAGACAATTGAGGTTGTAATACTGCAGCATACTGGAAATAAATGGGGAGCTTTAGGGCTGCATAACAATTTCACCCTTAGGGGGAGGAGTGAGGAAGGAGGGATGAGTCAGCCTTAATGGGGCTTGTCAAACACACTGCTAGTGGTAACGAATCCCTACACACACTAACACAACAATAAACCAAAGCTAGTGAGGAAAAAAGAGCACTGTCCCTGGAAGAGGCACTTCGCCCTGTGATTCGTGGGGAATGTGCATGTGTGTGTGTATGGATTTCTAGTGCTCTCCACAGGCCTTTAGCCTCCTTCCCCCTTTCTAAACTATGTTAATAATATGCTTTGAGTTCTTTTGAGTGGGAGTACTCGCTTTCATGGAAGCACCATTGTGATTCAGTTGACCAACCTGTCCAAAACATAACCGAGGTATTATAGTCTGCAGAAGATAGACAGTTTGGTGAGAGTTTGGTGAGGAGAGGTGCTTACATCATGTAACTAGTTATTTTGAATTGCTGCCTTCAATAATTTCAAAATACTTAACTTTAAAGAAGACAGCACATGAGAAGGTGTATAAAACATGTAATATATAAAAAGCTTCAGCTGAATATTTGAATTCACTGAATCTTCTCACAAGATGTCCTTTCCCATGGGTTTCAGAGAATGTGAATCTACTTCTTAATGATTATTCATGATGAAAATGATAAACGTCTTAAGTGAACAAACAGCAGAGCTAATCAAAAACACAGCAGGTTTTAATAATGAGAACCACCTGGGCAAGATTAGGGCCTGGGTGTGAAATAACAGGGGTGGATTGAGCAGCAAAATAGTAGACACAACATTCCTTTCCCCAACAATGGTGATCTTGCCAGAAATCTGCAGACTGAGCATGGAACAGGGAGCCTCCACTGTGTTTATACTGTAGCTGTGGTACGTTAATCACCACCCTCCTTGTGATGCATGTTTCAGCAAAGTGTTCAGAGAAGGGCATTGAGAGAAGGGCTGGATAATCCTTATAGTTAGATAAGGAAGTGTGGACAATGTATATTTAAATTCTTGAATATCCTGGAGGCTTTGAGAAGTGTGCATGCGCATTCTTATGTGTCAATTAAATAACTTAGATTTTGCTTTAGATGGCAAAGAACACAGTAGTATCTTCAACATCAATTGAAACGATAGAATTATGCACTTGAGTAAATATTCCCCATTTCCTCTTGGTCATTTTCAGAGCACATGGAGACGATACATGAGGTGGATGATGGTGACGGCATGCCCTTTCGCTTCCTGTTCAACATCAGCAGCATTCCAGAGGATGAGCTTCTCTCTTCAGCTGAACTGAGGCTCTACCGTCGTCAGATCAATGAGGCCATCACTGACACTTTCTCAGATAAGCAGGGCCTTCACCGGATAAACGTGTATGAGGTGCTGAAGCCGCCGCGGCCCGGGCAGCTGATCATGCAGCTTCTGGATACACGGCTTGTGCACCATAACATATCACGCTGGGAGAGCTTTGACGTCAGCCCCGCTGTGCTGCGCTGGACTCGTGAGCGCCTCCCAAATTACGGGCTGGCAGTCGAGGTTCTGCACCTCAACCAGACACCGCGCCACCAGGGCCGACACGTTCGTATCAGCCGCTCACTCCACCAGGAGCCTGGTGAGGACTGGGAACAGCTGCGCCCCCTCCTGGTTGCCTTTGGCCATGATGGTAAGGGTCACCCACTGACCCGCCGGACCAAGCGCAGCCCCAAGCAGCGGGGCCGTAAACGTAACCGCAACTGCCGGCGTCACGCACTGTATGTGGACTTCAGTGATGTAGGCTGGAATGACTGGATAGTGGCGCCTCCTGGTTACCAGGCTTATTACTGCCATGGGGAATGCCCTTTTCCTCTGGCAGATCATCTGAACTCAACCAACCACGCCATTGTTCAGACACTGGTGAACTCTGTGAACAACAATATTCCCAAGGCCTGCTGCGTGCCAACAGAACTCAGCGCCATCTCCATGCTCTACCTAGATGAACATGACAAGGTAGTCCTAAAAAACTACCAGGAAATGGTAGTGGAGGGCTGTGGCTGTCGCTAACATACAAACTAAAACTTGGACTGGCAACTTGAAAAAGCAGCATTGATGCTAAAACAAATCAGAAGGTCTCTACTCCCAAAAATGTTCACTTGGACGATTATTTATAACTTTTATGTTGAGGTGTATGTTTGTCTCACTTTTTTTTGTTTCTTTGGCAATATGATCATATATTTTGACAAAATATATATATTTATATCTACATATTACAAATAAATTGAATCCTTATTTTAAACATAAAAAGCTGTACAACTTTTCATGATGTACATTAGATTGTATACGTTTTTCTATTGAGAAGTTAGTAAAAACAATCTTAAAGGTAAAGTTTATTTACTGGTAATATTTATTGTTTCATATGATATACTTTTTGGAGAAAAAAAAAACATGTTGCATCCAGATTACATTCAAGCATATTACAAGACACACCCTTTGTGTATTTTGCTTAAAGTAGAGCACTGTGTGGATTTATCCCTACATATTTCTTTTAAGGAATTGGTTGAAATAATCAGAAATGTACAGTGAATTTGGGTATTATTTTTATATTGAAGACACGTTGATGTAAAAACAAAAAACAAAAAGCAAACTAAATGAACTTTTGTGAAATATATAACTATTTAGTATAAAGGGGCTTGTAAAGATAACTTGAAAGTAAATTTCCATTCCAAAAATATTTACCTGGTGGCCTTTTAATATGTTCTAATGGCGTTCTAGCAAAAGAATAAAACCTAAAAGTAGCGACATTTTCCTGATACTCTTTCCCAAATAAAATAATGTTTGGTTTATCATCCGTCCTCTCATCAGGTTTTGAATGATTCACACTTCATTGAAGAAAGACAAATAGTGGAAATCGTCAGCTTGTGATTGCCACAGTTATTCATAAGAGAAGCTGTTACAGAAGTGGTATGCTATTTCAAAGCAAGGCAGGCCTTTGGGTTAGGGTCTTATTGTTCTCAAATTTCACTTTTACGTCAATTAGGCAAACATGTGGTGGTTGGACACTCACTAATCCAGTTGCAGTCGGGACGGGTTGTTGAGCCTGACTGTGTGAGAGTGATTCTATTGTTCCTGACGTCCCCACATTGGGGGCATGATTGTGGCCGATGCGTCCTGCCCTGACACAAAGCAGCTGAGTCTTCAGAAGAATCAAAGGTTAGACGCTCTGTCTCCTTCTTTTGTCTTCAGCGGCTCATGCCGGCAGAGCAAAGACGCCTGTCTCCAACCTGTGCCCCATCCCACAATAGGCTTCTACATCACTTATTTACAAGCTGACGGCTGGCCCAAATTATATGATAATGTTTAGAGAGAGCGACTCCTTTGAACTGCTGGAGGACGTTGACGGTTGCATTGTTTCGCCGAGAGCGCCCTGTACGTTATCATGTCTTAGGGCTAAGCCACGATAAGTTATTAAAAAATGGACACTATGATCTTCTTTTTGAATGATTTTTAATGTTGTGGTTTTTAAGCATGAATTTGATTTTAAAACTTAAAAATAAAAAAACCTGTTCGGTCAACTTGAAAGATTTTCAAGTGGTACATTGTGTCAAACAGATTACGGATGACAGGCAATTTCTTTTAATGACAAGTCACGTTTGTTATTTTTTCTTACTGCAGCGTGTGCAGACCCTCAGGCCATCTAATATCTCCTGGGTTTCTCTTTGATGCCTGCGCATGAGCGCCAAAAACAAGGAGAGAACTAAAGGACGAGAAGAATTTCATTTTGAAATGGCTGAAGGCAGAAGAGAATGAGCCACAGGAGGCGAAAATGTACATAGATTTATGTGTTTGAAAAGAAGGAGAACTATGATTTCAGCAGCTTGACAGTGCAATTACAACATTTCAACCAATCTCCCCCTGAAGTTGAGATAACATCAGCCAGTTATGGTAATCGTCTTGCCTGTTCATTATCCCACTAACCTACACAAAGAGAGGATGCATGTTTATTAAATGGCCCAGAGAGGGACGTTTATATAAGCTCAGCACACCCAGTGAGCCTGCCATTTAAAGTTTACCACCGGTCTGTTTCAAGTCAGCCTCTTAAAGTTTACGTTTGGAGGAGGAGAACAAGAGCCTTCGGCAGCATCGTGCCTTGAGTCCCACGTTCTCCACTGTCACCAGCCACGTGAGCGTCAAGGCCTTTAGGAAATACAGAAATGGCATTTGTGTGTGAGCGTGTGTGTGTGAGAAGAGGCAGGAGAGCGTGGGGGTCAATTACAGAAGAGTCCTTAAAAACAGATTGAGGGCTTTGTCATGCCTATGTGACATGCCACTCAGTCTCGTGCAAGTGCTCGTTCTCACGCAATTACAGGTGAGTCATTATGCAGCAGGTCTATTCACACTACTCGCCTAATTGACTGGGTGAAGTCTTCAAAAAGCTTTTTATTTGGATGTTCCACCGTAAAAGTAGAGTGTTTATAGACAGTAAACCTCCTCGCAGGAACAAAGGAAGATGATCCTCACTCACATCGCTATGTTTGAGTGGGTGCACTACATAATGTACCTTTATCAGTGAAATCTTCCTTTTCACTCCAGAGTTAACAGATGTTAGAGATCTGTGTGTGCATGTCAGTGTTTTGAGTCATTGAATGCAAAAAAAGTACATTAGAAACAGAATAGTCATCTATTAAAAATAGGCCTTTGTGTTTCAGTGAAGTTAAAGGCGTAGTTCACGTTTTTCAAGACGGCTATTGAGTCTGTTGTCGTGACCTATAGCAGCACACGTCCTTGGCATGCTGTCGGCACAAACAACTTTCCAAGACAGTTAAAGGAAAATAAAAGAATTTTGGCTTTAATGTTTCACTGTATTGTAGAATTTGGTTTATTTGTGTGTGATGTTATGGCAAGTGTTTGTTTGGTAAACAGGTGTTTGTATCTCTTTTATATTTATTCAGACAACAGGCCAAGGGGATTGTATCGCTTGTTTTGTTCATGCAACAATACAAAGCAAATATTCAGACACACATTTTATAAAAGCAACAAAATGTAATATTTCAGATACTTAAAGGAGCAATTTTGATTGAAATTTTCACTTGATTGAATAACTAAAACAATTCAAAAGCAACCACATGCTTGTCCTTGAATTTATATTGGTCCACAAGTCAATTTTCTCTACGGAGTGACCTTCCGTTCACACTAAAACATGGCTGGAAAACTCTTTCATCACAGGGTCAACGTTAAAAAACAACTTTTTACAAGCAACATCTGACATTATTGTTCTGTTCTGTGATTATTTTGAACACCCAGTGTTGCTATAGTCTAGTTGTAAACATATTGTTTCTAATGACAAAAAGCTTCACATCATAAAAATAGTAAACAAGCAAATTAATTAAATCATTATTTTATTTTGGCACAGTAGTCTGACAAAAAATATCACACAAATATATAGGTTTAATATGCCAAGACCAACTGAATATCCTGCAATATTTAATATTCTATTTATTCCACACACAACCTTAGCAGATATATTTCACTGTTTTTCTCTGTTAGCAACGTTTTAGCTACCCCACAGATGTCGCAGAAGTCCAGAGCAAAGTCTTGGTAACTGGGGCATTGTTTGCTGCTCTTGAATTTGTCAAGTGTCATTTTTAAATGCCTTCAACACCACAAATGGAATTCTCTTCACCTCCACTGAATTAAGGTCACAGCAGAAATTTGAAGGGTGGATTTTTAAAAGACCAAAACCCTCTCCAAGGTGACATAAAGATGTTTTTTGTAGTGAATGTGAAACGATTCGAGCAAAACACTAGTAATACGTAGTTAAAGGTGACAGAAGTAGCCATACTCAGCATGCCTGTGCAAGTTAGTAAAATGAAAAGAAACACATTTAATTGTTTTTAAGTTAAATTAACATATACAGATACTCTAAATAATTATTCATTAAGAAAGATTTTTGTGGGCATTAATGTGAGTTACTCATAATAAATTTTCTATTTACTAAGAAGTGGGGAGAGCAACTTTAAAAACCTTCTTCTGAAAACTTCATCTGAAACATTAGGATACAATAAATAAATATATTCTATTCAGAAACACACATATACTATAAACTAATTTCTCATTTGTGCTTTAAATTGCAAAAATTAAATTTGTATTTTTTTAAATTCAAGTAAATAGGCCAAAGATTAGACTAATTTTAGCTCCTTCGTGTAATTCCAGGTAGTTAACCCATAATAATATATCATTATTTATTAGTTCATAAGATTTGCTATTAATAATCTACATCTCATAAAAACCAAAGCTTCCAGCTAAATGTAGTTTGGTAAAAAGTTCAATATTTTAATGTAAAAGACCACAAAATGTCCTCACTTTATTTCATTCGCACTGAATTATTCATACATGCGATACTTGAACAAATGTATTTATATTTACTACCTCTGTTGAAAACCAAGAAAATGTTTTTATATTTGTTACACTGTGCCATACTTCAGTCAAAACGTTAGCCAGAGCTCTCGTTCTGTTCACTCTTTTTGGTAGAGAATCAAGAGGGGCCATCACGATGATAGCTCATGTCAGTGTCGCTCGAGGTCACGGCCTCTTGTTTCACTCTCCCACTAATACCGCCAAACACATGCACGGAGACCCACACTCTTTTTTCATACACTTTTTTCAGGGTATATCATTTTTACATAAAGACATGCACACATGCACGGGTCTGAAACCTTAGACCCTTCCCTCTGTCCATCTATACAGGGTTATCTGTGTGACACCTCCTCTCACCCCTGAGCCTGTGACTCATCTCCACTCATCACACACAGCCCTGCACTGGCACATGGCAGCTGGGATGCTCTACGGTGCATTTAAGGGGATAAGGCTGTCATCGATGGAATACTTTAACCTCGGGGTCACTTGCTCAAAACACATACACACAGACGCATGCTGTGTTTAGTGCAGGTAACACTTAAGCTCTTAAGGGTTCAGACACAGGTGAATTCACCATAAAAGCAAGTGCATTGCTTTTGTGTTGAAACAATTAGTCGATTGGCTGACCCACAGATGTAATTTTAATGTGTAACTTAAACCCTTGGATATGTTGAATATCTTTGGGTGGCATCTCCTCACTCAGACTTTTAAAAACTAAAGCACAAAAACTGAGCCTTTGTGGCTGTATCTGTATTCAATTTGCAAACCAAAAAAATAATAATAACAAGAGAAAACATTTTAAGATTTGTGCCTCTGTACATTAAGTAAGGCTCTTATTCGACTTGCTGATAGTAAATTGCAGAATAAATCAAGATGCTGTCTGTAAACAATAGTGCTTGAAAAAATAAAGCCTTCTATTTTATTTCCACACTTCAAAAACAATATTAAAATTAAGAGTAACCGTATTATTGATAGCCAAACGATCTAGTAAACTACAAACTTTTTTAGTTTAGTCACCCCCTTTGAGTTTCCTGTAACTTACATCTTGTCTGTGTTTGTGTGCTTGCCTTTACATGCACATTTAAGTACTCCTGTGGTGTCTGGCAGTGTGTAAGAAGAAAATCAATGGCTTCTCAAAGAAAGCTTAATAACCGTAATTGATGCCTCTGTAATTAGAAAAAGTATCAGATATTTCTATCTTGACAACTGTTCCTAAATAATGTGTACAGGAATGAAGGATTGGGGGCACGGGTTGTGTGCGGGTTACACAATGACTGTGTGATTAAACTTCTCCAACAGTCATTTCTCTCACCAAGCCTCCCCGACTGGGAAGGCATCACAGTGGAAATTTCCACTTGTCGAAGAAACAACCTGCAGGTTTTAAATTTGGTGTCAAGTGCCAGTGTCGCTGTGTGGACGGAATGCTTCTTTTGTGGGCAAGTCTCTGGTGTAATTTTGGGCAGGGCAGGGTGTCCCTGCAGTAGGCCTTTCTTCTTCAGCGCAGTTTCATTAGATACGGCTAATGAAAAGATGGCTGCTGGACAGCCCGGCCCCCTGATGCTCCGCTGGCCTGTATTTAAAGCTCCCGCCTCGCATCTCCTACTGAACAGGTGTGCCGGCTGGCCTGTCTGCACTACACCAAATGAAAAACACCAAAAGACCTCATCTTTTCCTTAAAAGACCACAGAGAGTTATTTTCACAACACTCCCATCTAAAGCAACTTGTTGACTTTCATTTTTATAACTTTGGTTTTCATCATCTAAACACAAAGCAGATGGCTTCATCTTTTTCCTGTTAAAGTAAATGCACTTGTTTACTCTTCGTACTGATGCCAACTGGTCTGAGCCAAGAATATGACTCAAAACATGTTTTGTACATTTATATGGATGTATTTCTGGTATACAGTGCAGTACACTACTTTTACTTGTAATACTTCTATTTATAGACTTTTTAAGTGTTTAATCTAGTGCAACATTTTACAATTATATTGGTAATATTTGATTAAGAAAATGCATTTCTACTTTTCCCTCCCACTCTATACGTTTTCACACTGTGCCACGTCAATAAGCATTAGTTTTGAGAGCTGCAGGTGGGACGGTTGACCACAGCAGCTTGATGGTAAAAATAAAGGAGGCAAACTAAGTTTAGAAAACATTTGGACACAACTGAGATACAACTGCTATGATATCTAGTAAAATAAAATGTATGCTTCTGGATTGGCAGAGTTTACATACTCAAAACATCCATATACACACATTTAAAAAATAAATTCTTTCAACAGAATATTTATGACCCTGCAGTTTGTTTTCTTGTTCCTAGTACAAACAAGTGGCAACTTAAAGCAACATATAGTCGTCTCACATCCCTGTCTTTATTTACACATATGGCAGGAAATTAAAGACAGTGAGTAAAGCGGGTATCACTCAGTTCACTTGACAATCTCCACTGCTCTGAAGCCTCTGGCAAACTGAGATGTTGTAAAAAGCCTCCTGTAATTAGACAAAGCTGTTTATGCGCAACTGCTCCATTTCGTACTCCCATTCCCTCCTCTATGAAACACTAATTTGCCTTTCAGCGCGATAATAGTTGATATACAGTATGGTGTCATCTGGTGACAGCTCATTGTTTTCCTCTGGTTAGTCGCAGAAGCCTAATTCAGCTACTGGTATCATCTCTCTTTCAGGTGCATAAATATCTCAGAGGTGAACTGGTGTTTCGCGGGAGCACTGCCGGACTTAGATCACAGTGTTTATTTGCTAACAGACTCCTTCTGTGTTCATACGCTGACCCTTTATGTGGCTCTCTGAGAGACAGGTGGATTGTGCCCTGGGCTTGCGGGCTACAGTTTGAAAGCAACAACGTGAAACCGGAGATGTAACGCGACCCTAAGGCAATTAGGCCCACAATGAGGACGTTTTTTTCACATTCACTCCTTTTGTGTTGCTAAATACTATTTAAGAGAAAATAAAATGAGGAACATTGTGTGCTCTGGCACAAGATGAGGAAAGTATATAACCAGGTAGCAAATAAGCAACAGTTTGAGTTTTGTGCCTTGTTGACGGCTGTTTGTGGTCTATAAGCTGAGGGAGAGCTGAGGGAGTTTCTGCAGGGTATATCTCTCCTTTGAAGTCGCGCTGTCTTGTTGCCCTGTGCTTTTGGAAGCGTGTGTATAAGTCTATGAGCACGGCGGGGATTCGGGTGGGGGAGAAAGGACCGTGAGGTGCAAAGCCAATAGAGTCCGCTATGGGGGAGTTTAAGCAGTATGGGACCTTTCTCATGTTCACAGACAGTAGTGGAAAAGGTGTAAGGAGGGCTGGAGGCGAGAGACTCTGCAGCACCTTCCCTCCTCCTTCTCTCCCTCCTCCCTTCCGTTGCTATGTACTCTTCCCTGAATGGAGTGTGTCTACCGGATCTGCCCAGGATGAAATGTCATATCTTAGACTGATCCTTATCTCTTAATCGCTTCCTTTGTCTCCCATGATTCCCCAGACCCTCCCTGACTTCCCTCCTCGGACATGGCCCTTTGATGTGTCAGCCACAGTAACGAACGCTGGGGGTGGGATATTTCTAGTCGGTGCATGCATGTTTGTGTGTGTGAGAGCTACAGAGGTTATCAAGATCCAAATGGTAGGGGAGACCACTGGAAAAGGACCGGTGTTGTTGTCTTATGCTGACCGTTGTGACTTTATAAAGGTAATTGTACGTGTGTATGTGCTGGAGGGCAGGAGTAATGTGTAACAGTGATGCATTCTTCTGTGTGTGTCTAATGATGCGTGTGTGCATATTTATGTGTGTGCGTTTGTGTGACTCTGCTCGGGGTAAAATCCTGGGCTGATGACACACCAGCCTCAGAAACTTTCTCTTGGGCTACACACAGATGTTTGCATGGGTCACAGACAGTCAAATGGGAAACAAATGTGGAAAAGGCCACAAAAAGTGTATACAGAGTATGAAAGCCATTGAAAGAGCACCATGGGGGTAAACTGAAAAAGGCATCACAGACGAGTTAGCAGAACTGGGCCTAGGAAAAAGGGCTACAATGGACATTAACAGACAGGAAGAAAAACTATTCATCACACCCTCTTAGCTAAACAGTACAATTTACCAGATGAGCTAATTTAAACACTCACTTTGTTAGCCTTAGCCTTGAGCTAATGCCACTGCTATTCTTGGTGTAATGTCAGGCATGTTGGCTATGATTCATTAACTTTCTGTACAGTACATTTGCTTTCACAGAGTATGAATTTAAACTTGAGGAAAAAAAAAAGACAAAGCCTTGTTCAGTTCCCAAAACCTAAATCAGTTGCTGATCTATCAGATACAGATGGTTTAATAATTTTTGCCCTACCTCGAGTTGACCCTGAATATTCAACTGCAGCGATGAAGTTTCCACATTTGTATGCAGGTTTAAATAATTTAGCAAAAGGAAAGACAGAGTGACCTAAAACATAATGTGAGTGTAATAATTTTGACCTCCCTACCTCTCTTTGCTCCTGCTGGCACGGTACCTATGATTTTTCTCTGTTTATCTGCTGCATCATATAACTCACCATGGGGATCTATAATAATAATAATTATTATATATTATATTAATTCCCTGGGAGGAATTATTGTTGGACAGCTGCCAGACAATACGTGTCAGCACAGTTTACCACAGTTTTGGTGTCCTGTCCAAAGATACCTCAACTTGTATCCATGAGGAACGTGGAATTGAACCACTCACCCTGGGATTGGAAACTGCTTTAGCAACTAAGCTTCCAGTCAGGAACATAAATAGTACTATGATAGTAGTACATGTGATACTGTAATCACATCAGTGTGAGCCATTGTAAAATAAAATGTTCCTCCAAAGCCCTATGAAGCTTTAGAGATAGTTTACAGCAGACCTGTCATGTATCGATTACTGAACGGTTCTACAGGGGTCCATGAAATCGGGGGGCCCCAAAAACACAAAACAACAAAAAAGGAAATATAGCATAAAGACACAGCAAACAACTATTCGAAACTAACTAGACAAGAGTCACAAACTAAAAGATAAAAACTAGCTCAACAACCACAAACATAACAATTAAACAGTAAAAATCAAGCACAGGGATGAAAAATAACTGAAAATAGTAAAACTGTCTGTTTCAAATTGGTTCTCTCTGGAATTAATAAAGTGTTTTGAATCTTGAATCATCTATTTCTGGCTGCCACATGGGCACAGGGACTAGTCGCTTCAAGTTCTGAATTGTACTTAACATCATTCATACAGTAAACACAACTTGGACCTGAAGTCAGTCCTCTCATTAAAGAAAAACTTGTAAATAATACTTACACACTACAATCATACACATTTTCTGACTTATCTGTTTCCATTCGTCATTCTGGGTTTTATTTTGTTTAATTAGACATGTTTAGCTTCTGTTTTCCCTGATCTCCAGTAAGAAGATGTAAATGTGATGTTTGTGTGTGACTGTGTGTGAAATGGCACGAGTGCAAAAGAGATGAAGTGAGAGACAGATAAAAAAAGAGACAGAGAGACAAGCAGAGCTTGTATGAAATGGTCTGTATCTTCCATCGTATTACCAAATATGTGATGCAGTCATATCTTTGTACATGTATATTTCCTATCACAGCCCATTGTTATCTAGTTGGCTCATTGTTCTGAACATCCGGAGGCTTTTTCTTTGGTCCCTTAAAGAATTTGGGCTCAAACCAGGGGTGATAGGGGCACATTGTCTGCACCCTCTGGTGGCAGGATGCAACACCACAATCTGCCCTTTGAGTGTGTATCTGCATACACATGAATGCGTCTCTGTGTTAACCCAGAGACAGTTGAAGAACATGTTTCCTCAGGTAGGAGCACAATACTCTATCCCTGTGTGTGGAGGCCACCCGGTATCAGCTGCATATCCTGACAGAGATAGGAGAAAGGGCTTACAATTAGAGGTTTTTCCTTCAGGCAAATGCAACATTGTTCATTTCAGCGAAAGGGCCGGGTCCTCGCTGGGTCCTGAACCACCTGGAGATGAGAGAGGGCAGTGTTAATGTTTGAAAGAAAATGTCACAATAAGGACATGTAACGGTGAGGCAGTTCTTATCGCCTCGGATGAAGCCTGGCATTTTTAAACTCTTGGAGGATATTCAAATAACAGCGCAGCATTGTTTCAGCCACTGGTGTATCTGTGTTTATTTGAACATCCAAGCCAGTGTAGAGAGAAAATAAGCCAGCGCTTTCCCCCAGATTTAGGTCTAAGCTTGAATAAACTTTGATACTCCTGCCTTTGCGAGTGATTGTAAGAAGGCTGTTTATTGCTCTTGGCATGAACATACACAAGTGTATACATTTAGCTGTAGACATTGGGGCATTCAAGGGTGAGATCATTAGCATATGGGCAGAACAGTTAAGGCCTGCAGCCATGAGCCCTGACGGGCAGCAAGACTGTGTAAGTGAATGCTGATGATATACTTCAGATATTATTACCTCTCTCTCAGTGGAAAATTCTTCTTCACTAAGTACTTAAACCAGAAACTCAGCTGGTGGCAGACAGACAAACAAATCAGGCCTCACATTTGTATTATTAGGAGTTTGCCCTACGAAGAGAGAACAAATACTCGATCTCGAGCACCGAAACCTTTTCGTTGACTGATCAGATTCCACTGACTGGTTTGTGCTGATATGCAGAGCTTTAACCGTGGCTTTTATTCAAACTCTCCCTCCATGTGCATCTGTCTTTCACTTATGACTTTGGCTCATACAGTATAATGAATCCCTGCCAGGATACACTCCATACTCCACTTCCACAGACCCTCTTTAACAGCATTTTGTCACTTTATGACTGACTGAATGAAGACATGGAAAGTGTGAAAACGTGTGAAAAGGTTTAATTAAACAGTTCAGCCAGCTATAAAAAAAAAAAACAGCGGAGGAAGAGTCACACCAAACAAACACACTAGTTGCCTCGGTAACAGACATAGCTTTGTTGCACTGGTTGAAGAAGGTTTCATAATGAGCTATAAATCTAGTTGATTTAGTAGTAAACAGAGGACGGCCTCAGGAATGAGTTGACATACATGCATCCTCCTAAAATTTTAGAAAACGCTAGAAGAGAAGTATCCTAATGAAAAGCAGGCAGTCAAGTGGATGGCTGGTTCCACTGAGAGCGACGAGGGAGTCTCCAAAACATTTGTGTTAATTTGTCCTTTACGTCTGGGAGAAGATGCGCACACTGCACATGTTCCACGAGGAGCACATGGGATCCCACAACATGTTACCCTCCATGCTGCCTGCCTGCCATCCAAGCGATTATAATGACATGTATATGCAGAAGAAAAACAGTAGATGTTTGTGTGATTTGATGAGTTTGTCCTTAAGGGCACAGGTAACAAACAGGGTTGAGTAACAACCGTATAAAGACAGACACATGACTAACGCACTCCGCTTGACTGGTCAACACATGTTATGTGAGTGTGTGTGTGTGTTTCCCTGTGTGTTTGTGCGAGGCTCGCGGCCACAGCCATGCCCGGAAAGGCTTGGAGCACAACCAGTCATTAGGAAGTCGGGCCGTCTGGAGTGCATTATGGGCTGGGTACTGTAACTCTCACAAGCACAGGCTACTATCAAATCATAGATGAGGGGAAGAAGGAGGGAATAACAGATTAAGAGAGAAAGATGAAAAAACGAGGAATGCAGAGAAGAGTGGTCAATGTGAGATATTTCACATGGCTCCAAAAAAAAAGATACGATGTTGCTTGGGCAAGAAGCACAGCGAAACAGTGCCCAGATTGAATTGGTGTGGTGTTAGCCACAGTTTTGACTACAGCTCTCAACAATTTGACATCTTTCTGTGCTTCACATCAAATTAGTGATTACGTTGGTTCTGTTTGGGTTTCGTCAAATGGACATGACTCACTCTGGATCGTCGGTACAGCCTGAAGAACATGTTTACAGTGCAGTTTGTCCTTCTCCGGGGCTGTGAGCAGACACGCTGTAATGTGTGATCATAGTGCAGGCGGGTCCGGCATGCTTAACACATTCGCACCAAATAGTTGTTTGGCAGCGTCCTTTAAATCACCACTTGTCATGTCTTACGGCGTTACACACAGGAAATTGAGACTCCTCCAACTATCACTGAGAAAAGATTAGCTGATATGTGATAACTTCACATTTATTGGTGTGCGAGGGACAAATGCGCTGCTCAAAAAAGCTGCAGCACAGTCTCAAGAGGAGATACCATCAACCTGTCTGTTGCACCTGCAGGGCAATGAAAAAGCACCAACCCACCAGCTGAAGCACGGCGAGAGCCCTACACCTGCAGCTGGCTGTTGGATGAGGGTAGCGTTAGGACTCCACATCTTCTAGTATGACCCTGTGCTCACAGCCCAGCTTGATTGATCAAACGGAGCACACATGACAGGTGTGAAAAAGTCTTGTGTGTTGAACGTTATGCTGACTGTGAGATTATACTGTAACATTGTCATGTAGCATGACCGGTTTGGTGGTCATGGTCTAAGGAGGTGGCTCCTTGGAGGGCCACACACATCTCCATCTCACAGCAAAGAGTACGCCGAATGTTGTGAAGTTATTGTCAGACCTTTTGCTGGTATCTTCAGTGCTGGGTAGCAACATCATGTTCAGTTTAGTAGAACGAATCTGTCTCTGTCTAGGCAGTTCATAGGGTTTGAAAGGGAAGTCTGAAGGGGATAACATGTCAACACCCACTGCTAAGGAACGGCCTATTAGGTCCTATATTTTTAAAAAACAAACTCTAGGATGAATCCATATAAAAGAGTGTGTCATACATCAAAACCCCAAACACCACAGCTGGTCGGTCACAGTTCATGACCATGGTCATCCCACCAGACAGGGCTTTTTACACGTCAACATTTGTGTGCTTTATTTGTTGATCTCTGTCCACAGTGAGAGCAGCTCTGAAAAAGTAAAATGAGTCATTGCTGTGCATTGTTTAGCCACAAAAATACAAATACATTTTGTGGCTCCATGTGTTCGGTGAGGAGGTGGCAAGTAGATTTACTAAAAGAGTCCTTTAGAAGTCATTTTTGTGGTAGTTAATTGCTTCAAAGTGGAGTTTATCAGTTTCATTTTAGCATTTATAACTTAATAGAGAATAACTGTGAGAGCCAGAAGGCTGCTACATTTGCAGCATCATCCTGATTCATTCTGGCCTTCTGGTTTTTTCCCCTTTTCAGCTGAAGAGGAAAGGAATTCAAACATCTTACTTTCATGTTACAGCAGTGGATATATTGAAACACCTGTTTTGATTTATTGTGTTTTGGTAGTTGGCAGCAGAAGGATTCCAGCAACCAGCAGCTTTTTGCACATACGTGCCAAGAAGACGCACATGTCCACACCACTATTCACCACTATTCTGTCTTATACACTCATATTCACTCACACACAATAAGTAAATCTCAAGAGTACATATTCGTACCGTACGCCCTGATACTCACGCTTACACATTGTGCTCACTGTAAGTTTTACAAATGACTTGGTTGAAAGATCACTCATGAAAACAGACTCTGGAAGTCTGCATTAATGCCTTTCGTTTTACACACCCACCCCTCGAGCACAGGTGCACTGGCTTACAGAAGAAGAAACAAGAGAACAAGGTGGGAGGGAGAAAATAGCACAGTCAAAACAGAGTAAAGAATAGTAGAAGCGAGAGCACCATGCGCCAGTCTGCCCTGAGATCACCTTTAACACAGCCCCACCTGTCAGCGTGGACTTGAATCAATCCCCTTTTCTCTGAACTAATGTGGGCAAAACTCAAAGAGCTAACTCACTGACTCGCAGTCTTTTTGGTGCTCTGCCAGAGCTCCTCTCTCTGTTGGCCTGCATCCACCTATCTGGTGTACAGGCTGGAGTTGAAGAGGAGCAAATATATGCGCCATCTGGCAGTTGTCTGACCTTAGCTGTCTGTGGGACATATGATGGATTCCATTGGAAAAGGACACCAAAATGGCTGAGGCCAGTGAGTTTAGGAAATCCCAACAATGGGAGAAGGCTGCAGAGATTTGTTAAAAAAAGTAACTGAGCTGTGGATCTAGATGTTATACTTGGTTGGTATTTTATACTACACTGGAAGTATCATATTTTCCTGTTTTTCAAGAGATTTGTGTATTTTCTTTTGTATCTTTTGATTGCAGTTGGACCAGCTGAAATCAGCTCCGCCCGCTCTGGCGGTTCATGGTTGTCGTCACGTTGACGCATGTATATGCTTTCCTAATTAGATGGTTGGGGGACCCAGACAAACGTTTGCCAAGGCCAGACTGGGTTCCTTCCCTTTCTTGTGTGTCACAGTATGATATCACAGTCTGGGTTCCAGGACACCCTATCATTGGTATCATCAGGCAGGACGTGATGTGTTTGGGGAGTGACTGTGCCAACCTCAGAGTCCTGTCACAGTACCAGTTCACCGCACAGACCAAGCTTAGGAGGAAATATCCCATGTGCCAAGGAAGCGTGGGCTGTGCCACTTCAATTCAGGAATTCTTATCGTGTTTTCAAAAGGGATGCACCACACTGTGGTTTCGTCTGCAGCTGCGACAACAAAGTGATGAATAGAACAGCTAGCGAGGAAGGATTATGCCCACACACTCACCTCCTCCCTCTCTCTCTCTCTCTCTCTCTCTTTCTCTTTACGCCCTCAGTCAATTTACACACACATACACTGACCATCCGGGTGGAGAAATTTGCGAGCTGTGGGGCTCTGCAGAGCCACTCTCCAGTGCCGTGGCCATAAAACACAAGCACTTGTAACATGAAAGAATTCCTGCAATTTACAAGAGGAAGTGGAACATCTGAGAGACGATGGTTGAATTCTCAGTGTGCTCTTCTGGGCAAAGTGTCAAAGCTGGGGAGGTTGCTGCTGGCTGATGTTTCCACTGCCCTCCATCCCACCGCTCTCATGCACCTCTTTCAATGCTAAATGTACTTCCTGTTCCCCATTACAGGCGTAGTGTAGGCACCCACCGTGTGCTGCTCAGGGGCCATCGGGGGGCTTTACTTTGAACCTGGCAGCTCCAGGGAACATTCCTGCCTTGAAAGGTTTATTTGGTTATCTCTCCAAAATGTCCTGAGGTGAAATATACTGTTAAGTAAACCAAGCTGATGCAAACCAGTTGTAGGCATTCAATAGTGAACAGATTGTAACCACTCATGAAATGGTCGATGCCGGCATTGGAGCTGCGCGCTGCACAATGTCTGCCTCCACCCTGCTACATCCATAACAGCAGGTTTTTCTCATAACGCACAAGATGCCTCAAGGGAAAATGAATAAATATGAACTTTTACAGGTTGTCTGCTTCTGTCTCACATTTTTCTCCCAGCCTCATTGTGCTTTTTGACCAGGTTTGAAATATATGTATATTGCAGTATATATTAATACATTTACTATTAAAGGACATGCAAAGGTAGATGCATTCTTTGCAAAACAACATGTTTGATCTGTATGATGTGTGTGAGTGTGTTTGCAGTTCTCCTTTTGGTCTGCATTCATATGGATAATTATAACTTTATGGAGATTTTTCCCTCCCTTTCTTACGCCCACATCTGCAGCAGAAGCAAAATGTAGGGGAGGAAGGGTGGAGGCCAAAATTTCTGGATCTGTCTCTTTCACCCTATCTCTCACTGTTCCTGTCTCTTTCTTCTTCTCTTTGCGCCCTCCGTTGTCCTTTCCTCCTTCTTTCTGTCACTCATGTTCCTCCCTGACCTGGACCACCTATGTTAGGAGCCTTGGGTGAACCCCTGAACCATTGCTATCACTGCAAGTGTAGTCAGATGTCTCATAATGACTTCCACTTAGATCCAGTCCATAAACACTCTCAGATGCACAGAGACACACTTTCGGGGCTCAGGCAGAGCGACTGCATGCTTTATCTTTTCTCTGTAGAGGCTGCAGTCACTTAGCTAATTTCCTTAATTCCTTTCTTAATAGGAATCTGTTTGTTTGTGCATTGGTTCAGTACTGCTTATTTGGCTGCCTGTTTTATGAGCTTGAGCAAAGTCTTTGGAGCCATCCTTGGAGCTGTGCTAACCTCACATGCGTGTGGCAACATTCACGTATTAAACTTGAAGCTTTTTACTGTAACTCCGGCAGTGGTTAGATCTGTGGTGAGACTACCTCCATGTAGATGTGCCCATCAGAACAGCTTCATGAGTTTGTGTGATCCCCCGAAATTACCCACGCCTGTAGACAATGATGTCATGCTATGTTGTGTAATTTTGTTTTGCATTATGTTAAATACCATAAAATTCATGTATACTGCAAGGGTGGAGCTGACATGTTCCTTTAACTCAGCGAATGACCTCAAGACTGATTTAACTGCAGCACTGTGGTTGAGTGCAACTCTGAAGAGTTGTGTGATCAAACATGTCAGTTTGCTCTGTGTTATTTGTTTGTTCTCACTGATGTCAGGATGAGGCTGACAGTATTAAACTGAAGAATGACGATAAACACATTTTGACAGTTAGGCCATTATGCGACCAGCACTGCTTGGATCTTACTTTTGTAGTTTTGGCAGTAGTTCCTATGGGTGGAGTGCATTGGTAGCTGAATGGTTACTGTGCATATCTTGTAACTGCAAAGTCTGCGCGTTGTCAATAGCAGCTTTCTTCATTGGTTCCAAATAAAAACATACATTTTATTATATTATCAAACACACCCTCCCCCATAATGCATCACTACTTGAGTAGAGTGTTTTATGCGACGCACCAGTCTGACAGCTGTAGACACTAACTTGAACTTGATCGTGAGAGTAACATCCACTGTTACCATCTGTATCACACCACCAGGTGTTTATCTACCTGTGAGATAAACACAAATATTCACACATCATCCTTCCCCAAACTCCTAAATACGCCACACACTTCTTGTTGTCAGAGATAAGCTGATGTATCTCCTGCCTGCTCTGACTGGATAAGTGAGATGGGCCTTTGGAAATTACATTTTTGCCAGCAGACTGTGAAGACCTTTACGTGACAACAGAGCATCTCCTGGAGATTGAAAGAAAGGAGAAGACTGAGAGCAGACCACCAGTTGCTGTTCTCCCATATTTTGGGGGTGTTTTATATTGCATCAGAATGCGTTTTTTCCACTGTCACTGTGGAAAACAGATTCAAATGTGTCACGTTCCAAACATCTTACTGGACATAAATAGACCCTGATATTGTTTCTAAATGACAAGCATGTGCATGTGCTCATATTCACACACAAATCCACAGACAGCAAGTTGAAAACATCCAACAGCCTCTTTCATCCACTGTGTTTAGAATTTTTCCATCTTGTGTTTATTCTCTTCGCAAAAGTATGCATCTTGTTTTGCGATCAGTTCACTTTTAATCTGTTTGGGACACAGTCTCTGCTTCTATCGGTACACAGGTGAGTAATCATGCAGATCTGCATCCTGCCAAGCGTGGGGTTTCACAGTTCAGGGGCCACTATCTGTCCCTTTACTGAACAGCTATCTTCACATGAGGGTTGGATGACGGACATGTCCACAGCTGTCACAGATGTCACAGATCAGATCAGACAGAGCACTAAGCTCTAAGTTGATGTTGCAAACGTCAGGTGATTCCAGATGAGCAGATTCGGGATATCAAACATGCAATGAGACAAATGTGTGGTGAAACTTTATTTGGGTTTTCAAACACCTTAGGTTTTCTGAGCAACTGAAAAAAGGATGATTTTACTAAATGTTCTGTTTGAAAATCTACACCTGCATTTTAAAAGAAATCCTTGAAGAAGACCAAACACAAGCTGATAGAATCTTTCATTTTAAGTCAGTAATCTGAAAAATGTATCTATGTGTTGAAGTGTATTGCAAAACTGCTTCATGCTTTGCACTTTTGCTTCATCTCACTCTTTTTTTCATCGCCTCATTTGCCTGTTACTCTTTACACCAAGCATCAACTAAAATGTGAAAAAAACATATCATACGTAGATCTGTATCTACTCTGGTTTTAACCTATGTCATACTAAATATATTTGTAATGTACATGGCAACATGAAAATATTATTGTCGTAGCTGAAAACATAAAACGAAGTAAGTGAAATGTGATAAGATTTTTTATATATTTTATTTTGGTTACAATGGTCTTAACTGAATTTAAATTGAATAAATTGCACCTGGTATTGTTTTTTCATTACATAAATGTGTCATAATATTTACAGAAATCTGTCTTTGTATAAAAACACCTTATTATAGTGAGGCAAGCTACTACAGTGGTTTGTAACAGTATTTTCCTTTTGAGGGTCATGCGGCGTTCCTTGGAAGGTGAGTCAATTACAATTGTAAGTGAATGAATTAGCGTCCGTGACTCATGTTGTGGGTCTGTTTTTTCTATGACTCACCTAGACGAGTGAATGCATTTCCCACAAAGAGACTTTCTCGTTTTTTAAGGGTCCCACTGTTTGGATAGAATAGCTCCCTTAATTGACATGTCTTTGATGTTTCCAGTTAAAGGTTTTGTCTGTGCTGTGTCACTCAGCAGGCTACATGAACTAATGACAATCTTTCGACCACTTATGCCTGGTTGAATTTGGGGGTTGTGTGTGTGTGTGTGTGGGGGGGGGGGTATTTTCTCCATCACAAGTGCTATCCTTTCAAAAAAAAACATTTTATGACATTCTAAAGCCACAGCCACATAGTCACAACATTAATTGGATGACTACTCCATGGTCTTTAAGTTAGTAAGCCAAGCGAGTAAGTAAACAGTCACTGAGGCCACATCCACACCAAGGTGGATACATCTGGAAACTTTGTTTTCAAGAGAAAATGACTTCCATCCAAACCAGTATTTTAAAGTTGTTTTTGTTTTTGACACAGGAAAATGACTGAAATCTATTTTTTAAATTATCTTTGGGGTAGCAAAAATAGTATTGTAGTCATTAAGGCCAGACAGTGGGTTATAACAATCTTCTCCATGGAACTGTGAGGTTGATGTTTTGTAATAGCCCACAGTGATAACAGCTATCCTGATAAATAACTATCCAAACTACACACAGCAACTACATAAAGCATTGTAGCATCTCTAAATCTAACAAATAATTTGAAATAATACATGCGTACATAAGTTATAGGCTATTATAAACAACGTAAACATATCAAAGCAGACTGCATAATCAAATGTTAAAGCTGGTGTTGCTCTAGCATTTAGAGAACTCTGACACCAGTAAAATAAGTTCCATAAGTGACTTGTTGAAATAGTTTAATTATTTTAAATTCAGACGCCTTGGGGACTGCAATTATCTGGACAGGATTCACAGATTAGATGTTGCTTCATATTTTTTGTTGGAAAACATACTGTCTTCTTACTGACATATCTTTCAACTGAGTATAAAATAAATGTGTTTTGAAAAAAACACATTTATTGGGAGTGAAAAAATATTCCATAATGTGGACGGAAGCCCGGAACATGTGTTTTTAAATTTAGTCAGATTACAGAGGACGTAGTCTGAGTCATTCATATTTGTACCCTCACACACTCAACTCTGCCCCCTTTATGCACCTCTATCTCTGGGGTGCTGAGAGCAGAGACTTTGGTTCCATCGTCACAGGCAGAGTGGCTGCAAACAGGAGAAACTGGTGCATCTGCTGAAGTAGTTTTGCTGCTGCTGAATATGGAGCACGTCATGAGTGTTTTTGAGTACTGTTTTTTTTATTTAAAGAGCTGGTATTCTGGAAAATGTTTGCACCTCTTCACAACATATGAACTTATGTATGTATGTAAGTTCTTCTTGTTGAAGTTTGCAGCACAGCCAGACAGGAAATGAACAAAGTAGGACATTGCTTGTGTGTTTTGAACACTAACTAGGGTTTAAAACAGGCTGTCATGAACATGCCCTTTCTTCAGATAACGATAATGTATAAGAAACTTAGAAATGCAAACCATTCTGAAGAAACCAGATGAAGTCGCAATTGTGCAAAATTAGGTTATTTCCACTTCCTGCCAAAGACCAGAGTCTTATCTGTTTCATTTAGCTACTCAATGTAGCTTCCATCTCTGGCAGCCGTCTTCACTTAAAATGATGAAATGTGGGATGCGTACAGTCTAATTCAGTGTTACTCAGTCCAGCACAATTACCACCTTTTTAAACCTAACAGTCTTCTACCATCAACTGATCTGGATGTAAAGTTGTAGCACGCTTCACTACAATATTTAGGTTTCTACAAACACATTCTCTAAATAGGAAATTTCAGAACAACCATGCTATTTCAACACCACAATGGACACACACACATGCACACTGAACACACATACATTGACATCAAAGGAAGAAGAAATTATAGCCTGCACACTAACTGGGGCCTGGCATACTTTCCTTGGCTCTCTCCTCGGCTCTCCTTCATCTGAAATAAATACACCCGCAAATACAAAACAGGCAAATACAAAACCAGAGAAACACATGTTTTCCCTGCCGTCCAGAGTCATTGTTTTTCATTTCATTTCTCAGGAGGAGGGGTATAGTTGAAAAAAGTCGGGCACAATTTTTGTAGGATTATAACACACATTTTCACAATTCAGTCAATCAAACAAATTTGTGGATATGAAAGTGCACGAGGTGCACAGATGTTATCTGCATAGATACATGTTAAAATATATTTTTTTGTGATGAAAATGTTCCTTTAATGTTTTTTTCACCCTCAACTTCACCTTCAAAGATTAGCAACATGCCCGGTGCCAATCCTACGTGTTTGAGACCAGATAACAGCCTGTAAGGGTTCAAAATGTTAACAACTACATGCTCAGAGTCTCTATTCCCATCAATCTGCCACAAACCATTACTATCTCGTTTCACTTCTTAAACACTGATGAAGTGATGGTTTCACTTTGAGCTTTTTTTTTCAGATAGAAGGTAAATATGGGCATCATATTTCTAAGGATTGTCACAATATATTTCTCCCTGGAGGGAAAGTTAAACAAAACCATTCCGTGGATTCCAGGGCCCTGAGTATTCTCTTCTGCTTTGACCACCTTCCATGAGTGCAGGAAGGCAACCTGCAAGCTTTTAGAGATGGGTTCTGAACATCCGAGCATGCAGAGCTGCACAGAATGTTTTTGACGTGTCAAGCTAAAACCCTTAACAACGGAGAGGATGGTATGTTTTTTAGTGCAGCGGGTTTATAAAGTACATCTGCTTTCTTTGTTTAGAGAGAAATGTTCTCTCATCTTTTTCTTCCGCTATAAATCAGAGACCACAATGGCACAATGAATAAAAGTCAGGGACAGCAAAGCTCTGTTGTACATCTCACTAGCAAAGGCAAAGTCTGTGTTTATGCTTTCATACATTTGTTTGTACTGACTTCTTGTCTGTCTGTCTGTCAGCCTCAGTTATTTATAATTTAAAATGTCTTTATTTTCAAAACACTAGGCATGCTTATTGCAGGAAATACACATTGAAGGGGATGAAGGGGAATTGCATGTCCTTGTTAGTATAAGTGATTAAATTGATCCTCCTTGTTAACTAAATGTTTTAGGGAAGTTGTGGTGGATATCAATTTATCCTCCATCGTTATTCCGCTTTGACTTTGAACAGTTTGCCCAATGCCTGACTGCTATTAAAACAGGGGAGAGACAGAGCGTGCTATTATTCTGGTAGTTTCTCTTCCCTCGCTCTCCCACACACAGTGCTGTTTTCAGCGTAGTTTCTCTTACAACTATTTGCAGTAATCAAGTCCAAGTTCCAAACACTCACACACAAAGTGCCAGCTGGATGAGGCTCACTCAGCATCCTGATCTTGTTAGCAGTGCGGCGTAGAGCAGTGCCACACCTAAGTTGAAATAAAGGATGTGACAGAAGCAGCACAATGCTCCAGGTGTGACCCCTTGTCTCTCTCACGTTATCTAGATTTGTGCACCAGGGCTCTGTGGTTGTTTTGCCTGCCCATTGCCTAGCCACAGTGTTCTGGGGATTACACTGTGATCAAAGTTACAATAGTCGTTCATTCATTCTTCCACATATGTACACACAAGCAGATTTATGCTCGGAGGCATCTAAACAGAGCTGCTCCTTCGTCTAATGATGTCATAATAAGTCAACATTATAACTACCAGCATCTCGTCGATCAGATTTGGTTTCCAGATTTGTACATTCCAAATCCCAATAAAGACTACTTCTGTCTGGGTGGGTGCCACGTGATCTTAGATGTTAGAAAATAGCTTACAACCTAGTTACAACTTAATTTTGATTTAACACAAATCACTACTATTGTGTCATTGCACACAAAAATGAGCATTTTGAAAATGGAGCCAGCACGTCGGCGTGGAAAAGTGAGCTAAGTAGCTTTTTACAGCCTGTGTCATTGCCTAAACACCTTTGCCTGAATGCTTTTAACCCTATGACATAATAATATGACATAATATTAAGTCAAAACGTTAAAAGCATGTGACATATTATTATTGCTAATATAACAAAAAACAATAGAAAGATGATGAGATCACAACTCAAGGACTGGAGATTCTCCTGAGTTGGCATCTCAACCCAGGAGCCATGGGGGCACATATCTCATTATTTTAATGTGAACAGATTTATTATGACAAATAGGACTAAAAAGAGTGTAAGAGCTTGCAAACACTATAGCAACAATATTTCTACCTTTGCATGTAAAAAACGAATTTGTGAACGCTATACAGACATCATGTTATGTGTTTGAGCAAAACAGACAGTGCTTGTCATTTTTTTTACACAGGACAGTCTCAAGGCACATGTAACTACACTTTACAGAAATCTGATTTAGATTAGTCCGCACTAATGCAGGTTGCAGTGAAACAGAGCGGAGCTCCACATTGCTTGGGAGGGGGTTCAGGGAGTGATGGCAGTGACGTAGAGTGCCTGTGTGTGTGTAGGGGGGTGGGTTGGGGCTGAACTCACAGCTGGGAGAATGGCGTGTTAACCCTGCCAAAGCCTCAGCACATGACTCCCACCACTTGTCAAAATCGCCATGTGTGCAATAATGTGATTACAGTCTGGTTACTATTATGATATAAAACAACAGCTTTTGCAGACTGGAAGAACGGCACTGCCCCATTGACCGCGTGTGTGTGCGTGTGTGTGTGTGTTTAACATTAAGAGAGGGGCTGTAATGAGGGAATACGTGTAACAGGAGTAGGGAGGGAGTGTGTGTCAGATTTGTGCCCTAGCTGCCTCCCTTCCCTCTTCCATCTATACCCTGCAGGGTGACACTGGGTGGGGGTTTCAGGGTGACTCTCTGGGTCTTGTCATGGATTTACAAGTTAAAGGAAGGCTTTATGTCATTTTCTCCCCTTTTGTAGCCCCTTGCACCATCCACAGCCCCCCTTCCTTTCATTCCAGGTTACACAATCACTGCACTGCACACAAGGGGTTGTCATCACAGGTGCAGCCTAGACTGGCCAGGATAAAGGAACGCTTCCAGCGCGAAATGTTTTTCCCTTCGCTTTTCTTTTTTCCTCCACCACCTCCTTACTTGTTTTCCCCTTTTTTTTTCATGTCCTGTAATTCTTATTATTACTCATATTTGTTATAAACTTTCCACTTAGGTTTACTTCGCACTGTTCCTTATCCGTTGCTATATCGATCCCTGTCAAAGCATGCACACGAAAAAGTCACTGTAACACCCACACTGTTTGTCATACATCTTCACTAAAACTACATTTTGTCACCTCCAACCATGCCCAAACTCTCACTCCCTCATGCTTCTTGGTGATGTTTGCCCTTTGGCTCACTCTTGAGTACGAGTCAGGCAGCCAGCAAAGCAAAGGTGTGAGATCCCCAATTTGCCAAAATTGTGAATATGTGTCTGTTTGCAATTACGCAGGAAGGTCTTTCAGTCTCTCAGTCGCAAAGAATGGTGAGCCTTTTTTTTTGTTGGTACAGCCTTGGCCACAGGGTCAGATGAAATAGGCAGAGGGAGGGACAGAGGAAAGGAGGGAGCGAGGGAGGAGTGTAAACTGCAACCAGGCAGCCCAGCATGTTAAAAGCTGGAACCCAGACATATGATGCCAGCCGGGCATGAAGGCAGCGCTAACAATTCCCTCCTGGGCATATGGAAGTGAGAGAGAGCAAATGAGTGAGGCCCAGGCCCACAATGCCACCCATCTCGGAGCTCAGCTAAGGAAAACAAATGCCAGTGGTCACAAAGAGGGGATTTCCGGTTAGAGTCACCTAATACCTCCCTGGAATCTCAGAGGTTATGAATCTAGAGTCGTGGAAGAGCCAAGGCTATAAGCCAGCAGCGATGTAATTCCACTTTAAAGTTTCACCTTTCCGTGTTAAACTCTGTTGACTTAGCAGGCCTCATATCCCCCTGTCTGCCAGCTTAGCTCAGATGAAGCAAATAATGATGGATTTCACTGACAAGAATAGAAAGATCAAGTGAGTTTTCCAGTTTTATTAATCACAAAAATCCCCAAGCATATGACTTTGTCACCTCTGGTTTTAATGTGTACCTTTCCCATAATTAATCCTCATTTTGTAATGAGTTGAGTCATTCTCTCTCTGTACACTCTAGGCCATATGCAAGAATTTAAAGCAGTAATTTGGCACAGGCTGAGCCTGGGACGTGGTGTGAACGAGGTCAGGTGCAGGATCTCAGCACTCAGTCCAAGAAACAGCATGTGTTTAATGTGTTATTTGAGACCTGCGCAGACCAGGTGGTGTAGTTGCCGCTCATAAGCAGGATTGTTCAGTAACCCTGGTAGCGAAGCCCCTTATCCGTAGACTTTGTTTAATTCTTTCACCAAGTCCTTTTTCATAACAGATGTTGTTAGACAGACAAGACCCAGACTCCTAATAGAAATAGTTTCAAAACTCCCAGGTGGCTTTTTAGGGAGAGACCCGATAGCGAGGCATGTGTAAGGCTGTGTGTGCTTTGGGTTTTTGGTCCAATTGTTTTTACAGCCTCTTTTGTGTCTTGTGATGAAACATCTGTGCAGATTTGTGGACAGACTGCAGCTGAGAGTGCACACATGTCTCGCATGTACTAGGTGCGACCCAAGCTGTTTATATCTTTATTTAAGTCTGAAATGTGTTTCGCAATAGTGGTACATGTCCTCTGCAGCATCTCTAGTTTCACTCCTGCCTCTCTAGTTTTCCTCCGCAGCCTCTTTTCATTACTTCATGTGCTCCACGGACTCTGTGATAATGCTGGTGGACCACACGACCCTTTCGCCCAGACCCTGCATGTAACTGTGAAGGAGTGGGGTCACCAAGCACTTCAGCCTGAGGGGAGTTGAAGCATCTGTCTCGGCCGTAACAAATAGAAAGCACCTGCACGGCTCACGGAAACCAGTAAGGCGGTTCCAAAATCTGCAACAATAGATCTCACCTGTTACAAGGCACACAGCAATAAAAAAGAACAGCCTCACTGCAAACCTTCTCCCGGGAGCCTGCCTTTGAGTTCCAGCCCCTCGTTACTATCATACAAGCACACATGCAAAACCTAAAAGGTTCCAGCTCAACAGTGTGTAGGAACTCAGACACAAATGAGTATAATCCAAAAGGTGTTGGTCGCAATAAGGAATCACCACATGCCAGAGAAATGGCAACAAAAAGACGGAGAGAAAGGGAGAGTGAGAATAAGAGATGCTAATGAAAAAAGAAAGAGAGTGTAGGACAAATGGTGAGAGAGAGAGAGAGAGAAAGGTTGATGGTTGTTTTACAAACAGAATTCCTTTAATTAATCACCCTGTTTGAACAGCTGGACTACTTAAGACAGGTCGTAACGGGATCCTTACATGGAAGTGCGGATTACAGACACGGATTCGGCAGAAAAATATTAGCTGTCAAATGCTGCAGCCAAGAGGTGCAGGAAAAGTCCCCTGTTTCCTGGTGATGAGAGAGCCACGGGCGAGGGGGGGTGCTTAAGACAGTTCCCCAGGGACTGAAGCTGCACAAGGCAAAGCAGGGGCCTGTAGAAGGGGGGTGGACATCGGGCCAGGGGGCAGGACACAAGAACAGCAGTTGTCCCCGAGGACTGTGCAGAAGGCTGGGAAGGGGGATCAGATTTGGGGTCAAGCACTGATATAGGACTGGAAACTTGGAGACCCCCATGTTAGCATTTATGTACAGCATACACATAAACAACGCAGAGCAGCTGTCAGGGGAGGAGTATGCACCGCTCTAGTGGTAAGTGTTTATTATCAGTGTCCCTGTAGAGGGATTGACATCATGGTAAAGAATGTGGCAGTGAAAAAGTTAGTTTCCATCTCTTTTTAAATGAAGATATTATGCGAGGTCATATTTTAGACAGGTCATTAGTATTCTAAAGAGACACTTTATGTGATCTTTATATGTCCATGTTTGCATCTTCCTTGTGCTCCTTTTGGTTTTTTGTCTAAAGAACCAGTAACCTAACATTTACTATGAGTGCAGCACTTAAGGGAACATGTTACAGAACACGTGACGCAACACCAGTTCCGCTTTTCTCTTCACCAACAAAACTGGCACAAGTGAACAATAGCGACAGCAAGTAGTATTACTTCACAAATGTCTTTAGTGTTGTCACTTTCTGGTATAATATTGGACTGAAACTGTACAACATTCACTACATAAGGCTGTCCTGACAGTGAAGACAGTGAATGTACTGTACAAAGTGGAAATCAGGGATGTGCTGAAGGTACCGTCATTATCGCTATTCTTATCTACTGTAGATAAGCCCAACAGCAGAGGATGGAAATGCATGTACACAATGCTCCTCTATACACAACAGCAACACAAACTAAACAGATACACAGCATCTGAGGAAAATGCGCCTACAGGTTGGGGATGTGTACACGTGTACGCTAGAAAATGAGATGGGAGCTCTGGACACTAGGAGCAGGGAAAAGAAGCACTTCTTTGTTTGTTGTGTTTGACTGAATGACATGGAAAAGTGAAAATAAGACAGTATGTGTAACCGCTCCACAAGAACAGCGTTGAGGACATTGAAATAAACATGACAGACCTTTGATGTTAGAAACAAGCGTCTAGTTTACTTTTTTGGCACGAGCACAGTTGGTTGTGCGCAGATGTCCACAGAGAGTCCATCCCAACCCTCACAGACGTGGACGATGACAAAATGAGCGTCACATAGGCACCCAGACATGGAAAGTGTGAACTGGCCTTTAAACAACATGGAAAACACTGGCAACCAGAAAAATGAGGAAAATAATATACAGTACTACGCAGTATAAACATAAAGGCTCACGTATTCTCTGACCAGTTCTGCTACCACTAAAGTAAAATTTATAAAAGCTCAATTTAATTTCACATGGGCATCACGCTGACTCCAATTCTGCTTTGTTTTAGCTTTCACTCTCGTTTCTTTCTCTTTCTCTCCTTTCGTCTTTGTCTCAGTAAATTTTTCTGTCCAGTCATTGCAGGAGGAGAAAAGGGAGTAATGTTGGCTCAGGTGCTTGATTGTCAGAACATTCGCTTACACTGTATTTACATGTAGAGTAGGGAGGAAACAAATGTTCAGCGACCACACACACACACACACACACACACACACACACACACACACACACACACACACATTACCAAGATGTATCACTCTAACTGTGTAAACAGCAATATTACTCTCAGACCTTCCACCCCACCTCCACTCCTCTTTCTCTCATGGCCATGATGTAATTACCAAGGCACTTAATTAGTCATTGAGAGACTTGGAGCGGACGCAGCTACAGAATGAGATTTACCACTTCATGAGGTTACACCAGAATCTTATCCGCTTTTCTTTAATGAACACCAGTCCCAACCACAATCATTTTTGTAAGCGAATGCCAAGGCAGTTTTAGTAATACAATATTGGACTGTTAAGTCGTTCACTAAGATACAGAGACCTGCCCTGGACCAAAAAAAATGATTTTGAACATCTGTTGGGCTTTTCTTTAAGGACCCCATAAAGTTTCACCACAGAGTTTTGTGGTGATTTTCTGGGTCTCTCTATGTATCCCTATAGGGCGGCAGCAGCTTGTTCAATGAACCGTGTTCAGTTCAAAGCACAGAGAGGAGGTTGAAGAGTGTTGTGGACGATGATGTATAGCAGAGAGGACCACCAGGGTCACGGCTCTGCTATGTGTGCGTGTGTGCATGCATGTGTGTGTGTGTGTGTGTGTGTGTGTGTGTAATACACCTCCTACATCACCGGTACTCACACAAATACAGACACAAAACAGTAATTAATAGTATTGCGTAGTGGATAAATTGACTTTTGTAACAACCTGGTCATTACCTCAATACTGTTATTATGGTTTAATGCCAGTGAAACTAATCATATCTGCACATTATCTAACAACCGTTATTATTAGACAACAAGCAAAGATTAGTAGCATCACATTTCACTATATTATTATCAACATTCAGAATTACATCATTTTGTCCTATGTCAATAATAAACAGCAAGCGACAATACAAACAGACAAATGCTCTGATTGTTCTTTTAATAACTGGAACAAGTAAATTACTATGGCAATTTAGTGTTACGTGTTTCGGGAGTCAAATGACATTAAAATGGTCCAAGTGGCCTATTTCAGTTCCTTCTATCAATTACAGTGGATCCTAAATGTCCTACAATGGATCTGGTGTATTTTATTAGACCCACATGTCTCCTAAAAATGTCAGTATTAAGAGTATTTGAAATAATTTGTGTCATTTTTTATTTGAGTTTCTGCCACTTTTCATGTAAACGACTGAGTGAAACTCTACGAATTCTAGCATGAATGTGTTATTTTGAACTGTACATGCATTTCAGTTTTAGGAAAAAAGAGCCACATATACAATTATTTTTCGACAGTTTTTACCGTATGAGTAATAGTAATCTGGATGTTGTGTATGAAATCGGAGGAGTGCCCTTTTGAGAACGAGACCAAAACAGAAACTTGATGTCATGTGAAACTTTGTGTATACTCACTGTGGCTTCGTTTTGCTCTCTTATTTATACTATACACCAGTGGGATACATTAAGATTAAAGTGGCCTCAGTAAAATACTGGAAAAAATCAGAGGAGAACAATAACACTAAGTGAGAAAATATTCGGATTTGGGATGTGAGGTCACTAAGATGTTCCAAAAGAGGAATGCCCATGCGTTTCTGTGAAATCCCAAACCACTGCAGCATTTCAAATTTCCTCCAAATGTGTCTTTTTTTATTTTGCAGGCGGTAAACAGCCATTTCAGGGAATGCAAGCTTGAAGTAAGCGCTCAATGCAAGATCACAACCTATCTACAGGATGTCTTAATGGGACATGGATGTTTGAGTCTTGTGTTTGGATGCTTTTGTGTGACTATGCATGTTATTAACTTATTTGCATACTTTGCAATATGATCTTTTTCCTCTTAGGGGAAAGAGATCGTGTACGCACATCTGTGAGTGTCCACCATGCGCGCATCGTGGAAGCACATGAATGTTGTTGTAACATTTTGTGTTCGTGTTTGTAGTTTAGTGCAGTTTTATGGGTGTGTTTGCAAACATCACTCACACAATATGTGTGTATTTATGTGCCTGTGAATTAGCCACCCTTGTCTTTTTCTCTCTCTCTCTCTAAGCAGTTGTTTGTGTGTGTCCCACCTTAATGACTACAGCCACGGGATAAACAGACACGCCATGATAAAACAATTGCAATTAAGCACATATGTGATGTATGGTGCAGAAAGAAATGAGATGGAGAGAGACCAAGACTGGGAGAATACAAACAGCTTGGAGAAAGACAAGAGAGGAGAAGATAGGTGTGAGAAAGAGTAGAGAAAGTGAGGGATATGCAGATCAATTCAGTGGCTTGTCTGGGAGACTCGAGCCGCTCCCACGTCCCTCTGCTCTCTCCCTTGGACGACCCTGCTCCCCTCTGTCTGCATTATGAGAAGGGAAACGGACGAAGGATTTACTGTTGGGTCCTGACTTGTACACATTCCTGGTGTTGTTTTTCTCCCCTCAGCCCCTTGGCCATACCAAAGGCCTCTAAAACAACAGGCTGTCAGGTTGTGACAGCTGGCTTCAAACAGCTCCTACAGCAGCCCTGAAACCAGGTTCCCAGCCTCGCCGCAGAGCTGTGCGTGTGTCCGTTCGTATCTGTGTGTGTGCAGATGGTTGTATGTGTGTGGGGGGTGGGTGGCTAAGTGTTTGTTTGGTCTGTGCATGTGGATGTATAACTGCTCTGTGTGTATCTATTACTTTGAGATAAGTAGGACTTCAGTCAGTGAGACTTAACAAACTCTTTGGTGTGTGTGTTACATCCTTGTGGGTCTACACACACACACACACACACACCTTCTTATTTCCAGTGATGAGCCCAGGTGGCAGAGTGGCTTTGAAGCAAAGCAAGCCTTCTTATGATACTCCTGGCCTCCAGGTGTGTGTGGGCTGGCCTGCCTGTCTCAGCCAGAGAAGACCCTTTTTGTCTGAGCTTTGTCAACCGGGACAACACGATTGATCTCCCTGACTCCCCTTCTCTCTCTCACACACACCACTCCTCCAAACTCCTCAGCTTCAGATGTGAGAGCTGGAAGAATCCAAAGCTGTCTGGAGGATGGAGGGGTTCTGGACAGGGCTGATGCAGTGGTGCAGGAGGAGTAGGCGGGGTTAAGGGCTCCTGTAGGTGAACAGGAGCAACCCCTCTTAGCACTAATGGGATAATTATTTGCACTACACAGGTGCTCACCATCCAAATGAGGTCACAGCTCAAGTGTGGCTCTTCAGAGAAGCAGGAATGCTGGAATTTATGGGGCTGAGAATTGAAACACGCACAAACAGTACAGGCAACTACACACCAATATAACAGTAATGTAGTTTAAATGCTGCAAAATGATGAAAAAAAATATTTAATATAAAAGGGCATATGCCACTACTTTAGTCTCTCTTACTCTCAGCTGGATATGTACAGTTGTACAGTGTGCTGCGGTGTGCTTGCTCTTCATGTACAGTATGACAGTAAGCTGAATGAGAAATCAGTACAAGATGTCAGGAAGAACAGGCAGATAAGGAGCTTTTCCTTTTAGATGCTGACATAAACCGCTCCTCCGTTATGACTTAACAGATGCAATTGAGCAACCACATGCACACTGAAAAATACTCTGAACTACACATGTGGGTGCACACCTGAAACTCTCTATGAACTCCTAGTCCACGTGTACAAGCTACACAACTGCTTACTGAAAGATGAACACAGAGCAAGATAACACTCCACCACCAGTATCATTGTTCTGTACCTTTGATGATGATGACGATGTCTTATGCTGGTGTTTTTCTTATAACCCTTCCTGTGCTTTTGAATAACTCGTGTCCATTCTCCACTAGGTAAAGCGTCTTAATACTTAATGTTTTTTCTTGTATAGTCACATTTTGCATTTACCTAGAAGAAAATTACTAAATTACAAACAAGTATGGTCCAGAAACAATTGTTGCATCATTGCAACAATAATAATTGAATTATTCCAGGGCCAATAATGAAGTGTACTAGTGCTGTTTACGGTTTTAGGACTGAGATGATGTTATACAGTGGAAATTCACTGTACTCCATGTTTCCTTTTTACTGAAACATTTAAAAAATTGTAACTATGCAGGAACTGAGATTTGTTCTCACTGTCCGTTTTACCACTGGGACTGTATATATGTACCTTTTGTGCTTTCAGCTTTGTCTCTCATCGGCCGTTAAGTTGTGAGTGATTTTATGGCTGTTTTGCAGAGCTCTGTTTTCACAAAGGAAAATCATATATCAACTTGCTCCCTTGTCTATAATGAGGTCAAAGTCCCAGGCAATAGAGAGCATTATGTGGGGGTGGGAGGGCAGCTAACCTGGGGCCCACACTCACAAAGGGGCCCTATAAGGAAACCAGTAAGGTTACATTCTATACTTAAATATAAATTATGTTTGAAATCGATCAATGACACAAATGTTGAATAGTTGCACTCTGCAGCTGGATCTTTCGACATTCGCTAAACTACTGCAACATGAAAAGAAGTTTTTAATTCAAAGAAGAGTTTTAATTAAAGGAGAAATGCCTTTTTAAAATCTTGTCACTTGTCTCTCGTTCTACTGTCTGTTTTATTATTAGTGATTTAGTAGTCTGAAACAAAGATGGATGGATGTAAAATGGGACATTTTCATTTTAGAGTTGACTAGATAAGTTCTTCCACTGAGCAACACAGGGCTAGATCATTGAAAAGAAGTGTGTATGTGTTTCTCTGTTTGCAAGCAGCACAATAAAGAATAAAACAGTGTATAGAATCTATCCTTCCATCCATCCATTATCCTAACCACTTGACCCAGCTGATATTGTACGAACACCATGGACAGGTCTCCGGTCTGAGGAGAATCTTAGCCAATTCTAATCGTTAGACTACAGCATAAGCCAGAAACAAGTGTTACAACGTTAAATTGTAGTTGTACTATGGACTCAAATAGGTGACAGAGAGAATGACATTTTGTGCTGCTGCAGAATAAAATCTTGTGAAATGACACACTCAAATGAGGGATTTAAAATAGCAGTCATTTCAGCACCTGCATGTTAGGGTTAGGGTTAGGGTTAGGGTTAGGCTAATTTCAACACTTTAATGCAAATCTTTATATGATCAAGTAATCAATAGAATACATTTGATAATTTATAAAGAGATTAATGAATAGAAAAGCTGATTATATCATTCATACGCTGGCAAGGAGAGCATCTGTAGCACTGCCCCCCTTGTGCCTGGCCAGCCACCAATTTAGCACACCTGGAGCTGGATGGGATTTTTTTTCTTTTTCATGACACTGCAGAAGGGCAGTTAAAGTTCAGACAGGAAAAATACTACTCTTAAGTGTTTTCTACAGTGATTGTACATTAAAATGTGTTTAGAGCACTGGAGTGCACTTTGGAAACCATAATGTGGAATTTCAAAACACTCCTTCAAGGCTGGCCTCTCCTTTGAACGGTGCTTTAGGCTCGATGCCGCAGTGAAGTCTGAAGTCACAATGGGAGACATCACAGAGTCACGGCCTGTAAATGTTAGCTTTAGTTTCTTTTACATAAACAGTTTACCCATCTCTAATTGGAACATGACCCCCCCTCCCTCTTCTGTCTATCTAAACACATGCACAGGCACATATACGCTCACACATTCAAATGCACTCACACAGTAAGGGAATGCACACACACATTCAGCAGTATTATAAGAACATCTGGAGGAGCTCATCCAATGCACAGACAAACGTTTCCTGTAGAGCACCAGAAGAACCACCAGAGAGGCTTCAAACAGCCTGCCACCGCTAACACAAACACCCGTACACACACCTCTTGACTGCCGAGGTAAAGGCCAGACCAGATGAGCGGCGGGAGCAACAAGCTTACAAGCTCTACACCAGCGTTCAGGACTCACAGGAAAGACAGAGCTTCTCTGATATAATCTCAGTAAAGTTAGTCTAATCTCTGACAAGCCCCTACGCCATCCGGAGTACAGTGGAGAGGAAGGGCCAAGAGGGTGTGAGAAAGAAAGAGCTACTGACAAACCTAGAGACAGACATGGTTAAAATATCACGGAAAGAATTGATTGTTCATAGGATGTAGACAGTGTCTGTGGTAATGGAGCTGCATCTAAGAAAAAAACTAATGTTTAAAAAAACTAAAGTTAAATTTTCAGTCCATAGAGGAAGAAAAAAAACAAAAGTATTTGAAATTTAATAAATGTTATTATGATTAATAATAATAATTAATAATAATTGTTGTTACAACATGTAAATATTGTGTTGTAACAAAATCAGGAAAACATATGCTTCTTGAAAGAGCTTTTTTTTATTCACTGTGACACATGTTCCAAAAACACGGATGATGAATTTCAATTCTCAGACAATGTCCCCTAGCTGAATATGTAAGAAAGTTTTAAATATGAAATGAATCATGTCTGTCAAATTGAACCACCAATTTAACATTTTACCTGTCATTGAGCTGCGTGTTTTTTCAATTTGTGAGTAGTCAGTAGAAATGTTAGTTTAGTTATTTATTTTAGTATGAATGATCTTTCCTTTTTATTCTTCTTTCTCTTTCTCCTTCTCTGTTTCTATGTCAGACATAGCAGAAAAACACAGTTTATCATTATCGCCCCCTCTCACCTGAGACCTCACCTCTTGCCTCCTCTCTCGCTCTACTTCCTGACACCCCCTCTCTCCACCCGCTGAGCCCTTTCACCCTTCTTCTCCCCTGCCACTACCCATCCCTTCACACATTCTCTCCTCCTCTCCGTCCCCCTACTCACCTCCCTACCACCTAGTGAGCACATTTCCTTACTCCCTCCATGCCAACAAAGGGGGAAAAAAAGCTTTTACTCATTAGTGGATGACCCTTGCCCCTAGGCCACATTTTAAGAGGCTCTACTTGACTCCTGACATGGCCATCAGCAATCAAAACATATGTGTTCAGCGCATACAGACCTGGAAATGTATAGGGAGAGCGTAGTGTGTATCGATGCTTGGTTTGATGTGTGTGTGAGACACTAGTCTAATGGGAGACAGGCAGGTTCACCAACTACTGCTCAAGTCTTTGCGGTAGTTCTTCTGTCCGCAGGTTGTGCCAGACCTTGGGGATGGTTATTCGCAAAGGAGATGGATCACTCGCCCTCACTCACTCCTCGCATGACCCATTTGCAGGAGCCTCATTAGCTTTATCACCAATGTGTGTGTTTACTCAAAAGTAAAGTGAAGGGTTTAGGCATAGCGTGTCAGGGTCTGCATGTAATGGTGTTGATGCTTTTCTAATTGCTCACAGAAGTTGGATGTGGTAAGCTTGTTTAGGATCTGATGTGTTTGTGTTTCTAATTTTGCAGACAGGATGCAAACACACATGCGCTGTTTATCTCACTCTTGGCCTCTCCCCATTGACCACACACACACACACACACACACACACACACAGGCATGCACATACATTCTGGTGAATACGTAAAAGCATCGAATATTAAAATCAGTTTACAAAATTACATTTACTTGACATTTTTACATTCAAGTCGAATGTGAGCTAAGCCCAGCCTCTTTCTTGTCCAGGTCAGTCTTTAATGAGAGAGCTGTCAGCATATTCCCTAAGGTGAGGTGCTGCTACTGTAGTAATAGCCCTTCACTGCTGACAGATTTGTACAGACTACTCTTTTGATGTGCCTCTCTCATTCTGCCAGAACTTGAGCTCATCAGCTTTTGGAAAGTGTTCCTGCAAGAAAACAGAATTAAATCCTTTTTTAACCTTGTTTTACTATGTGGTATCTCTGGCTGTTTCTGACATTAATTTAGATTTAGGTAAACACAAAACTTTTAAAGCACAATCATGACTTTTATGACATGAGAACAGTCAGACATCTGATCTGAGACATTTCAGGCCTATCATCATCTAATCAAATTTAGAAATTGTCACTTTTTCTAATTCAAGTGGAGTCATCAAATAAAAGGTTTTACGGTTTGAGTAAATAAAGTACAACAGTTACCCCTCCCAGAGCCCATGTTTTATACAGATCCTTAGCTGTTTGGAGCTGGAATTTAGAAGTGAGAGCTGGAGGTTAGGGACGAGTCTGGGCCTCGATGTTTAAAGAGACCATGGCTGGATCAGGAGAACAAGATTGTAAGTAGAAGTTCCATCTGATGCATGTCTTCACCAGTCCGCCACCCAACCTCTGTATTTGGAAAGGGTTTACTTTCAGCCTCTGCAAAATTCAAGCACGGAGCTGAAACTGTGACATGTGGCCACCAGACTCCTTTCCCCCACACACCCCCTCTGTTTGCTCATCCTGCTTGTTCCTCTGAAAACATTGTGTTTCATGGCATGAGCAAACATGTTTGACCATCTTTACTGTGGACCTGTAGAATGGCAGGACCCCCCTCTCTGAAAAGCACATAAGACATCCCGTCTGCCTCTCAGTGTTACTCACAACTAGTGTCCCAACAGAGCTTGAAGTTGACTCTCTGTGACCTTTTAAAAGTATTTTAATGGATCCATCTCACAATTATTCAAATATTTGGTGGGCCAGTGTCATTTTTTCTCCGTGAATTGGAAAAGAGCTAATCCTGCTTGAATAGGCTACCCTCTAGTGTTTAAAGTCATTATGGTTCACAACAAAGCTTTGAAAGTTTTCCCTTCGCACTAACTGTGATTAATTATGTCTTAATTAGTACTGTTTTTGGTACTTGTCAGCTGAAGGAAAAAAAATATTATAATCTCAATATGATAGTATGTTTTCACACAGGCTATTCCTGCAGTAACTCATAGCAACCTAAAATGTAAAGTGTATTAATTATGCACTAGTCTGATGCAGAGAAGGAGGCAAGTTGCACAACTTTGGCTTATTAAGTCATCACATACTACTCTTCACTCTTTCATCCTCCAGTTAGGAACACTGGAGGATGTGTTTGCTATATGGTTGCTTTGCAAACACAACTATTTACTCATGTCCCCCATATATCCACATATATACTGTATATATATTTATGTATACGTACATAGATATAAGGATTTTTTTCACTTTAGCTTCTAAACCTCCGCAAGTGGACTATTTAGATATTTTGATATAAGTAATTATTTTTGTGAGAGGGTCACTAAACCTGAGCAAATATAAAGAGAAACAAAAAAGGACTAATATTTTTATCTTTGCAGAATGTAATTCTGTGGTGACTGAAATATTTCAGTAGCTTAAGCATGCCTGTCCTGTCATGTTGTAAGTGTGTAGGTATAAAAAAAACTTTGAATATAAAGTTCTAAGAACAGATGATTAAAAGTAAATTCCCATAGGAATATTTGCATGATCTCTGATATCTGTATGTGGTTTGGTCACTCTCCCGTGGACGCTGGAAGGTTGTGTCACAACTCGAAAACCAGGTGGCGACAGGATTATTGTACGTCTCTGAAGGGCTATGGTCAGTGTGTTAAAACATTATATAGCTCCTGATGGTCTAGAAATGAGTAACAACTCTTTTCACCTGCTCTGCTCATTACAGCCTTCAGAACCAACAGACTCCCATGGATGTGTGAGGTCTCTGTCAAGCTCTTCATTTGTCTCTATCACCATGATAGTAGAATATAGTAAATATTTGAGAGTTATTGCCGGGATTGGATTAATTACATGCAGTCTTGAGTTGCTGTAATGCATATTTTGTTCCCAGAGAAGTCATACAACATTACCAAGCTGTCAAGCTGTGAACTGACAAGGTTTGTCTCAGTGACTTTGTTGGTTTTCCTAACATTCGGCGTGAGTGTGAATGAAAGAGTGCCTCTGTGCATGTGTTTCTGTGCCTCTGTATCATCACTACACAAACTTAAAACTGTGAACTTCCATGGAAGTTAATTGTTTCTCTGTAAAGTAGAAGAGATGACGAAAAGGAGACAGTGACACTGGAACAGCAGGAGTAAGATAGGAGGAGGAATAACTGAGCTCAACTAAACTAAGCACTTGTACATAAATTGACAAGTGCAATTAGGGAGATGTACACAGTCCCCCTGCTCTGTTTAAGATCTGGAATAGTTTCCTAACAGCTTCAAGATGCCCTGTTTTGGCTTTGGTTTCAAATCTAATTTGGGTTTGACCTTGCTGAATAATGGTCCTGGTGAAGTTCGCTTTGTGCTCTTTGGCTAAAGTCCAGTTCAACACCATACAAACACAGGACAAACATAGGCTTCACTGGAAACCGGTGAATGGTGAATACAATTGTGACCTGAAATTGAATGTATATAATAATAAAACACAGGATTTCATGTCATAAACACTTTTGTTTTTGGTTTTGTGTTCATTGAGTGTGTAGTAGTGGAGGGGGCACAGAACTGGTGGAGCTGGTAGGTTAGCTAGCAAACTCACTCTGGAAACCTTCACTGTGAAATGCTCTGGGCAGCTCTTGCTGTTTCCTTTTTTTATTGGCTTTTTCTTTCTTCTTTTGTTTGAGTCTTTTTCTCGACTCATTAACTCTTTTTTCTTAAAGCCAGTACAAAATTCTGATAGCTGTCTAACATTTATAATTCCCTGAAAGCACTTGACCATGTGGGGAGTGGCACATTGGACCTACGGCGTGGCATCCAACGGGTTAAAGACAGCTGCCAACATCTGTAGCTGTGGTTAACTTTTAATTGTGAGGCCCAGCAAGTGAGCAAGCAACATGGAGGAAAGAGGGCTGGCAGGCCACATATTTCAGACGAGTGTTCACAGAACAGCTTTCCGGCCAGCCATGTGGACTCAATGATGGCGTCCAGGGGTGTGCTGTACTCCTATGAAATATTAAATCTGCTTGGCCCCCGAGTGCAGACAGACCACCTGCAAGCAAACGTGGCGTGCAGCGAGCCCGGAGATCAGATGTCCCTCAGCAGCACACATGCACAAATACACACACACGTATGGATGAGAAAAGCATATAATTGCCAATGTCCCCACACAGGATAAACCTGCACATGCTTACACTAATGGACATAAACACATACAAAAAGCTGTGTATATGGAAACACTCAAAATGATCTCCACAAAAAAACCTGTTTCCTGCTTGTTCTACAGAACATTTCTGCAGATTGCTACATTATTTTGACTGCCGGCATTTTTCACGCATGATGCTTATCTGACCAGTTTAAAACCTTAAATGCTATAATGGAAAAGTAGAATTCACCTATGTGGCTGCAGTGAACACTGAACTCCTTCTTGAAACAATCAGCAAAAGCAAAGAACCGCAATGATGACGATGATGATGATGAAGAAGAGACTACTTCCTACTTTCAAACGCCAAGAAACATATCGCTATTGTGAAAAGCTGCCAAGAGGACAACGGGTGCTTGTAGACTGCCGTCCCCTTCGGGGCCTCTTTCATTTACACGTCGTGCATTTGGTCCTTGGCCTCCCCTCTGATCCCCTGAGGCATCCCTGCCTGCCCAGATGTGCAGCTGTTTGTGTGGAGCAGTAATAAAAGCAGCTGAACTGCACATCCTCAAAGTGACCAGAGGGGGTCGCCTTTCTCCAGAAATACTTATTTCACGGCAACAGGTTCAGCAGCTGTTCACTTTGTTAAAACGTCACTGTTCTAAAGTAGTCAAGGCAAAATGTTACTGTGTATGAATATGATGTAGTGCATATTTTCATAGATTTAAAGAGCTTCAATTTGAACTGTTACAGTGAACTGCTGGACTTAACAGATCACAAAACTAAACATCAAATAGATCAATGACATTACGGAATGATACATAATTCGAAAGTAAAGAAAAAACGGTAGATAATGTTTGAATACAAAAATTGAATAAAAAATAAGGCCTTAAAAAAGCAAACCAAAAAACAAGCAGTCACTGTGCTAGTACATGTTATTAATTAAGGGCCAAGGACGCATTGTACATCTGCTGTTGGTAAAAAGGACCTGCGGTACAGCCTGCACAGAGGCTGTAATAGTTGCTGCTGAAGGAGCTGCTCAGGACCACTACAGTCTAATGCAGGGGGTGAGAGGTGTTGCCCGTGATGGACATTAGCTTGTCTGCCTCACCTCCTTTATAGATTTTAGGGGGCTGGCCAGGGTAGAGCAGGCCCTCTTTGATAGTCTTTTTCTGCCCCTTTCCAACCTGCCACCTTCCCAGCAGACAACTGCATAAAAGACTGAAAGAGGCCACCACAGTGTCATAAAATACATTGACAAAGTCCCAGCAGATGGAGCTGATTTTGACCCTTCTTATAGATGACTTGGGTGTTGTCTTACCAGTCAAACCAGCAGTGAACTCCTGCTCCTTCCAGCTTCCCTCTCAATAATGAATTGTGTTGAAATACAGAACACTGTCAGAGCCATTGTAGTGGCTTAGAATGAAAATTGATTTTGTGCATGTTATGCACAACAATTCGTGGATAAATGTCATTCTCAACTATTGATATACGAACCTCTCCCAATGGTTCTTTGTATTTCTGTAGACACTAGTGACATCCTGTGGTCATTCTGTGTCCATGCATATTTCAAAATAACCATTAAAGTGTTTTTCCTCTCTGTTATTTCTTCTCAGAGGGTGCCAAACTCACATGTAGTTGCACATATGTGTTCCAAATTAGCTTTACAAGATTATTAAAAAATGGCTGAAAAAATATGGGCTTTATAGATGTCTTAGACCATTATTAGTTCCTGAGCAAACTCCTTGTATGTGCAACATACTTGGCGAATACAGCTGATTCTGATATGTCAGCAGTAGTTTACGGCAAAGCAGCTGCTGCTGATCAACACATCCCGATAGCTGACTCATATCCAACATTTTCTCTAACAAACAGTAGTGCAGTCCGGGATATACGCAGGTATGCGGCGCACAGCCACTTCTTATTGGATCGTCACAGCGTATACCCACTTCTAACCCCCCCTGTTACGGGTATATGCAGGTATCCACTCATGGTGACAGACTACAACCGCAGTGACACGCCGGTACGCATTTATTTGCCGCAGGTACGTCAATTTGTTCTGCCGCTGTTGTCTGCTTTGGTTACGTTTTGAGAGAACTAACGATTGGTTAGTTCAAACGGATTCCGCCAATCAGAAGCCAAGGAGGGCGGGACATGCCGTTTCTTTGCTAAACCGAGTAATGTATCGTTTCCGGTGATTTAACGACATAACCAAAACATTTGCTCAAGTAAAAAGTTAATATAAACAAATTAATAGTAAAAATAGCCACAAAAGTGAGCTTTCAGAACAAACGATGTCGTGATGCTGTCGTGATATTTAGAGATACTTCACTGAATTGAGAAGGTATATCACATTCATCTTCATGAATGAGGTGGAATATAAAAATATATATACTGTATATAAATATGTATATATTACACACTTATTGTTTATTTATTTTTTTGTGTACATACTATAGGTATCTACCAAATATGATTGATACCCAACTCAAATTAGTAGAATATGATGGTGTTTTTCTTTTTTATACTTGGTGAAACAGAAACAAAGGGCATTGCTAAATATTAACATTTACAGTAATTGTTATTACTCTCTGTTGTCATTGTTAAGGAATAATCAGTATCTTTAGGGTTTTTAAAATTAAATGTATCTGACTGAAAACGTGTTGGCTTCATGTTAAATGTCTCTACTATTAATTAAATGAGCCTCTGCACCAGCAGTAATACCAGCATACTGCCAATGACAAATCCTTTTAGTTTAAAATTGTGTCAATCTCTGGCCTATACCACCCATAAGAGATTACATATTCAAAGACAATGTTTACAAATTAGGGAACTAAATATGTAAGACTGTGGGAAAACATCTATGACACATAAAATATGTAGAAATAACATCAGTACAATGCGTGGAAATTATTGCACATGCACTGCATCAACATCCTGTTCAGATTCAGTTTATTCGGGTTTCATAGTCCTGATGTCACCACCAAAAATATATTCAGGGCCTGTCTTTAGTCAAGTGTAGCTATTACCCAGAAACAAGACATTATTTACAGGTACTCTTTATCACAGTTGTTTGGTGACTTGTATTGCAATTAAGACATGTAGTACTGTATTGACAATTATATGCTTTTTAATTGTCTTACTGTACTTTTAATGTCTTGTTAATGTCAACTATATCATGTATGTTATTTTTCTGATGATAATGATGATGATCTCTCTCTGATGATATATTGCACTGATACTGATGATACAGCTAACACTGCATGAACATAGCTTTTATTACATAGCTTGTTTTACCTCTTTGTTATTGTTTACTATCTTTATGTGGTATCATCATTTAGATCTTTTCATTGTATTAGTTTCTACTATAGTAAAGACTAATGCACTGTGTTCAAACAGTGGAAGGTGTGTGCCTACATGAAGAGTGAGATTAGGAGAATAGCCTAGTGAACATACGCAGTCTAGTCTAGTCTAATGATTATTGCTTCAGTGATCATGGGGTATTCTATCACGTATTACTCTTCTAGTCCTAAGTAATCTTCTATTCATGGAACTGGAGACAAGCCTGTATCTTTATCTGCTCAGATTTGGTTTTATCCTTCACTCAATTCATGGTAAGTAACAGCTGAGAGATCAGACCAACTCTAAGCTCCAAGGATTTCTGTGAGAACTATTAGTCTGACTCATGACCTCAGTATTTTCCATATCAATGCTATAACCTGGCGTCAGATCCTCATTTTTTAATGACACATAGTACACACTGTACTACTGTGTGTGTCTGACCTTTGTGGTCGGTACTGATGTTATAGTTAAAATACAGCTTCATTTCAGTTGCCTGTTTAGATTACTACTGTAGCTGTTTTTGTCATTTTATTGAAAAAAGGTAACCACATCTAGGAATAAATTTCAGACATATATGGTGGTTCAGTGATAAACACAAGTCTCTACTAGAATTGTATGTGTATTTTCACAATAACTAAACCAAAGACATGATTTTTAAACACTGATTTAACATAGTGTCTATAGTGTTTATGTAAATTCTTTGTGGATCATTTTAAAATTAGATACAGAGACACTAATGAGCACTTATTGCATCACGTCAGATTTAATAATGAGCACTAAACTCAGCAGATTCGCAAAAATTACATTTCAAATGGTATTTATGGTCACCACAGAGACAGTGAGTTTCTCATGTATTTGTATTCAACTCTTTACACAGTATCTTGTTCCAAACGTTTGTATGTGTGCTCATTGCAAATTGGGCAGCAGGTGGCAGTAAAAGGCAGCTGGCATTTTACCATGCCCCCTCTAAACTGGACTCCTATGCACCTGCTTCCTCTGAGCCAAACGTGCAGTACATGGTGTGCACGAAAAAAAACGCAGCTGGGAATGTTATGAGATGTGAAGGTCAGTAGGACAGAAACCCTTAACTCACAACCTACATGTGGTCAAGTTATGAGCAAACCTTTTTTTTCTTTTACTTAGAGTGTATCATTTTAAATTTAAAGTTCATAAAACAGTTTGTTTGGAAACTGACCCAGTTGAATGTGTCCTCTGCATGCTATGTTTTATAGGATCACTGCAGCAGGACCGTTCATTGTTACTGAAATATCTAGACATTGAATTGTCCTTGGAATTTTGTGAATGAGCCCAGGCAGAGGAGCTCTCTCTCTCTCTCCCTCTCTCTCTCTGTCTCTCTCTCTCTCCTTCTCCTCTCTCCTCATTTGGATAAATGTCACGGATTACCTAACGGGCGAATCAGTGTTTTGTCATTCAAGAGGAGGTAAGACTGTCATTTAGTTGCCTTGGAGACTACAAATCAATCGCATCATGCAGTATCTTCCTGTCCAGTCCCAATCAGTCGCTGCTGTCGTCATCTTGGCTGGGGGTGGGGGTAAGGGGGGGGGCTGCAGCCTTTTGTGCCCTGATTGGCTCCTGCTGATAACGAGCCGCCATTGAGGATTTCTGGTCAGTGTGGAGAGTGGGCGTGTCTCTGGCTGCGCGAGTGCACGCCTCTCGCATAAATACTCGGCACGCGCGAGGCGCTCATCAGACGTGCTAATTTGATGAAGCTGCGCTTCGTCCTCCGGCGGTCACGCTCGTCGCACAGTTGCTTTCGGTTTGCGCGAGCGTCCAGTGCTTCCTCGGTGGGGAAACGACGAAAAAGTAGACAACTTAGATTCCGCAATCGGCAGAACTGGCAGCAGGTGTGAATTCATGTCTGCATTTTCCCCGCGGATATTCTGGTGAGTGCTGGCATCCCTTCGACTTTCACCTGTTCACATGTGGGAGCAGCGTTGGTCATGTTTTGCGATTTTTTAAAATGACTATACCGGTTATTAGCTTTGCACCTGACAGGTACGAATAATGAAGCAGATTGCCTCGTTTGCGGTTTATTTTGCTTGGTGGTTTCCCTTAGAATCTGCCACCTTTGTTGCTGCACCCCCTCATGTTTCCTTTAAGATTTTCTGTGGGGTGTTGCCCCTGAAATTGGAAATGTCACAGCGCATGCATTGGAAAAAAGAAAAGCTTTCACTTGTCTTTCCCCCTAGTTTTTTTCTTAGTTTTGTTTTTTTTAGCAGAAGGCTGAAAGCGGAAGCTGAACATCACCCTCCAGTGTAACGTTAGACCTAAGGATGATAAACGTGTCTTCATGTACCAATTCAGAACAATCACACACAACTGCGGTTTCTGTGTGTGTGTGTGTGTGTGTGTGTGTGTGTGTGTGTGTGCGCACTTTAATCTCCTTTTCAGGATCTCTTTATTCCCTCTTTATAGCGCAAACTTACTTTGCATATCTCTAAACATTACAGTCAAACCTCATGGTGTTTAGTGCTGCAGGTGTAGTTGGAAAAGGATGGATGCATTCAGCTCTTTTGCTCTTTGCTGTTGCCACAGGGATTGGAAGCGCATCTTTATTTATTTGAGCCTGACTTTAGGCTCATCTTTATGTGTTTTTTTTCTTTCTGTACAGAGGAGGATGTGAGCTGCTTCGAAACATTGTTTTTCGAGTGCTATTGAAACCTCAGCAGACTTCTGGGTGCCTCTACCAGGAAGTTCGAGAGTCGACCTCTTTACTGTAACCACACTTCGCTTTCTTGCTGGTGCTTGCTTACAGGACTCCCTAAATGGAGTTTCACTCATTAGGTGTGTCTTTAATGAGAATTTCTGTGTGAACAGGAAGGCTCTCTCACCCAAAATATACTCTAAATATCAGCAATAAAGTTTTCACTCCCACGTGTTATTGCTCAAAAGCACTTACTGATCCATGGTAGTTGTTCTCAGTGGGGGACTCAACCAACAGGTAGTGTCTGTATACAGTGTGTTGATTTCAGCACACTCCTGGGAGTCTTACTCAGTCCTCCCTCCACCTACATACCTGCAGAGTGTGCTGGCAACGAACGGCAGCAGCTTTTCTCTGTTGCCACACAGGCTAAGATTCTGGTAAGAACTCCGAAATTACAGGAGAAAACAATAATAAAATTGTTTTAGACCATTTGGAACGACGTTTCGTACATTTGTGACTGGTGGATACAACTGGTGTAAATCTTAGTGTCTTACGTTTCATGGTCTTTGGACATCCCTGAAACAAATGGTTTTAACCCTTCATCTTAGATGAAGGTGTTTATGGACTGTGGCAAGTGTCTTCTTTAATCTGTGACTGCTGCCTGCAGCATAATGTCAGAGACCAGGAATGTGGGGACAAATTATAACGATGCAGTATTTGTTTTACAAAGCAAATTTAATGCTGCTAGAGATGACATGTCCCCTTCATTGTGTGCTTCTCCACTGGTCACTGGGTCCATCGATTTCTCCATTTTTCTTCCATGTCTGATTGTATTTCGCAGGGTTAAACACGCAAATCTAATTTTTTTTTTTCTTGTCATGGTAGCACAACTTACAACCCCCCCTCACAGGCATCACCAATTCAGTTGCCATTGTAGCATAGAAAATATTGCACATGTCAACTGGAGTAGGGCTGCAGTAAATGATTTGTCCTACACTTAAAACCTAAATAAAAAGGAAAAACCTAGCTCCCTGTAAGTCGCTTTGGATAAAAACGTCTGCCAAGCAAAGTAAGAACATTAACTTTTAAAATGTATTATGGGAAAAACCTATAAATTTTTACAACTAGTTTCTAACTGTTGAATATTCTGTAAGTTACTTTGACTAGACTACATCCTGTCATTACCTGCTGTCCATCTGTGACCTGGCTGGCTATAGTATTGGGAAGTTGGCAGGACCATGTAACGATTATGTTGACTGGGTCAAGCACCATCTGCCACACCCACCTCATACATTAATCAGTGAAGACCATTTTCCATTAGACGGCTGTGAACACCTTTTGCCGCTGACTGGTGTGTGTGGATTGTACTGTATGTCATTATTAACAGGTTAATTATTTATACAACACTTAACACGTCCTCAAGGAATCACAATTATTCCACTTTGAGAGAGGGACACGATATTCAGCCGTGCTTGACACTTGCAGCTATAATAGACGTGACTGTTGTGTTTATCTCCTCCCAGGTTGCCTTGCTACTTGTGCACCACCACTTCCTCCTTATTGTACCCATTTTTACATTTTATTAGGTCGATCGTTCTGTTATTCTTAGCCCAGCAGGATGTTTATACGACCCTAGGACAGAAATATGACTGGCAAGGACTAAGTGTTTATCTTTCTATCCCCTCCCTCTCTTCCCCTGCTCAGGTCTTTACTGTCACTGTTCATCCTCTGCCCCCTCCTCCTCTGTTTTTGCTTGCATGCGTGCCTGCCTCAACCTCCTGCACTCCACTCAAGGCTGAAATGAGTTAAAGAGCAGCTCCAGCTGACTTTTTTTTTTCCACGTTGGACCTTGCATATCCTTCAAGGCCCTTTTTGTTTTATTTTTGGTTATCCGGTCATTGTTTCAACCAGCTAAGCCGTTTCTGGCTGTAGTAGAAGTTACAGTAATTCAGCCAGAAGCTTTTCAAATGAAATGTTTTTTTGGAGACACCCTACACTCTACTGTGATGTCAGTGTTTCCTCACCACAATGGGTGTGTGTCGGTGAAGAAGTGGAAAAACATGATTGCAATTGCTTTAAGGGTTAATGATCTCCAGCATTTCATTTTCTTTCTCCACCCAAACATGAATCAGAATACATTTAGCCTTAACCAACCCACAAGTGCAATATCATAATTGTGTGTGGACAAATCTTATCCTAATACTATCATTGCGGAGGCATGTTTACCAGCTATCTGAGAGTTGACTTTGTTTTTGGGTTAGTTCGGGTTAGGGTTGGGTAGAGTTGCATTATATGACTGGTTAAGCATTAAGTCAATACAATTATGTCTGAAAAGCAAGATGTCCAAAGCAACTTCTGACAATGTTTCAATGTTGTAAATACACAATGAAGTCTAAAGATCCCAATGTTGTGGTCATTAATTACTGAATCATGGACAGGAATGATCTGTACTTTTAATGTTTAATGCTAAAATAAAGTGTAACCATGCCATACATGTAACATTACAGCTAATGTTTGCTAACCATAGCCATCATACTTCTTAGCAGTTGCCTAGGACCTTAAACCACAAAAACACTACTAAGGTACAGAGTGTTAAATCCCAACCCCTGACATAAGCCTACTGATTCAGATAATGTGAGCGTGTGAGCGAGCTCGTTGCGTTCTGTTTTCTTTTTCCTACATAGCTAGTGACCACTCAAACCACCAGCCTGCTGCCACTGACCACAAAGCACCAAACTTTAAATACATGGCGTGAGAAGGCTGCTCAACATCTTGTCTCAACGCAGCATCGATGTTCTTTTTGTTTTTCCATAAATCTATCAAATACAACAAAGCTGGATGGCAAATACACTGAACATGGATAAACTAGCCTCTTACTTTTTATCTGAAATGGAAAGTTTGGAACCAAGTCCATCAAGTTCCACCCATGTCATATACCACAGCACAACCCCAGCACACTCGCACAATACCTGATCTACTAGTGCAAAAGCACACGATGCTGTATTGAAAAAAAGACCACCTTATGCAAGCCACATCATGAGCTGTGCAGCTTTGCAGTGCATTAGCACAGCAGTGCTGGGATTGGGTGAATGCGCTTGATGTGTTGTGGTCAAGATGTGGCAAGTATAAACAAAACGTTCGAGCATGTGCTAGGAGGTGAAACAGCCATGACTTTCTCAGAATTTGATTGGGTGATGATGGTAAATTTTCAGTTTGTTTCATCATTTAATATTGGTGCTTTTCGCTTTGTATGTTGTGATAAACAAATGGGGACTACATTTCCAAAATGGTCTTTATAATCAGCATATGAATCATTTTAAAGATGGAATAGTTTTGCATAGTGTACATTTTCTAATATTACAAATTTCAGTTTTCCAGACATCATATCGAATTAATCACAGAGCTTTCCTTCTTAATAATCCTGCAGCCCAGTTTTTGTGCCCAGCCGAGATATGACTGAGGTGATGATCAACAGCACTCCTATGGAGGACATGAGGCTGAGCCCCAGCAAGGACAGACTCTCCTTCCAGGTAGGAGACATGTATACATGCATGACAGTGGGATATTGCAACATGTGATTCAGGAAGAGCAGCTGTGTTTGGTGTGGGATCATCTAAATGTCATTGTGTAGCTATGTTTTTTTTTATATAATCATTTGTGTGAAGGCATAATGATTTGATGAGTGACCAAATTACTTATAAAAATGACATGGAATTCCCCCCTCATTTTTTACTATGTAATATAAATGTATACAAGAGGAAATTTGTGGTTGTGGGTTGGTATTTTTCACAGGGGAGGGGGCCTGCAGATGCAGAGAGATGACGGAAATGGTCATCAAGTGGTCTGGCTGTTGCCTCCAGCTTTTTTTGTCTGTCATCACAACAGGACAGCTTAGAAAACAAAGCTACTTGAACATACAGTTGATGGGTTTTATCATCATATTTATACTTGGTTAAAAATAATTACACATTTGTCATCTTTTACTGTAAAGTAGTTTAAATCAAGAACATTTGTGGTTAGGTCAGGGTTACCAGCGGTGATACAAGATTATTCGTTTGCAGGTTTGCCATTTGTAATTTCGATTCCACAAAGATGCAAATATTTTATACACAATTAATGGAAATTAATTATGAAAGGTTTATATTTTCCACCTATGAACATGTCATGCTCTATGCAGAGGAGCGGATGGAGACTGACCTAGAGGAAAAGGCTGACTTCCTCTTTGTACAGTTCACACCTCAGCTGTGAGTCTGTCTGAAAGGAGCACACGGTATGGGGGAAATGGAAGAAAAGGATGGTGCAAATTTGCCACTCCTTTACTCCTTCTTTCCACACTCTGTATTTCTCCACCTTGGCAATTTGCCCAAGGTCCCTGCCACTGCTCAGAAAAGCACTGTATGAAGAAGTTACGTTAACACCAGTCACTTTTTTTCATTGTGGTTTTCAGGGCATTGGACGGAAGTGACCATTGAATTTCAGCTGCACCTTTTTAGAAAACATCAAAATGAATGTGACCTGATGGAGGAGAAGGACGTGTAAATACTTACCGATTTATCATCTCAAAGGCATGAGTCAGTCAGCTAATGTGCCCACCCCCAACCCTACTGCAGTCAAAGATGATGCTAAAATAACGAGCATTATGCCTGGTTGATGTATCGTCACTTCCTGCCACTGGAAGTCAAACGAGTTATGACATGTGTTAGCTAGGGGTCCAAAGGCAAGGTCACTCGCTGCCTAACTGTCCTTGGCACTGACGCACAGGCACAGTGCAGATTGGCAATGAAGACTAGGAAATGCAGATACACTCGGGCATTAGACATGAACACAGACATGCTCACACACATAATCACACCTCTTGGCGTGGTCCTATGTGCAGCTGTTCCAGGGAGACACATACATGTTTTCCTAACCTGACAAATTCTCGAATTCAAAAAGGCATATTTATAGGCTTGTCTTTTTCCTCCCTTTTAATCTGTCTCCTATGGAATTCACAAGATCTTGAACACAGCTGGATCCCCTCTTTTTGTTGTCTGTCTCGTTCCTGCCTCATCTAATGCTTTTCCACTCGGCTGTTTGCCCAGATAGCGACATAACCCCCCCCCCCCTCCCTCAGCCACCCTCACTCCAGTGTCTTGGAGTGAAATATGCAGGTCTAAAAATATTCATCCATTTTATCCAAACAACAGCAAAAAATGCTGTTCTTGGACCAGGAGTGGCAGCCTTCTTCCCCTGGGCCCTTTCTCCAGTTCCTGAGAATAGAGAAAGTTAGAGGTTTATGCCCAGCCGTGCCAGAACAGGGAATGCATGTAATCTCTCTTGTCAGAATGTCTCCCATGCCCTTCAGTTTAGATCCAAACATTTGCAAGTGGCACGCTACATTTATCAGCAGACACGTCAATCTGCATTTGCAGCAGATTTCTTTCTTAAATGTTTTTCTTACGGTGGTATTCGACACTAGGTGCTGACTGCTACAGTATAGTGCTGGATGTTCTTTTGGTACACAAATCATGCAAACCTTTCACCTACTGTGTTTCTAACCTGCTGTTGATTTGAAAAGCTATGATTATGGTCTCACGTAATCTTCTGAGTAGTAAGTACCGGATGAGTTCGTAAGCAGCTACGAGCTGATTGGCGCAATGCCGTCCAAAGCATTTAGATTAAGCACACTGCAGCATTTGCATTCTTGCTAGACGTGCCTCATTTACACAGCCACTGAGCACTTGTACTCTTTTTGACAGTTTATAAGGTACGCCTAGCTAAAACTAATACAGTCAAATGAGTCCTAGATTAGTATTCCTGGTGGTTTATTCTGGTGCTGAACTGTCAATTATACGCAGAAGTATTTTGTAGATTAGCATGTCTGGTATCCTTAACGACCTTCATGAAGAATATATTGTACAACTTTAGTATTTGTCTGCATTAGTTTTCATTTGGCCGTTTCTAATAAAGTGCGTTTGCTATCGTGAGTCTTAAAAGAATGTGGGATGGGCAAGAGGTATGCCATTGGGATTTTGAGCAACCACATCTCGTCACAGATGTTTAGTCTTCGCATCAGTTCCTTCACAGTTGTTTAGCATTGTAGTGGCGTCTGCAACACTTCTACGAGGCTTAGGAATAACTTGTGCATTACTGAACCTGCCACACATTTAGCATTGATCAGAAATATGTTCTGAAATAGCTTATTGCTTTGCAGTTGGCCAGCTGACAACAGTCTGCTCTTCCTTTTAGAGACAATTTATTTTTTTAACTCTTGTGATATTAGTGAGATATTAATAGCCTCCTGTCACCTTGTCTTTTCTCTTTAGATTTTCCCCGACCCCTCAGACTTTGACCGTTGCTGTAAGCTCAAAGACCGGCTGCCATCCATCGTGGTTGAGCCCACAGAGGGAGAAGTTGAGAGCGGGGAGCTTCGTTGGCCTCCAGAGGAGTTTCTTGTCAGTGAAGAGGAGGAGGATGAGGAACAAAATAATGGCAGCATTCAAAATGGACAGCCCTTGCAGAATTCTCAGCATTAGTGGCCGTGTTGTAACACCCTTACTCTTTCTTTCTGATCAACTCTGTTTCACACACTGGTTACACATGACCTCAGTTCTCCAAATCTAACTGGCAGACATGCATTCAGTGTCTTGTGATGCCATCTCATTGCTCTTGACACCAAAGCATCACTCCCACAAGAGAAGCAATATACACATGCGTGTGCGCACACACTTGCTCATTCAATCATTTTCCCATTCTGGATTGCAAACCCACCCAAATGGACTCTAAAACATCCTTAAATTGCATCTTCTTACTACCACGCCTGTCACAGTGTGTCTTGGCCCAGAATGGATGTCCTTTTGGACAGCGGCAGCTCACTGCTCCATGGACAACCCTTACTCTGCAAGGGGCTATAACTGCTCTGTACTTTACACCAAAATGGCTGGCGTTATGACCCCAGAGACTTCATACTCCATAGAGAACTATTGTGGTACCCGTGGGGATTGTTGTCTACAGTACACTGTCTTTACCTGTTGATGTTAAATTGTGATTTCCACTATCCATAGATTTGTTTCTGAGAAGTGAATATTGTCTTGAAGTGGGTGTTTGTGTAAAATATTTCTGGGAGTTTTACTCATGCAAGATTTGTCTGTTATTTTTGTGACCTTCATGTCATGGCATTTACAGTAAAAAGGCAACTTGGAATAATTTTAGAGAAGTGAGCGGAAAGTAAAGGACAGGAAAAACCCAGCATGCCACAATTCCTTATGATATAAATTAATTTTACGAAGCCATGTTATGCAGTGAAGCAGCGATCCTGTGATCCTTTGATTCTGTTGGCCCCATAAACTTGGGTAACATAAAATGATCGCATTAATTACAAAATGCTACACGAGCAGGTTGTTTGAAAGGAGAGAGCTGAGTAAGGTTGGAGAAAATTGTAATTTTTTTTTTTGATTAAGTAATGTACAGACCCAGTGAAGGATATGTAAATAGTTGTTCATATAACCCCTGAGGCCTTGTAGTGGGCTGATATTTTTGCAGTATGGGTTTGATATTTAGAAGGATAAGGACTGAGAATCACTGAGCTGTAAACACCTGAACTGAAAGCTGACGCTATCTGAGTCTTCCTGTTGTTATTATTATTATTATTATTTTTTTTTTAACGGCCATACGTTTGAAACCACAAAGTTAAGATCTTTGGAAATTCACACTGTAGGACAGAGTTTGCGAAAGATGGTACATGAAAAATTTGCGAAGCAGTAATAAGTTCTTTGCGCGTAAATAAAATGAGTCCTGGTATTTTCCTAAAGCCATTTACAGGACTCTGTTTTCCCCCTATTTGTAGTAATGCCTAGCATTTCTTTTGTCTGTACTGCAGATTTAAAGGTTTCTCCACTTACTGTTTGTGGAACATGTCTTGTCAGCTTATGGTAAAAAAAATCTACTTATGTACCCAATCTCAAATACTGTTGTACAAGCATGACTGATATACTGTACATCTGTCTTTTCTGTAATTTTTTTTCATGTGCGTGGCATTAGGGCTGTGTACAGAACATCACTTTTTCTCCTGTCTACAGGTCCCCCATTGTTTTTGTAAAGCTCAGGGAGATTAGCCGCCATGTTTCTCTTTTTTGTATTTAAACCACATTTCTCTGACCATTACAGAGGCTGTAAATAAACATTTGAATTTGTTAACCAGCTGTTTGACTCTGCTGTGAGAATAATTGACGATGAACACGCTATTTTTAGGGTACAAAATGAAGTAGTCTTTTATGGGGGTAATCCTCTAGTGCATGTAAACTATTGTTTTTCAGAAGATGTGTTAAGTGTTCACTTTCATTTTCCTTTATGTAACCCCACCTCCACTTGTCTCCCCACTCACTTCACCTGCAGCGGTTAGAGAAAAACAGTATTACTTCCTGCTCAGCATCTCTCGCATACAGAATCTCTCATCGAATATAGATGCATGTACCAAATACGTGTGTATATATAGAAGCGAGAACGGGCCACATGCTACTTCCTGTCTTCAACTTGCACACAAACGAGCACAATCTGACTCTTACAACACAATCTAATACCTGAGCACTGAATGGCTTTAATTCTACTCAAAGTGCAATATCTTAAAACACAGCATGTTTAAAGCGTTAAATGTCCCTTGTTTACCTACCAATAAACCAAAGATTAAGGACAATACAGGGTATAAAAGCCTGTAGAAGCAGCTCCTCACGCTCTGCCCATAAACACACATATAATTATACCAATCTAATAAAATGTGGTTGAGTGAAAAAGCTTTAATGGGAACTTGGGGATTTTAGAGGAATAAACAAAACGTTCCTATCATTGTTACAACGGAAACATCTCAGGTGATTTGCTACAGTGTGTGTGACCCACTAGGCCAAGTATGATTGCTTAGTACCGGGAAAAGTTCATAGGAGTTGCCGCAGTAGCCGTTGGGGGCTGACGGCCTGAAAGTTTGGCAAGGGTGACACTCTTTGCCTTCCGGTCACTTCCAGGAAGGATAACAATGAACCGACATCCTATCACGCTTCCTCCTTCCTGGAAAAAAAACAAGCTCAAAGTTTTATTAATATCCCCCAGCTGATAATGGTGGTCAACAGCAGAGTGTGTGTCTGGCCAGGGAGCCGACAGCTAGTTCTGAATAGACTAGAAAATTCATGTTTTCTGTCCTGTATTTTTAATGATTGTTCCTTGAACTCAAAGAAAAACAACACATCATGGAAAAAAGAAATTATTAGTTAGGAGAGGATACTTTTAGTCTTTAGAGAGGCTGCCTGAAATTGCATCCAGCTACGCAATCATGTGACATCAGCCGGGAACCTCTGAACTCTGAACTGAATCATTTTTCATATAGTCTATTGCTTGAGAAAGCAATATACTTCATTTTTAATAAAGAAGAATCCTGCATTGTGGGTGGTAAAAATGCCCTGAAGCATCTACAGTCAGAACAGCAAGAACGCACCTTGGCTGTATAACTCAAGTTCCCTGCAGTTGCAGTTTAAGACAGTTAATGACTCTCAGATTTGACAATAATCTGTAATTTAATTTTGTATGAAGCCTGAAAAGTCAGATTAGGAATTACATAGTCCATAAAACTGCCTCTAAAGTTTTACTCTGTATTTTTTTATCTGAGTAGTTCAATGTTTAACTGCAGGAATTTTCTGTTTCAACACACAGGAAGTTCGCTTTAAAAGCACTGGAAAACTGTTATTAATAATCTAACAATGAATGATTGGGTCCTACATGAACATAACGTTTTTGCCAAGAAAAGTTTAAGTTCTTTCCGTTTTTGTGTTTTTTCTGCTTTACTGAGGAGGGTGGGTAGAAAAACCCTCAGTTCAATATAAACCCACAGACATTAGAATTGTGGCATGTTCTCATCTTATTCCCAGTTGTAAAGATTCTTTTTCATAATTCTAAAACTGATTGTTGCATATTTTGTCATGCTTTTATGTTTTGTTTGTTCACATTTCTTTCTTTAAAGCCACAGATAAAACTGTAAATCTATTCAGAAACAACTCTGTTGGCGGTTATAGGTGACGCCATTCACTCTACAAATGAGTTCTTTGAGAGTCAACTGAGTACTCAGTGACATAGGGGGACGGAGTGTGTCTCGCACACCATTGTTGGCATGAGACATAGTATCCTTAAATGTGTGAGAGCATGTGTGCCTGGCTCTGTATTAAAACTGTTGTCAGAGACCTCTGAGTGAAGTCACTGATAGCTCTTCTAGCTCATTCTTGGAATTCTTTCCAATGGAAACAATCTTATCATTGATCCCAGTGTGTCAGCAGAGTCTGACCTGCCAACCCCTAAATTCTCCCTGACTCCCAACTGTAGTCCACATTAACGCTGTTTTACTGTCTCTACACTTAAACTCACACGAACCTCTTCTTGTACCCATAACATATTCTCTCCCCCATACGTCTGCATGTCATGAGGAGAAAAATTATGCGTAGCCGGTGAACTTTATTTCAACTCACTTCATTTTACATTTTCTCCTTGTTGTTTTCTTGTCCTTTCTATTTTTCGCTCTCCCTTCGTCTTCGTTCCTCTTCTGTAGTTTCAGTAAGTTTCCCATACTTACATGACATTAGAAAAGTATCCATGCATTCCCATTATCCATATTATGTAATGTTAGGTTTAACGTTTCATCATAAACCCTTTTTATCATCTTGCTATTTTCATACTACAACCTTACTGTTTAAATTATCAAGGTTTATTATGTGTGTGTGTGTGTGTTTGTGCAAACTTTGCAAATGGACATGTGTTTAGGAGGGCTTATGTATAACTCTGTCTGTTATTATGAGTGCCCATGTGCGTAAGGGAAAGATTCTTTTCCCATGGTTCCTCAAGTGTGAGAAGAAAGTAGAGCTCTCAGGACATGAAGCAAAAACTCTCCTAGTTATTTATAACCTGTCTGGAGACGGCCCACCAAGCATAGACACATATCTAGCTCTGTCAACAAGCGAAGAGTTAGAATAAGATACGTTGAGAGGCATACAACAAGGAGGGAGGATTAAACGGAGTCATGACAGAAACAAGAAAGATGTTGAGGAGGCAGAACAAAAAGAACACCTGCACTGTTTCAAGTGTAAATCACAGGTTATAAAAGCTGCTTGTCTCTCTTGGTGGCCACCTTATGTAAGACTTCATGAGATAAGATAAAATGCAAGTGCACAGCAAAAATGACATTTGCTTAGTGTCATTGTTCCCAGCATAAAATCTACTTTCCAAATGACAGTAAAAACAACATGAATGGAAAAACCTTGCATAAGACCTGCAGATTTCAGCGAGGCAGATCATCTCATTGTTTTCTGTCCTTTCCTTGCATGTCCTTTGAAGACTGACAACAGAGGATTTTTGAGTTCTGATTGTTTGTACTACTGAACTCACAACTATATGTTGGTACAGATGAGTCTGAGCACCGTGGGACCAATTCTCGATTTATCGGCTGGGGGTGGGGTGGGTGGGGGTGGGGGGATGGTAGATCTCAGCCTTTAAAACTTTGATCAGTGCAAATCCAACAGGCAGCTATTTTTACATAGGCTGTTAATGTCCTGTATATGAATAATATGAAACAGACTTGACTTATGGACTGGCCAATCCAATCGTCATTCAATAGATAACTGGGTGGGAAATGAAAGAAAGAGAGAGGGTATAGGACCAGTGACCCAAGACGAGAGACAAAAACTTAGAAGTTATGATGCAAAACTGAAATTGTGCACGTGTGCTTACATGTATGAGGCAGAGCTGTGATGTCTATGTGACTTTAAGTGAAATGGAAGAAGGCTCAATTCAAATTATCTGTGTTCTCTTTCTCTGAACTACCAAAAAAGCACAAGCAGTCATTAGAGAGAAGAATGTCTAAAAAAATAAACGTTTTTTTTCTTTTCAATAAATCCTTGTTAAAGTGCTATGAATAAACTCTTTTAAAAATAAACCAAAACTCACTGTACAATGCCCGAAAAAGTAAGTCTGCACTCCTACATGATATTACGAAAGAGCGATGGTATGTCTAACATGAATTAACAGTGCTGCTATCCACATTTATCTGTTAATATGATCTCAGCTCTCACTGTAAAGCTACATTTAACCTGGCTAACCTCCAATGTCCTTTTCTATCAGCAAACATTACCTCAGTATGTTCTTCGTGGATTAAAATGATTGTAATTCTAAAATATTACTAGTTCTTAAAGTGAATATGATTAGGAGTACACCTGATCATGTTGCTTGTGCTAAATTATCTGCTAACTAATCTTCATTAATTATATGGATATACCTCCTCTTTGAAGGTGAGTTAGCACCAAACTGGAAAAAACGAGGGCTTGTTTCAAAACAAAGTTTTTCCATTCCCCTCTGAAGTGATGCGTTGACCCTTGAGAAGTTTATACTGATAAAGCTATACAGTTCACTCAGTCTCTCAGATAGAGTGCATGCCATAGGGAGCAGGTCATGGAAAAGTCTTGAGTTTGACTAAGTGCACTCTCTCTTTTATCCTGTCTGTCAGTCCTCTTCTACCTCACTCACCGCACACACATACACAACAGCATATGTGCACACACGAGAGTGCGTGTGCATGCTCTGATACACTCGGACACACACTGTCTAATCTGCACACACACACATCACTGAATGCTGAGGTAATATGTAACAGTAGAACACCTCATAACTGTTAGTAAAAGAAACAAATGACACATGCTAGGATTTACACTGCTTTAAAAGGCTATGTTGGAGGACTCAACTCATCAATACAACGCGTGAGATGTGAATGAGTTCTAACATATTATTAACATGGGGATTTAAAGGGGCAAAATTACTCTGAAAAGGGGATTAGTGAGCACCAAGGTATTACAGAAATTGACACACTTACAGTATCCAGTGGCAGTTTATGGGCTGTAGCTAACTTTCTGAAATAGACTAGAGAATGATTTAATGAGGCTAGCTAATAGCCAAATAGCTTGCTATGTCTTGGTTGACATTTAAAATAACATTTCTTTGTGAGGTTATAATTATTTAACGTGTCAAAAAAAATAAAGGAAAACTTTGTGATCAAAATATAGTTTAAAGTGAATAATAGCAATATCGATCAGGACAAATAACAGTTGTGGTTGTGAATCAATTTCAAGGCAGGCAGTTGCTATAGGAGAGCTGTCATAGAAGGTCCTTAACTTCAGCAGGTATCAGCTGGGCTGGTAAAATAATAATAATATTAATAATAATAAAAAATACTTTATTGATTCTATTGGGGAAATTGTTTTTTGGACAGCTGCTAGAACTGTGTCAGTGATACTACAGGGTTTTGATGTTTTTTAAGGATACCAGGACTTGTAGCTTTGAAGGGAAATAAGAATTGAACCACAAACACTTAGGTTGGAAGACGACTGCTGTACTCATGTGGGGGCAATACAAATTACTGAATATGATTTTTGAGTTAAAATCAGAATAAAAATGAATAGTCCATCTACTAAACTAAGGCTATAGTCCTGTACCGCCTGGCGTCTTTAAGGCCACCCGTGCACCTGCTATTAAGACTGCGGATTGCAGATTGACTACAGCTTCAAACATAACAAATATCAGAACAGTTGTCACAATCAGCACGTGAAATTTACATAAGATTAATTATGTTGACACACATTTGGATCCACTTTACTGTGACCTACTCGATGAATCCACCGTAGCTTGCTCGAACAGCGCCCCCTGTTGATGCGCGGTTCTAAGAACAGAGGTTAAAGGTAGTAAGTTGAAAGTTCGTGTTAGCCAAACGGAAAAAGCTGCTCTGGTCATATAAAACCATGTTAGAGACAGTCAACGAAGGCCACGTTATCGTGTGTCCGTGTATGGATTAACGTTAACTAATATTTTGAAAAACACAATTCAGTTGAAAGACGTCGTCAAGCGGTAACGCAGTAGTTGATGGGCTTTGCTAGTTAGCGCAAGCTAGCTAGCCACTAGCTGGCTTGCTACATTGATATGCCGCAGCCAAGAGTTTGGAGTCATCGGAGCTAACGTTACCATCTCGTCTCAAACAAACGTAGACTTGTCCGGAAAAGGTTGGTATTTTGTAGATGACATCCGAGAGTAAATGCGGCAGGAGTTTGTGCAGCGGCCTAATGAACAGATTAAAGGCTAACTTTACCAGGCTTCTGTTTATATAGCTTGCTCGCTAGGATTTGTGTTGCTAAGTTAGCGTTCAAGGGGTGGACAGACTTGTAGCTTAATTTTCTAACTTTACTCTTATCTCCTTCCCTATTTTTAGTGGCAATTACTACTTTTGCCTGTTTGGAGTATTGGCGTGATACCGTTATTAGTTACAGTTGTTATGATCGACTAAACTGTGTATGTGTGTGTGTTTGGGGGAAGGCGGGGGTCACTAACTGGGAAATGATAATGCTCTCATAACATGAGTTTTGCACAACCTAACATTTTGAATCTACTCCATTTCGACAGTAGATAACTATGAGTCTGCCTGTACAACAACTAAGCATAAAGTAGAATGCCGCTGAATGAAGTGTCTTCAAGGCTTAAGCCGTTGTTGTTTCTTTGCCTTATCCTAGGAGAACGGAAAAAAGCCTGCATGATGACTGGTACATCTGCTGCTTCATGGGCTTGATTAGATCGCTTAAAAGCAACGAGGTTTATTTAGTCAGTGTTTCCTAATGCGGGCTGATTGGATCTCGTGAAAATGCCTGTCTGCGTGATGCCTGAGGGGTGGTCACTAAAGGACATTGTCAAATTATACTTTTGAAATCCAGCTTTGACACTTTATCCAAGTTCACTGTTAGAACTTCCACATGTTATTTAGCTATTCACAGATGTTATTCGGTGCGTGTATTTTGTCTATAAAATGCCTTAGGACCAGTTGGCTAGTAATACATTCCCTTTGCTTGTTGTATTCACCCAACTGTCCAAAACACAATTCCAAATTTGTAAAGAAAAACAGCGCAAATGTGACTGTATTCTTATTATATTTACAAATTAATCAATCTGTCGACTTTCTTGTTCCATATACTTCTCTTCCTCCTCTTTTTACCATTTACTGGCATCATTGATGGGTACAGATTGAGTAATGAGCCCATTGTGACATTGTGTCCATCATCATTTCTGCAATTGTGCCTGTCTGTCAAAAGGACACCCATTAGTTACACAGGGTTTGTGTAACTGGGTAAATATTGAAGAATCTGACTATCAAACATTTTCTCAGTTTGCCATGGTTTGAAAAATTATTTTACTCGGTAAAACAAATTTTAGTAGTTGGATGATGTCACATTGGAGCAGAACTATGGAGGAGCATTACTCTCTCCAAGTGTCCTTAAGATTAAAAAATAGATGCACAGTTTGCAATTTAAATATCTAGTCATCCTCTCTCTTTCCCTCAGTATGCCACTCACACTTAGACATATGCACATTGTTTAGCCTAGACATACTTGACCTCTTCACTCTGCTTTGCTCTGATGGGATGTCTGCTCTTGGCTAAAAGTAAGGAACGCAGTATTATTGCCAGAGAATTCAGACTTGGATTATGTAGAGTATGCAGTGTGTTGTGTGTGGTGGTTTGTTTGGGGAAGTGCTTTCAGAACCATTACTATGGTGATTAAATTAATGTTAAACCAACCCAAGTGCATGGTACTAAATCAAACTCTCAAGTGGTACTAGTCACGGAGATTGGAAATAAAAATGTTTCCGTGGATGCCTTAGATAAATAGAGTTACATCCCTGGTGTACACACCAAATATAGGACACAACACTCATTCAGGGTTATATTTATTTATCACCTCTATGGGTCCAGGTGTATCACAAGTTTTTGCCTTGTGAATAGACTCATCTCAATGTTCAGCCACCCAAGGGTGTGTTTTTTGTTTGCATAGGGACATAGCCTAATTGCGGCAGTTGTGCTGAGCAAGCCTTTTTTCTCAACTTTCTATGCCTCACATTTTCCATTGTTAAAACGAGTAACCCTTTAACCCTTATTGCCAGGATTATCACGCACGCAAACACACTAACATTTTTTTAAATGCACCTTCAGCCACTTTGGCGGGTGCCTTGAGACTTGCTGCATCATGTTGCCGCTGAGGGCGTCAACAACGGCAAGATGATTGGAGTGTTGGGGTCAGGAAGTCTGAACTGAAGGCTTGTGCAATCATAACAGTAATTGAAGTGGAAAGGTGCGAACCACAGTTCTTGTAAGAGAAGAAACAGCATTACCTCAGATTCTTTATGTCAGCAAGTCCCTGGTCATTAAATCAGTACTTTCCGCATTTCCCCTTTTAACCTTCATCTCAGGGGACAAACAAGGAATTAGCTAGAGCTAAACTTAAGAGTAATGATTTTGTCCAGGTTTTTCCACAAGTATTGAAATACTCACAAACGTAAATTTAAATGCAGCTTGTTGTTTTTCTAAGTCAAAACAAGTTTATTAAACCATCATACATCACAAATCTCTCTGTGTAATAGGGCAGTATATCAAAACACTTAACCAACTTAGGAGCATTTTGATTTTGTTATTCATCCCTTTGACTCAGGTTTTAACTGTGGAAATAAAGTGGTCTGTTTGGATGCTCCTTTACAGGCTTGTTTGCTAGCATAGGCATTTTAAATAATTCTGGATAATTAGACCTTCTCAGGTTTGGTAAGTGTACTAGGAATTACATGAGGCAACCAGTGTTCATGTAGTTATAGTATACAAGTTACAGATTGAACGGGGGAGTGCGGGAGGCACAGTGTCTTGAAGTGTAATCAGGAGTTGAAAACAGCTCTGTTATATGGGTGGACGTGTTCCACAAAGGTAAGCTGAAGTGTTCACCGGTGATGTAATAGAAATTACAAGGGATCCCTGTTAGCATGTTGAGCTAAGCTTCTTTTAAACATCATGGATAAGTGGAGGTCCTGTTACTTGGTTTTGAATTTCAGACGGATTACAGGCTCACTTCGCTTCCATCAGGGATCTGATGACCATGAGGTATTTCTGCCATGTTGCAGCTACTGTTTTGAACATGCTTAATGAATATACAGTCTACTGAAATGGTTTCTATCTATGTTAATCATACGTATTTGATCTCCTGGCAGAATGGTCAAATGTTCCCATTTCCTAATTCTAATCTAATTGAAATATAATAATGGAATATATATATACACTTACCGGCCACTTTATTAGGCGCACCTTGTTTGTACTGGGTTGGACCCCCTTTTGCCTTCATTTCAAATTTCAATTAAATATATCATATAGGAGACACACACGGGGATATTTGAGAAGTGAAACGAAGTTTATAGGATTTACAGAAAGTGTGCAATAATCGTTTAAACAAATTTAGGCAGTTGCATAAATTTGGGCACCACAAAAAAGAAATGAACTCAGCCCCACAGCATGATGGAGCCACCACCATGTTTTACTGTAGGTGGCAGGTGTTTTTCTTGGAGTGAAAAAAGTGCTGCTCTGTGGGTCGACTCTGACTGTTCTCACCAATCGTCGCTTCTGTTTATCTGAGATTTTTCTTGGTCTGCCACTTCGAGCCTTAACTTAAACTGTGCCTGTGGTGTTCCATTTCCTCAGTATGTTCCTAACTGTGAAACATACAGCTGAAATCTCTGCTTTCTGTATCCTTCCCCTAAACCATGATGGTGAACAATCTTTGTTTTCAAGTCATTTGAGAGTTGTATGAGACCCCCACGTTGCATGTTACAATTGACCCCCCCCTTAAATACTTTTTCTCATATATGGATTAACCTGTGTATGGAGGTCAGGGGTCACTGAGCTTACCAAGCCAATCTGAGTTCCAATAATTAGTTCTAAAAGTTTTGGAATCAATAAAATGACAACCTGCCTAAATTTGTTTAAACAGTTATTGCACACTTTCTGTAAATGCTATAAACTTCGTTTTATTTCTCAAATATCACTGTGTGTGTCTCCTATTTGATATATTTAATTGAAATTTTTTATCGTAACAACGAACCGTTTATACAGGAAAATATGAAGATTAACAAGGTTGCCCAAATTTTCGCACCCCACTGTATATATCTAATGGATATAGATGTGATATTTTATCACGATTCGTCAGAAGATGTGGCACAAAGTTTATGCCACTTCATGGAGTACAGCAACACCACACACCGCTACACTTGATTTAGTGACCATGGACCAACAATTTGTTATCCACAGCCAGAAAGGTTCCCCTATTTACATTCCACGGCAGGAATGTCTGTCCTGGATTTTCCACTGTTTGTGGGAAAATATGTTCGAAGAACAACAGAACAGCAGGGTTGAGTGTCAAAAATGTTTCATGTAACAGAAGTGCTCCACTTCGGTACCTTCTGATAGTGGAGATCCAAATCAAAACTAAAATCCACAAATGTCATCCTTTTTTAATTCTGTTTCTTAAAACGGCAACCTCAGCTTTGACTGCTTAAGATAATTTTGTGTGTTTACATTGAGAGTAATCTTGCTCATCTCTCCACAGATGGCGGTGTCAGTACATGGCCTGTACTTTGTGGTGACCCTATTTTTGGGTAGTTTCTTTGGAAGCATCTTCATGCTGGGTCCTGTTTTACCACTCATGCTGCTGTCTCCTGCTTGGTACCGCTGGATCACTGATCGCATTGTCGCTACCTGGCTCACCCTGCCTGTGGTGTGTACTTAGCTGACTTCTTTGTATACCCTATGCACTAAAGTTACTATGTGTGACACAGTCACAGTAATCTGCATCATCTCAGCTTTATTTGTGCCTCCCTATTTAATCAGCTATTGTTTAGACAGTATTTTGTACATTATACAGGTTACTCTTAAAGACTAGTTAAGAATATAATCTAGTTTACAATGGCAGAGTTATTTTCTTCACATTTTTTCTAATATTTTTCTTCTAATTGTCTTATTGTTTCTTGAATTTGTCTTACAAATATTCATAGTCCCGCCTCTCATCCCCTACCTACTTTAACCATGTTTCTGTTCCGTCCTTAATTATGCCTTTTTCTCTTTTTTGTCTCTCACCCTCACTATTTTTCCTTTTCTTCTACTTTCTCTTACACTCCATCTGTCTGTTATTTTTCCTTCTATAGTCCTTGCTAGAGCTCGTATTTGGGGTGAAGGTGGTAATAACAGGTGATGGCTTTATTCCGGGGGAGCGCAGTGTGATCGTCATGAACCACCGAACCCGTCTGGACTGGATGTTCCTTTGGTGTTGTTTGCTTAGGTACAGCTACCTCCGTCTGGAGAAGATTTGCCTAAAGGCTGCTCTTAAGGCTGTACCTGGCTTTGGTGGGTATACAGAGGGTGCCGTGCCCTTCCTGTGCATATGCATGCAACATTTTCACAACACTCTATCATTACTATACATAATTGGCTATAGATTTCTTCAAAATATAACTTCAGGACAGCCCTCTTTTTCTAGATAATGTAATTAAAATGTTGATGACTGAACCTAGCTCAAACTAATCAATAATACAATTCAACAGCACAACATTCTGAACGTTAGAATCTTCATGAAGACAAAGGTTTAGACTGCAGTATTTTGAGCTAGGTGTAAGTAATGAAATGACTACTAAGTATAGTGTAACACACTGATGAAAATTTACACATTTACTCCAAGAGGATTCTTGTTTGGAGGGGAAAAAATTATCAAAGCAGCTACAACAGAGCATAACCCTGTGTCAGATACTTTCCTGTTACATCCTGGTTATTCCTGCTTTCAAAAACTTTGCTGTGTGCTTTGCAGGCTGGGCAATGCAGGTGGCCTGCTTCGTTTTTATTCAGCGACGCTGGGATGCAGACAAGAAGCACTTGGAGAACATGTTGGACTACTTCTGTGATATCAAAGAGCCCCTGCAGCTGCTGCTCTTCCCTGAGGGCACAGACCTCACTGGTGAGAAGTAGAGAAAGCATCACTCTGGCCATGCATGCAAGGGTTCGCCGACATTTTAGTTGTTATTCTCAGAACATGTTACCATCAACCATCCAGTGGAGCTCAGTGTGGCCCCACACCTGTCCTACGCCTTTGCGCCAACACTGTTGTGCAAACACAATGTCAGAGTGATAAGACGGCTAAATCCATGGACACGCACCCCACATAGTCACTTCTGCAAGAATGCTCAGATCTCTCAGTCCAAATAACATGTGGCACCATTGTATAAAGACCACAATTAAGCCAATCAAACCCTCAGCTTTACTAGAGCAAGCTTAACCTGTCATTACATATCATGGTATCATAAGGGGTCGAATGTAGTTACATCATATTTGGCCAAAAGCTTGAGGGCTTTAAATATTGTTTCACTGTACAAGAATCACAGGTATCCCTGGGATAGCAGAGTCACAGTTTCCGTTTTCCTGCAACAATGTTTGGGTAATAAAGGGTTTGCTGAGTGAGGTTTTTACAATATTTTTGTCCCTCCTAGATATATTTGGTGATTGTAATTATAGTGCTGTTGTTTTTGTTGTTTGTTTACAAAAAGTTCTATTTATCATTTCCTTACTAATAAAACATAGGATTAAAATGTATGTATTTTTTCTTCTTGTAACAAAAAATGAACAGGTCATATTTGCTAAACTTATTATTAAATATTGAGCTAATTTAAGTGCAAGACCATAGGTTTTATTTGTGACAATATATACATGCATTGTTGGTTGCCAGAGGTTTATTAGTCTGTTCCTCTCTCCTGCAGAAAATACCAGATCAAAGAGTGATGCATTTGCGGTTGAGAACAGACTTCCAAAGTTTGAGTATGTTCTTCATCCTCGAACCACTGGATTCACATTTATTGTGGAAAAACTCCGAAAAGGTATGGTGTATTCCATGTCAGCAGCGTATGAAAACCTTTACATAAAAGGACAAAGATCTACTCTACTGAACATGAGAAGCAGCAGACATGTACTGTATGTTTACTTGATAATATTTTATATCCATTTGCAAAAAAACTGTAAACAAACTGTCATTATCACATAAACATATCAGCATAACCAAGGCAATGTGACATGCTACCATCATAGCCATAGTTATTCCACTGACGCAGTTCTTTTGAAGCAGCATCATATTTGTTATTCTTCAAAGTCTTAGACTCATGCTTCACTGTACTGCTAGCCATTACAACATCCCTGAGATTTTCACCATGAGCTAATTCAGGCTGTCCTCCAGAGTTTTAAAATGCCACCTCTGGTCCTGCTGCCTCATCCCCACTCACCCTGCATGCTGAGTCTGGCATTAACTCTCCAAGCAGGTGTGATGAAGATCAATGTGATGTCATCAGACTAAGCTAATTTTCCTCTCTCACTGCACTATTGGCTGATATGCTGATTATGTTGTTTATGTTCAAGTTCATTGTGCCCTTTTTTAGGCTTTATACTGTATCAGACTCTGTTCTACCTTTACAACAAAAAATGTTCCTTTTTTTCAGGAGACAACTTGGATGCCGTCCATGACATTACAGTGGCTTACCCTAAGAATATCCCTCAAACAGAACGCCACCTCATCCTAGGGCTTTTCCCCCGCGAGATCCACTTTCATGTTCGCCGCTACCCAGTGGCAGCACTTCCCACCTCGTCCTCTGAGCTTGAGTCTTGGTGTCGAGAGCGCTGGGCTGAGAAGGAGGCCCGTCTTCGCGACTTCTACTCGAGCCAGCCAAGAGAGTTTGACAGGGAAGGTGTTGCACGAGTGCCTCCTTGTAAGTCAGAGCTGCGAGTGGGACTGATCAAAGCTGCCTCACTGCTGTACTGGAGCAGCTTTATTGCACTGTGCTTCACAGGCCTGTGGCTGTGGGCACCATTCAGGCTGTACTTCCTGGTCATGGTGGGGGTGTATATGGGTCAGCAGAGGCTATTTGGAGGGCTGGAGCTGCTGGAGCTGACTTGCCATCAATACTGGAAGTCCATGAATGCTGATGTGAGTGAGGAGAAGAAGAAAGTGTTGGATGCTAAGATGAAGTGAGAATGGAAGACAGGGATGACTCCACAATGATGGGTCCAGTTATGCTCAGCAAGGACACCACAGACTCGGTTTTATTGACGTGTTCTGTCCAGAGGGCTAGAGGATCCCTTTAAGGGACCTAGTTCTCCATGCCTTAGAAAGGGAGTAATAAGTGCACCTCCTTTTGGCATACATTGCTTCAGTGGAGATTTTCCTTTCTGCTGAACAACCAAATGATGAATGTTTGTACATTTATGTTGGGTTCAAAGAATCCATCACAGGTCCCGTGTCACTTGCCCTAAATGTCTTACCTTGTATAATCACATCAGCTTGCTGTCATTGCGTTTTATCTGTTTTATGTTTTGTTTAGAATCTCAGTGTGAGTCTTAGCATGTATTGGAAACTGGCTTTATTGTGTGTTATGTTGGTTACACATTTCCATATGTCATAAATTAATGGAGCAGAGCCATAGTACAGACCACACGATGACTTGAATTTTTCCAATTTTCAAATCAGCACTGTTGTTGGCTGGATTAGACTGGCAGGACTAGTTTAAAAAATTGGCTTACACTAATGGTCTCTAGTAGTGTGAGCAGTAAGAAGGTTTTTTGGGTATAACTACCCATTTATACAAAAAAATATCAGTTCTTCATCATTTATATAATGATCATTGCTGTTTAGGTGTCGATGTATGTTATTTTATTCTGCTTGTTTGCTCAGGTAGCATATAAAGCAGACAGAAACCAAACCGAATGTTGTCTGTCAGGAAATGGTAGCTTCACCTACCGCTGACCGGTTGCCTGTAGATTCCCTGAGGCAACGCTTATATTCATCTAGATCAAAAAGTTGATCAGTCTTATCATTGTATAAGCAGATGAGCTTTGTGCCCTTTCTGGGAATGAAGGGATGCCTTGAGGCAGGATGTGGGTGGTGCTGGGGTGGAAGAATGTCCTGTTGGGACAACATTACCCCTTAATGTGCAGGGTGGCACATAGGACCAGACTTGGAGTGGAAAACTGGCCCTGAACGCAACCTAATCCAAAAAAGCCCTGTAATGCCCACCTCTGCCTGTGTCCTTCTCCAGAGGACTAGCATTGATGCGCCTGCTAAGCTCAATTAGCAAAGGACAGCTGGAAAAAGCTACTCCAATTGTGCCAAAAAAGGACAAAAAGATTGGGGTACCCTTTTACCACACACTTACTCTTTTTATTGTTAAGCTCAGTAGCACATCACACCATGTAAGTTCTGGGAGTTGGTGACCATTTGGATTTTTGGCAGTTTCTGAAACACTGTGCAGTGTGTGACCTAGGTGACCACTTCATCCATAATTTGTGAGACAAATGTCTTTCATGTTCAACTGTACAATAGAAGAGTAAAGACTTCTGTATTTAAAGCGTGAAGAAATCACTGTGTTATCTCATACTTTTTGTCGTTTACCAAACGTGGTACTGTATCCGTTTCTTCAAACCATCAAAATCTCTTGAACCAGCTATAATCGACATATTTTACTCTTGTGCTATTTTGTGTTGCTTATTTTACAATCATTTACTGCTGTTTGACCTCTTTGAAATCGCTGTCCTCAGGTAAACGCAGTGAACGCGAGTTTGTCTCCTAAAGGAAGAAATAAATATATCAACTAATTGTGTTTCTAGTTCTTTCAGATTTGATGGATAACTTGGGGAATGGTGAATTGTCAACTCCATTGAATCTTTTGGTAAATGACGATCTTGTCATTGTGATAAACAGTTTAAAAATGTTCCTGACATCAGTATATTATAAGAAAATACTTAAACCTTGTTCCGCTAGCGTAGAGCAACACTCATTACATTGTCATGATAATTACACTGACATTTTAGTTGCTGCGTGGCATGGTGATTTTTATTCCAGATTGTTCTGTAACAATCACTGCACTGAATGAGTCAACAAGACCTCGCATGCTCATGTTACACAACACCGGGGCCACACTTTGCCTTGTCTGCTTTGCATTCACACCCATTCAAGTCTACCATAGACAACCAAGAAGGTCAGGAGCTTTGAAGGTGAAGTGCAGTCACCATAGTAACTAATGTTGACTCTCTTGTCTCCTAGCAACAGGATGTAGAGTGATGTCAATGGAAACCATGCTATTTTCTCTTGCTGCCAGAGTGATGTCACTCTTTTGTGTGTGTGTGAAGAGAGAGTGGTGGAAGTTTATTTCTACATTCTATATCTCTGCTCTTCTGAGGGGATAGAGAGGGGGTGTGATGCTGACATCCTGTGAAATTAAAGCAGGACAAAAGGTGAGGATAAACTTAAAATAGCCGTCTAGGGATGATGAATCATGGGCCAATTAAGGGTGAAATTGTGCAACCCAAGCCCCACCCAACCCTCTGCATCTAAATATAATAATCTACATGAGACACATGAGAGCATCACCTCTCTACTGTCTTTTTTCTATTATTAGACTGAACCCAAGGAAAAGTTGCATATGTGTATTGGAAGTTTGATAAGAAATGTCAGTAACCCGACTCCTGCCTAAGAGCACCGTGGAAGGTTGTCTGAAAAATACAGCTTACCATGAACACGGGCGTAAAGACTGTCACGTCTGGATTTGTACCACGTCTATCCAATTGCATGCAGACTAATAGGATAACAGGCCAGTGGAATCATCCCTATCTGTCCAGATGGCTTTTTCAATAAAGACAGCTGAGTTTGCATTTAGTTCTACATATAGCCGTGAAAACAATGTTCTCATCTATTAGTGCTCTAGATCCCCTGAAACAAGAAGGCACGCCAACTGTGTGTTAGACCACAGCTTGTTGCACTCAGCAACCTTAATGAATATTTGTATGAGCTATGTCTCCATGAAGGGCGCCTCCAGGAGTGACTACAGGAAAGCAGAGCTGTTGTTGATTCCACCACTGTGACACAGACCCTCACACACACACACACATCAACAAAGAAGCCGTTCAGCAGGATTAGAGCTATAAATAAGTCTACGGCGGCACTGCAATATTAGTGGGGGGGATTAGGACAGGAGTCGTCACAGCCTATTTATAAACCCAGTGGAGTCAAAGCTCTTCAACTTGGGTGATTCACAGTGATTCTGAATAAGGGGGATTAAAATGGGATTTATAGTGTAGAAGGGGGTTCTGTGTCATGTTATTTCTGTAACATTTGTGCTTAATAATTCACCCAACCTCTATTTATCAGCAAATGATTCTGTGTAATATATTCCATTTCTCTGTACTGTGGAGCAACATCACTGATATGTGTGGCATGTGAAGCTCTACGGAGCATGACTAGAAGGCAAACGTCAGAACCACGCAGGGGGCTCAGCATCATGCTTCCAAAGGGAAAAGGGCTTCAGAAACCATCCTGTAACTGGCATACTGCTGCCCCCTAGTGGTTCAAGGCTTAATAGAATAACAAAAAAGACAAAATAATATAACCCAGCCTCTTTATTTTTATATCTTATCAGATTTTTTTTATACCACAGCCACACAAGAAAGCATTTTATTCAGACCCCCCCCCCCCCATCAATAAAATATACAATAAGATAATAATCATATAGAGTAAGGCAAATAAAACAATTGGTCTAGCAATAAAATGCAAAAAGTAAACAATAAAAGTATTACTATATGTTGTAATAACTGAATCCTGCTCTGGGCTGGGGATATGGATGGTGTCAATATCCTGGGGTCATATAAGATTTTACATTTACATGTGTGAGGGCTGGACCGTTTCACTAATGGCACTATGTATTCACCATGATACTACGCTAAGAGCCAAACCAAACCAAATAAAATGTCCTGATATTGAATTTTTCCTTTTAACAATTTGACACATTACAATCTTCACAAGACAGTTTGTATAAAATAGATCCTGTGGCATAGTTAGAGACAAAACTTGACTTCAAACCTACTTTGGCTCTATGATGTAAATATTGTTTGCTCAAAATGAGCATTATAAACACAATAGAACACAGACCTGATCGAAAAACATTTTGGTCGTTTTCAAATATTCCTTGCTGTATCAGAAGGTCTGTCTCCCCGCTAAGTCACAGTACACTCCTTTAACCAGCAGACAGCCAGAGAGCGCCTCCATCACATCCGAGACGCTTTTCTCCTCTCTCATACTGAAGATGTTTGGCTGGAGGGAACATTCTCCTGATAAGTCACGTGTCAAGGGACATGTTGCTCTTCACACCACGCACACATAGGCACTGAATCCATGGTAACAGATGCCGACTGGTAGAACTTAAAACTGTCTGACCGATTGTATGATTGTCTAATTACAGGCGCTCACTTCCATGCTAAGATTCACAGCAGAACATTTGAGCCGCTTTGTGTACAATTCCAAAAAATGTCATGTCAATCAAAATAATTGCACATGATGTGAGCTGCATCTAATTAAATCAGCTATTATCAAACACAATACCTAAACATAACATCCATCTGTGCAGTCTCGGTATCGTGTGGATCAGAACAGAGATTCTAAACATTACATTCATTGTTCTACCAACTAATAATAGGTAACTGATGTAGAAACAACTATTATGGTCTATATTGCATTCATTGCTCACCAGTGGCAAACACACTGAGACGACGTTCACAACACAGAAGCACGAGCCACACAAAAGCAATACTTAGAGTGACACCTCCCCTGATTCATTCAGCGTTGGTGCTTTGCTCATGTTTTTATGACAAAAACATGCAGTGATGAAACCCAGTTTTGTGTGACTTACCATGTCTATTATCATGCATGTGTTTAATTATATAACAAAGTGTGGAGCATGCCTTGTGCTGTGATAGTGCAGGAGCACTTGAGAAGTGAAGGTACATCTCCCTATCTGTGTCCCCGGCTGTTTTAGGGAGAAGGTGCCCTGTGACACATAAATCAAAAGGGATTTGGGGGAGGCTTTCTCAGCAAGAATAGATCCAGCAAATCAATGTTTTAATCAGCAGAGGTCCAGAGTCATAGGCCAGAGACAGGGAAGGTGTGCAAGGTGAACCCAAAACTTCACTGACCATTAAGTCTGCAGGCAGCAATGTGCAGCGCAGAGGTAAAAGGGGAAAGGAGAGGAAAATGACATCAGAGTGAGTCTTCCCCAACAAATGAATCCAACATTAACTGATCATGAGTTGTCAGAAGGAACATGCTCTTCAAAGCCCTCACTCTCCCTAACCAGTGCCCTCTCCAGTATGACGCGGCCCTCCTTGTATCGCTGACTGTCTTCGGTAGCAAACTCGTAGATCCAACCCAGCTTGCTATTGCAGTTCTTGCAGCTGACATCTCTCACCATGTGCCTGCCAGTAAGCATCACTCTGTCTTGCACCTCGCTATACTGCAGGTTTACCACCTGTGAGGTTGAGACACAAACAAGAAAACTATTTTTAAAATCAGCACATGAATTTCTGAACACGTGTATCCTATATGACTTTCTTTCTTACGGTACCTTATTAAAGAGGAAAGCTCTGCCAGTGGCTCCTGTGAAGCGCGTGGAGATAAGCTCAGACCTATTGGTCAGGATGGTGTCACAGTTGGCACAAGAAAACAGGCGTGTTCCACCAATGTGGTCCAGGAAGATGCGTCCCATCGTCAGATCTCTGGGATTGACTGAACTAAGGCAAAAATATGAAATAGTAATTAAAATATGGTGAAAAACTAAACTTAAACATTATCTCTGTATTTCTGTTTAACAAGGTGATGCATAATTCAGAGTATAAATAGACAAAGTGTGACTTGAATCCAAGTATGTAATATTTGTAAAAAAGCAGTGTGAATTCAACTTCCCTGTGTTATTATACAGATATTCCATTTTTTAGTCTGTCCAGGTGGAGGCTGAGATTAGTTTTTCTCACTATTCCTCCACCTCTACAGCAATAAAGTGTTTCAGAATTTAGTGTCCCCATTACTGTGTTTCTCAGACCTTTTTTAACCAGAGTTGTGAAAGACTATTTTTATAATGCTTGTCAGCAGAAACCTTATTAGACTATAAAATGACAAACCAGAAAAGCAATGTATGAATATGCGACAGCTTAAACATGTCCGTCTTCAGAAAAGTGAAGTGGATTGTACTTGTCGGTGTCCCCTGACAAAGTATTCCTTATTTTAACCAGTACTTTCTGTTCAGACTGGTTTGTCTTGTCGTGAATAAGCAGCTAAGCTTTGAATTGTGCTTTTAAATAGCAGTGGTTGTAACGAATACTGAAGTAATCTGCCTTTAAACGACGTAAACTTTGCCTAGCTTACAACTGGCAAGACATTAGCTGGCTTACATTGTGGTTTAGGGCGTTTTAGCAGTGTGGTGTCGTGCTGGTCTATAGCTAAAAAGGGAAAGCTAAAAAAAAAAGAGCTAGCGCTATGTTAGCCATTCAGCTAACAGCGATAAAGGCTAGCTAGGAGCGAGAGAACAACAATAACACGTAAAATACTGCTGAGCTTCAAATGACGGCTTCCTACCTTGTGAAGTATAATTAAGTGACAAGCAAGGTGTCCACCAGCGACGATGTCACAGATTTATTTCGGCGTATTTCAGATGCACATCTGTTGTTTGTAACGTCGTCGTCGTCGTCGTGGCTTTGTTGTTCTTTTTCAGCTGTTCCTGTCTGCTCCGCGCTAGTGTCAACATCCGCTCGCGGCAGCACACGTGTGTACCACTAGGGGGCGACAGAGCAGATGACCAGCTCCGCATGAAAGGAACCTGAAGGGAAGGATCTGTGAGTTCATCCAACATCTACCGCTTATCCGAGGTCAGATCGCTAGGGGTGCTGGAATGATCCGTGAGTATCTTTGGTTAATCTGTATTTACACCAGTGTGTACTTCATACGAAAAAAGGATTAGGGCTACCATGAAAATATTATTTGAGTTCTGACTTTATTCTCAGAATTCTGAGATTTAAGTCAGATTTCTGACTTTAATCTCTGACTCTGACTTTAATCTCTGATTTTAATCTCAGAATTCTGAGAACATTTTGATGATGCTGCTTGAAGAAAATCTGATATCGCCAACGCCAAGATAACTTTTTATTCACTTGACTTCAAGGTTAAGGATATCTACAAAACCAATTTAAGGTCAAACTGACTGAGCAATCTGATCATATCTCGATACTGAGATCTCAATACTGTCCAATTTGACTAAATTGCTGGTTGATAACAGTAAATGTGTAATCAGTAAAGCAACGGCAGCATTTTAGGATTATTGTAAAGATGCATAATTCTGTTTTATTTTAATTACGTGCAATTTTTTTGTACATCTTCCTGCACATCTAGGAATATAGTTTTTAAAATGTAGGTATTTAATTAAGATTTTGTATGGTTATTTGAGTTCAGAATTGTTTTTGTTTGTTTAGACATTTATAGAAATGTATTAATTTCCCTGTACCCACTCTGGTAATTTTGAGTGTTTCCATAAACTGTGTTGTCTTCTTCAAAATAATGGGAAGGCACTTATTAAAATTATTATTATTTATTTTATAGGGAAAATAAATAGTATTATAATAGTATGAGGATATACAGTGTTACAGTCTGGCTGTCCAGACCTAAATTTGATATTTGTGTATTTAGTCTTTTTAACATATTAAACAAAGTACATTAAAATTTACTTGTGTCATTGTGACTTTTGATTGAAACTGATTCTTTTTTCTTACTGACATAATTACTTACATAATGTGTTTGTATAATCTTTTGCAAGATGTAAAGATATAATTTACAGGGTAATTTTAAAATGACTCAGCTACACAATGATAAACTGAGCTCAGATAGAAAGAAAAAAAGTAATTCAGTTTATTGTTATCAAGATAAGCTGATGAAAGGAAGATATGATTGAAAGGCACAAATTAATTATTTTCTATTTGCACAGAGAGTTGATTTCCTCTTCCTTTGCTTCTTCTTTTTGTTTGCCTTTCTCAAACCTTTAAGAGGTAATTTTATAGTCTGTGAAAGCTTGCAGTCATTCTTTTTGAGAGGCTGAGATAGGAGGACATTACACAAACCCCTCAGTGTTGAAGGCATTTAGTATCTCACCACATCATGGCCAATAGATCTACGCTACTGATTCTGGCAGCTCTTGTCGGATCCTGCACTCAGTTTACAGGTAAAGTACAAACAATAATTATATTCACATTTAGAGTAACAAATTCAATGCTACAGTGAAGCACTATTAAAGGCAAAGCGAGGCTGCTGCTTTTAAGGTTTGTTCTGGTTATACTTTGTCGTTGCCATCGACCAACACATCACTGTGGAGGAAGGTTGGTGAACTCTTCAGAATTGTTTTTATTCAGCTATATTAGTGGGTTTTCTGAGCATGAACGCAACAAAATACGCAGAAAAATAAGAAAAACCTGGAAGGAGGCAAATACTTTTAAGCCACTGTATTAGACAGATTTTTGACATGACATTACCTTACAGGTACCTTACAGGTGTAACACGATGCACCGTAGGGGGAATACTTTCATTTTAGCATTCATGAACGAATAAAAAATGACACTTTAATTTTGTTCTATGTATCTAAGGTTAGACTAGATTAGGGTTTGATACATTTTAAAATGTTAATGAATGCACAACACTGGTCAACAGCTACAGCCTCTGGTATGAAGGCATATTTTCTATTATTACGATAAGACATCCTCCACTCATGGGTGCCCCCAGAACACAGGACATATATTTATAAAACACTTACCTTCTTACAACCACATTATGATGTGCTGTTAATGCATGTTGTATACATGTATACAAGCTTACAGTGTCTCGTTAGTTATGTATAAACGTCCTCTGCGCGAAGACTTTGAGCTGCAAAGGCAACAAGAATAAGCCATGAAGAATGTTTATTACACCACAGTTTATTATGCATATGTTGCAGGCAATAAGTAAAAGTGAATTTGATATGAATTTGATTGATTCTCATTTCTGGACTGTGCTGCTTTATGGCTTTGTTTCATATGTCACATTTAGATGCTGTCAACACTGATATAAGAAGAGATGCCCTATCAACAGACACATCTGGGAAGGTACCGTGAAGTCAGTTTGTTGTTATGAGTTTAATAGTACTTGAATATGTAACAGTGAAACCATCAGAAGGTTTTTTTCTCTTCCAGACACAACGTTACATGCCCATGCTCTGTTCAGCACCGCATGCCCCCTTGTCTCCATCCTCCTCAGGTAGGCAGCTGTTATGAGTCACTACTGTACTAACGATTAGTCTCTTATTAACTTACTCAAACAAAATTCCACTATCAAAAATGTATTGTCTAATGTTGTATTGGGGCATTGCTGACCATTTTACACTCTTGTTGCTTCTCAAACAGTTCATACTCTCAGACCTGGTGATATCTCAGCTGTTTATACATTGGGATGGCCATTTCCATACAAGTAGGAGCTAATAATAATATTCACAAATATATATTTCAACAACACTTAATCGTTGGAGGTGTATTGTAGTGTTTTACAAAGCTGCTTTAGATCTGAAGTCTACCAATCCTAATATCGTCTAATAATCTGTCTGCCTTCGCCTTTAGGCATGAACTATCCAGACTGGTCAGTAGACTTTCAGGTATGTCTGTATCTCATCACACAAGTGTGCAACACTAAAACCAACCAAGAAAGCTGTGTTGGTGTTAATATGATTGAATAATGAATAATATGAGTTTTTCCAGCTTTGGCATTGATACTTCACTACAATAATCTGTCTCTGTCAGTTACTGAGCTGGATTTAAGTCAATTTAAGATAAAAGCGTCTGTTCAATAGTGTCTATGCTATAACTGTTTTGTATAGAGTTGCCGTCTATGTTTAATCCCAAACTGATCACCCACCACGTGGATCGGAATTCACTACAACCCAGGTAATACACACAACACACAACAAGGGCATTCACCCTGTAAATGCTGTTGCTGGTTTTATATGTGAGTGTGTTTCAGGAGTTTGTTGGAGGAAGCTAAGGAACTGTCCCTGTCACATCAGGTACACATAAACCCTCCCTGAATTTAATGAGAAGGAGATTTATCATTTCAATGAGGAGAACCAAATGTCATTAATAATTTAATTTCCTCTGTGTCCCTGCAGACAATAGAATGGAAGCTTGTGTTGCTGTTTGTGCCGACAGATTCCATGTGTGCCTGTTCACCACATGTAGGATCTGTTGCTTTTCACAAAACTGTGTCATTGCATCTAGTAAAGGATGTTACAATGTTTTTCCTTGTAATTTAGGTTGCTGCAGATGTTGAAGCTGTTGTACAGGAAGTGGGAGCAGCTCTGCAGATTTTGCAAAAGAGGGTATGGTGGATGTTACAGATTTTGCCGTGAACAAATTAAATAAAACTAAAGTAAAACTAATGTTCTGTTTCTATGTTTACAGTTGCCTCACACATTAGTTCACGTTGCTGTCTGGAGCACATATGAAAACAACGAGTAAGTGTTTAGATTATGAATTCATCTATTTATTTATATTAGTAGTAAATAACTAGAAAATTACCCTTTAGGACACTGAGGGAAAAGTTGCATTGTACATACACGTCTCATGTAATGTTATGAGCCTGTTAATATTTACTGTGATGCACTTCTTTTTTATTTTATTGCAGGTGTGAGTGTATGAGAAGTAAAAGCATCATAAACCAGCGAATACACAAAGCAAATCTCCTGACAACGCTGCAGGTAAAGTAATAAATACTATTCATGTGTCTCTGGCTCATGTTTATCTGAGTCGGTCTGTCAAATTCTGCCTTTCTTGTTTTCAGAATTCTCTCAATCACATCTTGGAAAATCCAAAGTGGCAAAGTGAAAGTGAAGTCTTTACTGCCATGTTGCAGTCTGTCCCAGTTATACTTGAACTGAACTCAGATTCAGTGAGTACAGAAAAGCCATTTCCAGATTCATCCATTAGCTGCTAGACACCATTCTTTCAGTAATAGTGCATAGAAGACGCATAGAATTAGCACGTATCATATTTTCCTTCATAGGAGAACACACGGACTGACCTAAGCCAGCTGGCTGTTCAGCTATGGACCAATCTGGTAGGTTCTTATAGATCAAAGTCAGCACATTCAAACCCTTAAACAGTAACATACGTGATGTTTGACACTGACGTTGACCCTGCCTGTGTGTATGTTGTAAAATGAGGCAATAGCGAAGTCTCAACTCACGAATAGTATGATGGAACAATGATCAGAGGATGATGGTCTGATGAGACATTAGATAAGAGATACAAAGATTAACTGGGTGAGATTATCTACTAGATAACATTCTCCAACTTTGCTCATACTGCTTTTATTATACACATATACACACTGGCAGAATTATTTTTTTACAACACAGTGAAACGTTTTTTGTTGTTTACCCGTTGCTGCTCTTTTCTTTTACTCCCACAGCTTCAACCAATGACAGGTCAGGCAGAGGTCATGGACAACAATTTCATTTCAATTCCTTGCCCCACACAGGTGAGGCATCACATGACAAAAGTTATCCCTAGAGTGGAGATACCAGATGTATTTGAACCTCGGTGTAAAAATATCTGCTCCTCAAAATGATCTGATGTTTTGTAGCAGCATTAATGTTTGATTCAAGATGTTTTTTTAAAGAAGTCTGATAATGATGCCATTATTAAAACTGTGACTCTGTGATTTTCCACTCTCATCTCAGGAACGACCTTTCCTGCGGACACGAGTAAAGCCCCCCACTGACAGAGGAAAGACAGCTCACAGAGAAGCCTCTGGACTAATAGATCCCGTAAGTCTGTCTACTTACATTCAAAACTAGAAAGTTGGTAATTGCTTGTGTCTTCTCCTTGGAAGTTGCTTCGGATAAAAGCACTTGCCAAGTAAAGTAAAGTAAAAAAAAGTTCTACATGAAATTTAAACTTGCAGTGGACTGTTTGTGCGGCTACAGGTTATGGGCACAGAAATACCATGCACAGACCGTAATCCATCTCCTACCACACCAACTTCAGGTAAATTATTTTAAGATATAATTCTGCTAATATTGTTGAAAACTCATTGTAACCCAGCTTATCGTTTTTCCTGTGTAGTTCATGAACTCAGACCTGGTGATATCAAAGTGGTGGCAGCAGTAGGTGACTCGCTGACAGTGAGTGTTCTTCTATATCTTTTATCGCACCAGTCAACCATATCTAAACGTCTTTCGAGACGTCAGGTATACAGAAATATATATATAATATATATAAGATATGTAGTTAGAAAATTTTGATATACCTAGAAAAGAACCAGATAGAGCACCAAAATAAAATATATGAAGTCACTGTGTTTACTGTAGACACAAACAACTAGATGAAACATTGGTAATGGCTCGCAGACATTAGCACTGTGATTTGCAGCCCCACAGCTGCAGTTTATGCTTCTGATTCAATAATTATTTCCCTTGGTTCTTCGTGCTCTCAGTATCTCACAGCTGGTGGTTTTTGCAGGCAGCCAATGGTGTGGGTGCAAAGAAAGACAACCTTCTCTTAGTGATTAATGAGTACAGAGGACTGTCATGGAGGTAGGATGAGCTCAGTTTCTGTTAGTGCTGGAAGTTCCTTTGGTAATTGGTGAAATAGATGTAAAACTAACAACTGTTTCTAATATTTCCAGCATTGGTGGTGATGAAAACATTACTACTGTGACTACCTTGCCAAGTATGTTTGTCTTGCTCTCTTGTTATTGTAACAGAACAGCTTAAAATGAACATTTATAGACATAAGAGCATCATTGTGCCTGATAACATATATGCCACAGCCTTCTTTATGTTTACGGTATGCAGATATCCTGAGGCAGTTTAACCCCTCCCTGACTGGCTTCTCAAAGGGCATAGGTAATGAGAACAGTGTTAAAGCCTTTCTCAACCAGGCTGTGCCAGGAGCAACTAGTAGGTTAGTCATTGTATTCATATAATTTTACTTCACACTCTTACTCAGCTTTTTATTTGAATAATTAGCAAAACTCCAGAGAACACACCAGAACATTGCCCTAGCAGAATTTTGCTAACAAACCTTTTGTTTTCAGTGATATGGTGCAACAAGTGCGCGTGCTGGTGAACAGAATGAAAAGTGATTCGGTGAGGTGTGGGCAAACTACAGTGAAAACACAGTACAGTAAAACAGATACTCTCAGTTTTATGTTCACGATTACCAGACTGACATTTGGATTTTATCTGTTTTATAGGGGATTGATTACAACAATGACTGGAAAGTGATCACCATGTTTATTGGGGGCAATGACATATGTGACTTCTGCACAGACAGTGTGAGCACTCTTACTTTTTTATATAATAATGTCCTATTTGTACATTTTTTCTTTGCCATTGTGTATTTGGATATCAACTAACCGATTGATTTATCAATTTAAGAATTAGTTTGTTTCACATATATGCATAGACTGCTGGATTTTAATGAGAAACATATTTACACAGATTTTTTACTCAGCCAAGAATATCATCAGTCGTATCCGCCAAGCTCTGGACATACTCCACAGTGAAGTATGTCCTCATATTCTTGCACCTTCCCGTCAAAAGCATTTAACCATATTGTATGTTAACAATTTCAATGCCAAAATCCAAATGACTTTATGTTTTGTATCCAGGTGCCCCGTGCCATTGTCAATCTGGTAGAGCTGTTAAACATTGTACCATTGCGTGATCTGCACAAAGATAACACTCTGGGTTGTCCTAGCTGGTTTGTGAGGTCTGTGATTGTTTTGATGATGTGTAGCACAAGCAGGTGAATTAAAAACTCAGCTCTTTATTGTTCATATATTAAAATGATTATTTTTATTTAATATTTGTGTTTCAGATTAATCTGCCCCTGCATACTAAAACCTGTAGATGGATCATCTGAACTGCAGAAGGTCACTGACTTCAATAGAGCTTATCAGGTATAAGACAAAGAATGTAGTAGTAGACAGCAGTTTGCACCCAAAAGCTTTTAGCCCGTAAATAGGCTTAGAATTATCATATCATTCATCATTATGTTGTTGTGTTTATACTTGAGAAAAGGATGTGGAAGGATCATTTAAAGGTGTAAACAGACATGTTTTTAAATCTTACTTTCAGCAAGCTATGAGAGAGCTAATTGACTCTGGGCGATATGACACACACAACAACTTTACTGTAGTACTGCAGCCCTTCTTCAGAGAGGTTTTTCTCCCCAGGCTAGAGGTAGGAGCATGCACATTAAATACACCTAATGGTATGATATTTTTACAATTAAAAAAAAAAACGTTTCTATTTTTAAGAATGGTCGGCCCGATCGCTCCTACTTTTCACCTGACTGTTTTCATCTCAGCCAGAAAGCTCATACTCTCATGGCTCGTGCTCTTTGGAACAACATGGTAGGATTTGCGTTTTTATACCTTTATATATATATATATATTTTTTTTTTTTCCTGTAATGACGAAATATCACTTATTATAGTTAGAGCCAGTGGGCAACAAGACATTTACACAAGACTTCACGGCTGGCGTTGACTTGAAGTGTCCCTCTGAGGTAACTTGGCACTCAACAACATTTACAACACTTTGTGACATATACTTGATATCAAATAGAAAAATGTCATAACTTCTAGTGTTTTTATGTTTTTGGTTGTTTTAGACCAACCCATTCTTCAGGACAGCTTTTAACAGCAACTATACCTTTCCAGGTCCCCCACCCACTTCTACGCCAGCTACAGTAGGTCATAGTTTCTGTCTTTCCTACACAGCACAACTAGCAAAACAACAGCAGTGCAAGTGCTGCAAGTTCTGCGTGAGCAATATATTACAAGTGTTAATGTTTAGGTGTCTCTGTTATTCTGCAGAACTGGGGAAGTGACTTCTCCTGTGTTAACACAGCTCCATCCAACACTGTGCCCACATCAGGTAATCATTCAGTGTACCTCAGGTATCGACCAAAGTGAATTAGAATCATTATATTATCACATTGCCCTTTTCAATTAGCTCACAGATTACGACCAGCAGACATTCAAGTGGTGGCTGCTCTTGGGGACTCTATAACAGTAAGTTTGGCAAAAGTGGGACAAAATATTATAAATCAAACTACGTAGATAGTTTGAACGTTCACTCAGCGTTCACGTGGCAGCTTTTCTTCCCAGATCTTTTGCTTGTCTACCACAGTCAAGACTTTCAGCTGCTAGACACCAGTACAGTGTAAGGTGAAGGAGCAAAGTTTAGAACCTATTGTTTTTTATTTAATAACTTCCCATTTGTGGATGTATACCTGTTTAGAAAAGGTTTGCTTTTTTCCCCTTGTTTATTTCTGCAAAACACAATTAACTAATTTGCCTGACTGCAAATACTTTTATGTCACAAAACGATGTAGTAAAAATGAGCAAATATATTAATTCCATCATTGTTTGCACATAGGCTGGATTTGGTGCCAAAGCAAAGAATCTGCTGCAGCTAGGAACTGAGTACCGAGGAGTTTCATGGAGGTGAGAGACAACATACACAAAGTACATACACAGCATTTGAATTGCGTTGTCCACATCTTGTTGATTGTTTGTTTATTTGTTTGTTCATTGTTACCAAGCATTGGAGGAGACAACACTCTTGAGACTGTCACAACACTACCTAGTAAGTCAAACGCTTTGGTGAATCGCAGTACACATAAAGGCACTAGATGGCAGACTCGATCTGTAACAAGGCTCGTATTTTATCATCTCTTCTATTTTACATCAGATATCCTTAAGAAGTTCAACTCTGAAATCAAAGGAGTGTCAAAGGGAGAAGGGAAAACACAGACTGGCTTCAACATGGCTGTATCAGGGGCTAAAGGAGTGTGAGTTCTATCGTTTATTAAAATCTGTTTAAATAATTCACCTCAATGTTTTGTGGTGATCACTCACGAATACTTGTGTTTTACAGAGAAATCCCAAGACAGGTCCGACAGCTGATTGATGCTATAAAGAAAGACTCTGTGAGTTTAAAGAAACAAATTTCATGCATTTTATCATAAGCTGTGTGTGTTTTTTTGTCTGATTCTATCTCTCTGCCTTTAATGGAACAAGGCTGTGGATTTTCAGAATGACTGGAAGCTCGTGACCCTCTTCATTGGAGGCAATGACCTGTGTCAGTACTGCAATGACAGAGTGAGTTGCTTTGGGTATTCGTCACAGGAAAGTCAGAAGGATCCAATGGATGAAGTGCATTTCAAAGCACTCCCCTTAGTAAATATTCCACCATTGTGCTGTGGTTAAATATCTTGTAGTGTTGTGGGATGCCCTGTGTAGAGCTGTCTCATGATATCACTCTTCAAATAGCACTACGCAGCGCTGCAGAATAATCAAGCTTTGTGAGCAGCCCTCCTCTAATTGTTTTATTGTGTCAGAGTGAGATGAGAGCAGACATGGTTTCTTTTCAATGAGCACATTCTGTCACTTTACCACTCCAAAACAACCCCCCCCCCTCCCTCTGTCTCTCCCTTTGTCTGCATTGAACCAGTACCCAGGGCACAGTGATGGGCCTTGTTCTCTAAGAAGTATAAACAACACTGAAGTCGAACCCAGACTCTCTTTATCCGGTTTCTGCCATGCTCGTTCCTTCGTTTCTTAGTTTGCCACCATGTAGTTTTTTCTTCTCTCCCTCCATTACTCTACTCAAGCTCCACTGACAGGGTAGTCTCCCTTTTAATGTTTGTGCTGTGAAGCAGAATTTCAAAGCGGAGCATCAATTTAAGATGAGCTCGGAGACTATGTCAGTGACAGCTTTGGGTTAGTTGTTGCTTGTACGCTCATACATGTTGCATGATGTCTGCTCTTTTCGTCGATATGTGCGTTTGGCCAGTTTCTCTCAAATTCACTTCTATTTATTTATTATTTATTTATTCAGCAACAAAAGTGCGGGGCAAAAAAGAGGGGTCATATGTGTGCATGTGTATTCTCTGAATTTCTAAAAAGGCTTGTCTATTGTGTCTCTAAAAAATGATAGGCCTCTTTATCACCTCAGAACTACAGCCATCATCTGATGACAAGCTTGGATATGTTATATAAAGAGGTAAAGATTTGTTACTTACTAAATCATGTAAAGCATATTATTATGCAAAGAGATTCTATATTAAAAATGCATGTGCTCTCCTAATGTATTCTAGCCTGTGAAACTGCTGAAAGTTCTTTTTTTTTGACCGTAGCTTCCCAGGACAATAGTCAACGTGTTGGAGATCATGGAAGTTGAAGGTCTTCGCAGAATCAAAAGGGACAGTCTTGGGTGCAACGTGTTACAAAAGTAGGCTCATTGATGTACACGTGCTAAAAAGAAAAAGCTCTGAACCGAATTACAAATCAGATTGCTTCTTCCATTAATACTGGTCATATTTTGCCAATCACGCAGGGAAACATATGATAACAACAATTTGGTCTAAAATACAGAACGGGATTATCCACAAATTCTGTTGAATGCTGTGGGTTTTGCTATGTAGCAAGCAGCAGGACGGATCATTTATAAGAGTATGAGCATTTTCTTTTGAAGTGAGATGTTTATTTTCACTTTTAATCCTCAGGTATGTCTGCTCATGCTTTTTGTTTCCTGGGGAGAATTCCCCAGAGCTTGCTGAAATCAAACGGATAAATCGGGAACTGCAGGTTAGCAGACAGTGGTAAAAAAAAAACACTGCAACATGTACTTGATACAAATGTAAAAATTACATAACTGTAATGTAAGAGGAACATTTGTGCTATTTCTTTCAGACTGAAACTGAAGAATTGGTGTACAGTGGTCGCTATGATGGCAGAGAAGACTTTTCTGTGGTCCTGCAGCCCTTTTTAAAAAACACCATTGTTCCTTTGAATACTGTAAGTTATTGGTCACCCCCACCCCACGTGTATGCTGGAAAACATGTTTTAGCTCTAGAGCAATTCTTACAGACACTGATGTTGTATTACTGTTTCTCCAGGATGGCAACCCTGACACCACCTACTTCTCTGAGGACTGTTTCCACTTCAGTGAACGGGGACATGCTGACATGGCTGTAGCTCTGTGGAATAACATGGTAAGTCCAGCAAGGCGGACAGAGAAAAGCTAACTGAGTTTGATAGGGGAACGGTTTTGGTTGAAGTCTTTCTAAACAACTACATCACAGTGCAGTTTGGTCATGAACCCATTAAAGATTCATTTTTCTTTCATCTCTAGCTAGAGCCTGTGGGTAAAAAACAGACATACAACAATTTCACAAATGCCAGAAATAACATCAAGTGCCCCACTGAGGTAAGACAGCTGTCACACAAGCACTTCCAACACGCTGCTGGCCTGATTTATCTTAACATTTTGTTAAGCCCTATAGATGTGGATTTTACTTAGTTTAAGGTCTTCCCCATTTTTCTGTTTCAGAAGCATCCTTACATCTTCACAAAGGTGAACAGCTTTCCCAGCTTGACCACCACCTTAGCATCCAAAACCGATAGCACAGCTTTGCCTCACACCCCCACAGCATACAGCACAGCTCTCCCCGTCACCTTTGATTGCAAGGACAAGGTGCCAGTATGGCTTGCTGCTGTGCTGGCTGTTATTGGTCTTTTGATTGGCTGGGCTGTCACCTGGCTCCTCCTGTCCTGCAGAGCCAAGAGAAGAAAGATGATGATGTCAACTGCAGTAGAGATGAAGGGCACAGTGTTTTAAAGTGCAGCTTTCTCTCTTTACCCTGTCTCCCAATGCACAGACAATGTGTACATTGACCATATTATATTTGTATATCAATAAATATTTGTATATCAGTGTTGCATTAATCTGTGAGGCATATTTAAATGTTGTAGCATCACCAGACACAACAAAACAAACATACAAGGCTTCTTTACATTCAGTGGTGTTTCTGACCTTCTATAGGTCTCATGTATGTTATTGGAAAAATGTCAAAAATTGACACATTTGTTGTCATTTTCAACACCCTTAAAAATCTAATAAACATATAAAGCAAGTTAATAAACAATGTGACCATTATAGCACAGACTGAAAATGTAAATTTAAATTACAGTTTACTGTAGTCTGCATGTGTCCTTAATAAAGTGGTAGCGATGAAACTTTTGTATTTCTGCGCTTTGTTTAGTTTTCTTTTCCTTCTACCACTACGAATAGCCTTAAAAACTGTGTCATATACAACGCGGGTGATGTTGCCTGTTTTCTGACCAACAGCGCCTCCTGGCGCCTTAAGAGGGAATCAAACTAACCAACACTGTGTAACATCAGTCTGAAGATGGCGGAGGGTGAATTGAACGTGGACAGCCTCATCTCTCGGCTCTTGGAAGGTGAACAATTTTAGAAGGGGCTATGATATTAAACAGAGATTGCTGTTGAGGTGCATTACGCTTGATGTCAAATGTATTCTGTAACTACCCCGGCTACCCCAGAAAACGCATGAAAGTGTTAGCTAGCAGGGCTAACCAAAGCCAATCGTAACGGTGTATCCCCGGCTAGCTTGTAGCTAACGTTACCGTTAGCTTGTGTTTATAAACACTGTCAGCGGTGAACGCCTACATTTCTCAGTCTTCGCACTAATAACTACGTTTCTCTTGGCAGCTAATTGTATCGTGTCTTGATCTTTCTTTTGGTGTGTAATTAAACGTCCTGCCTTGTGTTTTTCTTTCTATTCTGGTTGTTTTTTTTGTCAAAATTACAAACGTCTGGCGTGTGTCGAGATGGAGGGTCTGGGATAGTTGTTCTTGGCATTTTTGCGTTCATATATAATATATAGTGGTTGTAGCTATCATGTTGCTTTGGTTACTGTCTTTTTCCTAAAGCATGATCGCCGGTTTTTAGTAGCTCCATGCACTTGACACGGTTATTTTCTGTCCGCGTCCCTCAGTTGTATACTGTTCAATTTCTCATGGTCACCTGGTTATTGCCTCACTATTGTACAGAGGGCACATCTAATAGTTAGATTAACTGTGGGAATAGAACCACACTGATATAATGAATAATGTAGGCCATCTGGTGTTGGATGTCTTTTACACTACACCCTAGAGTAGACAAACTTGCAATGTAAGGTAGCATTAAGTTATTCTACCCTCTGCTGCTCACTCCTCTGTTTGTAGGTGTATTAGTGGGCACATTGTTGTGATTCATTGCAGGACGCACACACTTTCACTTCAAATGTGTTGGCAACACAGGTGCGGGTGAAAAACTCAGAAATTAGGAGGATTACACCTTAGAATAAGTGGATGAAATAATAATACTTAATATGTTCACTGCCATAATATTTTTTACCTTCTTCACTACACATTTTCTTGGAGTGTGATGTTTGTCAGAGAGTAATATGCAGAAATTGTTTTGTTTAGGCCATCCACCTCCTTTAGAGAAGATAGGGTGTTTTTTGTCTCTCTGTCAGATCTCCTTTGAGTCAGGCCAGACCACTGAGGCAAACCCAGATGTCCTTGGCATACTTTCCACAGCTATCTGTGACTCTGTTGGAGGAATGAGACACTATGCCATCACTGAAATGTTAAGTTTTGTTGCTGTAAACTGTTGGACAGCAACTGTGTTTCTTCTATTTTCCTTTTGAATTAGTTAACATTGCTAACAAAGGGAAGGTAAACAGATACATTAAAAACTTTGTGCCCTTGTTCTAATCTCAATCCTGAAACAATATTACATTTTAAATGTAACACAGTCATGCTCATTACTCATCTAATGTTTGATTGTAATTTGTATTTGACAGCTAGTAACTGGACTTTTTTCTCTGGTGGAAACTTAATTGTCCATACTTCCAATTCCTATAACATTCAGCTCAGATTGCAGTCACTTCTCACTTGTGTTGCTCTTACTTAATACAAATTGAACCTGTGGTCAGATTTGTTGGTATATTTAATGGTTCCAGGATCCTAAATGTTAGAAATACTAGCTACTTCTTTTCTCATATTAAATTTGAATTTTCGATTCAAGTGATAGTGGTTAGTGAATAAAGTGAGATGACATTTTTATTCATGTTTTTAAGTTATAAGCCCTAAAATCTATTATTTCATTAGTTGCACACAGCTGTTTGCAGCTGTTCGTGTGTCTCATTAATATAATCTGGAGTGATGTGAAAAATTATTTGTCCCTCTTGAATGGATAAGATCATAATTTAAGTAATATTAATATTAAGATAATCAGAGTAAATACAAAATACGATTTTTAAATGATGGTTTTATTCAAACCTAATAACCTTGTAACTTACATGTTTTAAACCATGTAAGTTACTCTTTAGTTTGTGGCATGACTTGTTGCTTTTTCACATCTTTCATTGTGATTCACGTTGTCGGACAGCTTTTATCCAAGTGATTTCTTCATTCAACAGGTTTGGGAGTCTTTTCTTGAGTGTTCATTCTGTGTGTCTAATTCGTTCGTGGATTGATTCTTCGGTGATTCTTCAGAGAATCAATCCACGAGGTTTGGGAGTCATTAGGCCTGGGTGTGGCAACTCAGCTTTCCAAAAAATGTGCTTAATCACAGTTTATTCATGAT
>JAUMHF010000014.1:6232971-6274796 GCA_032359275.1 Microctenopoma steveboyesi | reverse complement strand
AGGTTTGGGAGTCATTAGGCCTGGGTGTGGCAACTCAGCTTTCCAAAAAATGTGCTTAATCACAGTTTATTCATGATTCAGAAAATAGGGCAGGCGTGTTTGGACAGCCAAGCTTATCATTTCTAAACATCTATCTTTGTAATATAAAAAATTTGTTTGATCTGAATCACATAATTGTGACAAATATGCAAATAATAATTGCAGATGTGCCACATGGAAGCTTTTCATTATTCAGTGCTAACCTTCTAAACCAGACAATTTTCAAAGGATCTTTATTTTTCAGTTATTTTTTGTATAATGACTTATGTTATTTAAGATTCAAAAAGAAACTAGCGAGAGGCACAGTCACCTGTGTAGAGCTTGTGGGAGGCAGAATATGACACAAACAAACAACATTACCCGGACTTTGTACTAAGGGGCTTGTAGGATAAAGTCCGTCTGATTCTGACATTTGTGTTCTTGCATGCAGTTCACCCTGGTAATGTCTGGATATGTTCAGGGTTTCAGTGCATGTCTGAAAGCAGCTTAACTTCCCCAGACATGTGCACAATCACTCAGCCTAGCACACACACATCATGATTTGGTTTATGATGTCATTGGGTCATTGTAGCCTTTGCACTTTAATGTTCTTAAGGATATAATCTGTTTAAAAGTGCCAGCCTGTAGAAGTGTGAACTGTGAAAGGTTCGGTGTTAAAACTGAGCAGGCTAAGCATCCAAATTTAACTCGCTCAGCTTTTGAGACCATGTAGCTGTTGACTGAAGAGCTATATTTCTGCAATTTCATGCTTCACACCACACTCAGTACATGGGTATTTGGCAGTGCAGATACAGTAGATTGGTGATAGACCATTTGTTGTGTAAAGCAGCCTTTAATTAAACTTGGTTGAGGCCTGGAATAGAAATAGTCATTTCTGGCACATTGGCATCTCTGAGAATCCATATTCTACAGATTTACTTTTCTCTCATATTTGCTTAAATTACATGACTAATGAGACGATGAGCGAGTTTTGAGTTAAATCTGCAAATGCACACATGCATTTCTGTGTGCACGAACATGCATGCGATTCCTTACCAGTTCTTTTTCTTATATACCATTTCCTATTTCGTAATAAAACATTTGCCATCCATTAATGGAAACAAAAAGGCAAAGAGAAAAATGCACTTGTCAATCTTGATCTATAAATAACATGCATTTGTTTCACCAGTGTCTCTGTTGGAATCTTTAGTGGGTGTCAGGCTTTAAGGCAGTACCTAAATTATTATTACATAATTTATCAGTCAAGGATTTGACTTTTTTCCATTATCGGTAGACCTACATTCAATGCTTTCATTTGCTTTTTCTTACGTCAAATTGGATTCAAATTAAATTGTTTAAATTCTGTCCAGCTAATAATTGATCTTTCTTTATCGCTGTTATAAGACCTTTGCTCAACCTCTCATCTATTATTTGTATTTCAGCCTGTGTTAACCATTAGTTTGTTCATTGGATGCCACTGTTTAGAGATATTGCACTAACCATCTGGACAGCCATATCTGAAAAAGCTCAAATGTTTTTGAACCTTTTCTGTACCATGGCAAGGAAGTAGCTTTTACACACAGTATAATCTCACTTTTCATATCTGTGACTATTTTAACTGCTGAGTGTAGCCAGCATTTGCAATTGTTATTCCTTTTTTCATCGTTATAAATCTGCACCCAGAGTTGTGGCAGATCGCCAGAAAGTAGGTTTAAGCTAACAGTGCAACTTCACAGCCAGTAAACCCACACTACTGCTGAAGACGCAAGCTGCTCTCATAGTCTAAGCAGTGGATATCTTAAGCATGGCTGAGACTAAGCAGCTATAAGCTACAGTATAATGATGCCCACAGCTGATCTGATTTAAAAATCTTGTGGTTCTGCAGTAAAAAAATGTTCCCCTCTGGTGAAAAAATATTCTATCGTGGCCTCATTCTGATCTGCTTTGTGGTGTTGGGGGTTCTTGCTGTTTCTGCATTAACACATAAAATGAGTAAAAACGGACAGTACTGACAGTATCTTTTCTCTCCTCTCCAGTTCGGGGATGTCGCCCGGGGAAAATAGTCCATATGACCGAGGCAGAAGTGCGGGGCCTCTGCATCAAATCCAGAGAGATCTTCCTCAGCCAGCCCATCCTCCTGGAGCTTGAGGCTCCCCTCAAGATCTGTGGTCAGTTTGTTGTACATTCCTGCCTTTGTTTCTCACCATTTCATGCTGGTTTTAGCTTGTTTACTTGTTCATTGTGTTGCTTTCAGTCTCTTGTAATCTTTCACATCCTGGGACATTTTCTTTTCCATTTCCTTTGTAAGTAACCGCACTGCTACTGTGCATTTTTCTCAATGTATAATAATTGACATACACTGCCATTGAGTGAGTTATCAACAGCCTAGTAGTATAGATAGAAATGGCCATGTCTAAATATTGCACCAAAAGAAAGTCCCCATCAAGCAAGTCATTTCACTTTTGTTAAGCAAAATTAAAGGTCATTTTCTTTTTCTGTATACAACGTGAGTGTTTACCTGAACTGCTTGAGAAATGTCAAACAACAACATAAGCTTCATTTTCAAAATGCAGCTCAAGCAGAAAGCTAAATTCTGACTGTGACGGGTTGATTGCACAAATGGCAAACTCCCACTCTGCAGAGCTCAGCCCAGAGCAGCAATTATTTCTTTGATGTAGCTCAGAGCTTACTTATGTAACAGGACCAGATAATACTCTCAAGTGGGTTTGACCTCGCCTGGATCATATATTAAGTCACGGGGTACTTTGTTGACTCAGCTGCCTTGTGTACATCAGAGAAGGATACATGTAGGGGAACTTCACAGACTGTGTATCAGTGTCTTGCACACACAGAACACAAACAGATTAAAAGTAGAGGAAAGAAGCTCACGTTTGCAAGTTAGCTCCTTCTCAACAGTTAGGTAGCCTCCGCTATCCCTAGCTGGCTCCTGCACATCCCAGTACACTCCCACATACTTCAACTCTTGCCTGCAGCATAGCCCTGCAGCATAGCCCTGCAGCGGCAAACAACTCTGAACTGTGTAATGTATGCGCCAGTCCTCAAGAATACAGCGCACAAACTTACACAGTCTAAATTTTTAGATGTATAGTCGGTTCATTTTTAGCTCTGCTCTTCCTACTTACCTCACACACATTTACTGCGTGCGATTGTTATTATGTAGGCCAAATATTCAATCAACCTCATATAGCAATTATTATGTTTTAAGTGAACCGAAACTACTGCTTCCCCAAAAATAACTGACCTTTAAAGATATTGAAAACCTTCATCCATACAGGCAGATTGAGTTATTGTTGTCACTGTATTAAGTTTCTCTTTAACTTTCTTTGTTTGGTTGCTGAACTTCTCACCGTAGAGGTATTAGTTGTCTTTAACCCATGACTCTGTTGAAAGGAGTTTGAAGCACCTGTAACAAATTCTAAAGACTAGAGAGTGAATGCCTTTAAATATTTATGAATATTACTTCAGCAGGTGGATCAGGTTCAGCTCTCACGTGATGACCTCAAAGCCACTGGCACGATTTGTCCTAAGCTGGCAGCTCTGACATTGTCTAACTTTATTATTTATTTAAGCAGAATAATATAAACTTGGATTTTTAAAAACATTGTTGTTGACAATTGTGTTTCTTGTACAGTGACATGAACAATGATAATCCTTCCCTTATTGTGAGAATGTGTTGAACGGTCATTTTGTTCATAATATAATCTGAGCAGATGATATTGATAAACATCATTTTGCGATCACAGGAAAGTCACAGTCAGGACCTTACTGACGAACAAGATGTAAATAATTTGTTAGCTTTGAAACCTTTGAGGTTTGAGATGAATATGGTGTCTTTTAATCGAAAGGTTCTGAAGAACTGAAGAGAGTTATATAAAAACATTTCACACTGAAACTTTCCAATGCAAAACTAAATTGACAGGTGCCACTTTAAACGGGTTCTAAGTTGCTGTAACTATTCTTTCTCTTTTTCCCCTCCTATGTGCTTTTGATGGAGGTGTTCATTCTTCTTTAAATAAACTTAGCAATGTATTTTAAAAGGTAATATAAGGCTGGATCAGTCTGGGTTTAGAAAAAGCACATTTTATTTCGTCTTTATTCTCATGTTGTTGCATCCTTGTGCTGTCTGGAAGCACTTTTGTACCAAAAATGCTAACTGATATCTGCTTGATCAGCTTACACGGTTTAAACATAGGGACTGTGGCCTTTGCTCCCCTATTGAAAGCACATTTATAGTGTGGCAAATGTCGGCAGTTTGAACAGAAGTTAGTATTGCAGAATGTAAAACTTGGAATACGTTAATTGCAAGCTAGTCAGAGACGCTGAAACCATAAAGACCATAACAGGTTTTACATCCCAGAACTGGATTGCTTTCTAAAAGGAGCGAGCCAACCATGTGATATGTGTGCAGACATTTGGAATTAGAGAAAAATACCAGAGAAACCTCTGACAGTGTTCGTCCTCAGCTAGTCGAGCAAGACCTTCGAGATTCTTTATTTGTCGCATGCATAGTTCAACACACAGTGAAATGGTTCCAAAACTAAACTACTTCAAAATGTGTTTAACATCAAATACATGTTAATTTAGATCATTATGGAGAAAAGTGTATGTCTCCATAAGGTGATGTTTATATTGCTATAAATCATTCTGTTTCTAGCACAAACACACATTTATTGGACTACAGAAGGTCACTTAACAGTACACATAATTATAGATTAATTACTTAAGTAGTGTCCTAATCCTTGGCTAATATAAAGCCATTAAACTATTCAGGCCTGGCTTAGTTTTATTTTTTGTTTAATTAGTATGCATTGGAATTATCTATTGTTAGTGCATTTTTCCATTTAAATGAACCAAAGCAGAATGAATATAAATATTTCCCAGGCCAAGAATTTTTGCATGTATTAAATGCACCGCTGTGTTATTACTTTTACTCGTACTCATTTATTTTTGTTTAGCGTTCTGTCTTTTTCTCTGTTTATTAAACCCTAAATCTCTGTACTACTATTCTCAGACTTTGAGACTGCAGAAGCAGTATTGAATATGTAATTCACTGTCGTCCTACAATTTCTCATGAGAAGTTGGAGGCAGGTGGATGGCAATAGAAATTTGCGGCAATACTGTATATTCTGCTAGTTCATGCCACACCTGTGTGGAAGTTGGTGATAGTGCAAGACTAATCCGCGGCGCCTTTTAAACCGACAGCCAATCACACGGTGATTTCTGACTGGTCGAGAGGATGGAGAAATAATCAAAACTTTGAGAAAGGCAAAGGTTGAGAAATAGTTCAGTATGCCATGATTTATTTTATGATCTAGTTTATCTGGGTTTTACTACATGACCACAGCTCAGTAGAACTTGAATCCCTGCTCTTAGAAAGTTCTCTCACCTCAGACTGTCTCTGCAGAGATTACAGTGTGTAAAGCCATGTCTCTGCATTTAACATTACAGCCGAATGTGGGTTTGTTCCTACATTTACTTTTATTTTCTCAGCAAACTACAGCGTAAATAAGCAATAGTAATTGTTTATTGCTTCATGTCCTTTTCTATTTTGCTGCAGGCACTTGGCAGATTCATTGTCCTCTGTGTGATGTCCTCTGTATTTATTCTTTTGTCCAGTTGCTGACTGCCAAGACTAAAAAAACATCTGTGTTGTTATATTTTTTATGTAGCATCTGTAGATTTAATTGGTTTCAGACCTGTTCCCAGCTTTATCCTGATTAGCACAATTGAGACTTAACCTGTTGCATGTCCCTAAAGAGAAAAAAAGTAACTAATGTTGCTAAAACTAGCAACTGGAATTTTGTGAACAAAGCTTTCAGAGAGCGTTAATAATTTCATATTGACAATTTCTGATTTGACATAGCCTGTTGTTACTGAAACAAAACCCTAGATGGCAAGTTGGGGCTGTGTGTACAGGGCCAAGAAAATGATGTAGTTGAAAACACAAACCAGCTGGCTAAATAGAAGATGAGCACTGACTGTAAGACAGAGCTTCTGAACTACTTCTTTAATCATTCATTTGCACGGAGAAGTCCTAAAACCCTCCTAGGACACAGGCAAGCATAAGTATAGGCCTGTAGCCTTAAAGGTTTGGTGCCAGTGGTGGTTTTGCATTTTGGTGCCTAAATAACCGAAAGGCACCAGTAAATAGAAAAAACAAAAAAAAACATGCAAGCCACTCTCATGATTTCTGGTCATTTTTATCTCAAGGCCAGGCAGCTGTACATTTTAACAAGGCCTATTATTTCATTTTAATTTGCATTTGGTGCCATCTTGTAATGAAGCATTACCATAAAAAGACTGTGGTATATGAGTTTGCTTTCTGCTTTGGTCACAATAAAGCCTGTTATTATTGTGCTGGCCATTCTGGTGAAGCTCCCTGCAGTCATATGTGTCTGCAGCACTTAGCCCAAATTAGAGCAGCTCCTAAGTTGGTGCAGGAGGATATAAAAGGAATCAGGTCTTGGTTAGGTGCTGAAGTGAGGCTCCCCTATAGAGATCCAGTGCTTTGGTGAGAGCTCGGCTATAGCTCATTACTGCCTGACAGATGTCAAAGAGGAGGAAAAGGTGGCCCTGAATCCTGCGAGTGTTGTTAAAAATAACATTAGTTTGTGTGAATGTGTGTAGGTACGTCCTTTATTTTTGTAATTTACCTGGATTATCATGTGTTTTTTCCTCCCTAACACATCCCCCATGTGCCACAGCACAGGGTCCATGGTTCTCGTGTGTTGTTTGTATCTTAGACTTGTTGCTGCCGTCCATAAAAGCAACAATCATGTCCATAGTCATACATACCTTCAAATCCACATGTCAGTGCCCTTAAAAATACAAAGTCAAAGAGATAGGAGTTTGTATTTGCTCTAACTGCATCTTAATCCTAATCTCTCTTTTTCAGGTGATATTCATGGACAATACACAGATCTCCTAAGGTTGTTTGAGTATGGTGGCTTCCCTCCAGAAGCAAACTACCTTTTCCTTGGCGACTACGTTGACAGGGGGAAACAGTCCCTGGAAACCATCTGCCTTCTGTTGGCCTACAAGATCAAATACCCAGAGAACTTTTTCCTGCTCAGGGGCAACCATGAGTGTGCTTCCATCAACCGTATCTACGGTTTCTATGATGAGTGTGAGTTTCCTGCGCAAATGTACTCGCAAACATATACGCAACATTTACACACATTCTCATAGTTTGGTTTTATCTACGTGAACAGGTAAGCGCAGGTTCAACATCAAGTTGTGGAAGACCTTCACCGATTGTTTTAACTGCCTCCCCATTGCTGCCATTATTGATGAGAAGATCTTCTGCTGTCATGGAGGTGAGGAAGTTATTGCGTTACTCATTTCCCCTCTGTGTTTAAAATATAATTGGTGTACCTAGATTGGTCAATATTTAATCATTTATTTTCCTTTTTAGGGCTATCGCCTGATTTGCAGTCAATGGAGCAGATTCGCAGGATTATGAGACCAACAGATGTGCCTGATACAGGTACTGTTGTATGTCTGTGCTTCCCTTTTATCTGATTTTGGCTTACCCGACTCGATCTCCATTGTTTTTTTTGCCATGTGTGTCCGTCAGGCCTGCTGTGTGACCTGTTGTGGTCAGACCCAGATAAAGATGTACAAGGCTGGGGAGAGAACGACCGTGGCGTCTCCTTCACCTTTGGGGCTGACGTTGTCAGCAAGTTCCTTAACCGCCATGACCTGGACCTCATCTGCAGAGCCCACCAGGTATTTAATTAAGGCAATGACGTAAAGCCTACGTAGGAATAATATATACAGGAATTACATAGCAACTAACTAATAGGTTTTATTAATAGGTACTTGTTGTACCATTAACATAAATGACAGCTGACCTGCAATAGGTTATGTTTTTGCTGTAGGCAATTTCTGTATGTGATAACACGGGCATTATGCAGCTGTGTACAACCTAACATTATTTAGCCTTTGATTATCATGAATGTAGTTTACCTAATTAAAAAGTTATTGTAAAAACAAAACCAAAAAAGAACAGATTTTCATAGTAAGGATTCATAACTTCTTCATTAATTGACTGATCAGCTATGAGACTAGCAGAAAAGCTGCTGTTGTTAAGTTGGTTGCAGCTATTTTGCTGGTGCATTCTGTGTTTCATATCGATTCAGGTGTAGGTGGATTTGTGCGCCCCACCTCGAAGCATTACATTCTGAAAATGTAGGTTCAAATCTGTTCCTTGATATTGATCACTGTAGGCGTTAGAGTAATGCCAGGTGTCTTCATACAGGTTGTGGAGGATGGATATGAGTTCTTTGCCAAACGCCAACTGGTCACACTTTTCTCTGCTCCAAACTATTGTGGGGAGTTTGACAATGCAGGTGGCATGATGAGCGTTGATGAATCCCTTATGTGCTCTTTCCAGGTAGTGTATAAAGAAAGTATGAAGGACACACACATTTATGCAAATTGTCTTTTGATATTTGACACTGAGAAACACATACGAGATGTTTCTATTTATTTGTGTTTGTATCTTAAAGATCCTAAAGCCCTCAGAGAAGAAGGCCAAGTACCAGTATGGTGGTGTAAACTCTGGTCGGCCTGTCACCCCACCCCGCACCACCCAAGCTCCCAAGAAGAGGTGAACGTGCAGCCTTGGTTCTCCCCCTCCTTCTTTCCTTGTCTGTCATTGGTCTGCCACCACGGCAACCACTGTAACTCCCCTGTATAGCAAAGATACAGGGCTTATCTTATTGCCCAAATCGTTCTCCTTTTTCTTCTCCACGCATCCACCCTCCCCTGAACTCCACTGACAGCTCTTTTCTTAATGTGTTTGTGTACATAAACTTGCTGTGACCAATCTTCTAATTTTTGTTTTTTTGCCTGTTTGTTGGTATTTTTTGATATTATTAACAAATAATCTCTTTGGTGGTTTTACTTCCGATGCCATTTGACGTTTTCTGGGGTTCTGTGTTATAAAGGACATGCCTTCTCTGTGCAGAGGGGTGAAGTGGAATTCTCTTTATAGTTTAACATAAACTAAATGAAGATTGAACATTCTTTTGCCTTGACCCTTGAAAAACGCAGATAATCCTTTGAATTTATTTTTGTGAAACTGAGATTTTCATGCAATGCTAAATCCATAGACACAAATAACATCTCTCAGTTCAACAGTTTAAACTCGTTACAGTGCACTTTGCAGTTGTTTAGCGCATGCACATTTTATATGTTTATCGTTGGGTAAGTGTACCTCCCCATCCGTAGCAAAGAATGTGAGGAGACCAGTTTGAATGAAATGTAGAGACCAAATCCAATCCCGCTGAATGTGGACACGCTCTACCCGAACACAACGCCCTCTGGGCATCGATTCCTTCGCTTCGTTATGCCTCCCTGTGCCTCGACTCCACACCCACACAAAGACATGCTGCTTCTCCCACTGAGCTGGCATTGGCATCTTCCTGTGTCTATTCATTATTTGCTCTCATCAAAATAATTTTCCCCTTAAACAACCTCATATTTATAATGAAGGATGCTGAGTGATTATTTTGAGTTTTGTGCAAACCCATGTAAACTAATGAGTCACTTATACTCGGTATTTAATGCTGTATGAATAGTGCTTAAGTGTTTGGATAATCTGGGCTTCTGAAAGGAAAAGTATGTTAATATAGGAAATGTGTTACAGCACTGGCCTCAATTTTTCAAGTGTGTAACTTATCAAAATAAGCCCTTAAAATGTAAAAACAAAATGACCGGAGACTAAATTGAACACAAAGTAAGCTGCTCTTAACGTTCCACAGTGTGCATTTTGTTTAGAGCAAACTGCAAACAAACAAAACGATTAAGTTTGCAGTTGAAGGCTTTTAAGAAAATTGACAGCCACCCTTTTTATACATCGCCCAGTCTGTTGCAGTGCAAAACATAAAAACTACTGGAGCGAGGAGTGGGTCGATGGACCAGGAGGCTTTGCTGTATGACAGTGACACCTGGTGCACAAGTACAGTATAGCAGTGCTAAGTGGTACAAATCTGATTCAATTCAAACTACAGTGCTTGAGAAAAGCATAACATTGTGAATACATTGCATAATGTTGGAGGTACTTGTACGTGTTGGAGGTAATGATGTCTGAATTGTTTGACTTATGAGCAGTTCAGCTGGTTAGCACTTCAGCCTGAGTCTACTGCAAAATGACATAAAGTTGATGTTTTGTGGAAAAACGGTTGCCTCTTATTTCTTTTGTTTTTTGCTTTGTGGTATTCTTCTTTCTGTTGCATTTCTCTATTCACATGGTTTACTTTTTATTCACCTAATTTATTTCCTAATAATAAGAAAACAATGAGGTGTTACCGCAAACCGTTTTGCAATTTGTACAAGTTTGTTTGAAAGTCTTCAAATTCAATAAAATGAATGAAAAGTAAAATGGTTGTCATATCTTTTTGCTCATGTATTGGAATGAATAAACTCTGTTAAGAACATATTCTTATTTCAGTAATTCATACTAAAGTAGGAATGCCAGGTACAATGTGGTGATTATGTAATGTTTGCAGTAAGTCAAGTTGTTTGGTGAGCTTTGTAAAACCACTGCTGCAAGTAGAGAAACTCATTTATTTTCATTCTTGTGCTCATTTGCCCGTTTTTCTGAATGAGCCCTGCAGACGCCTCTTTGCCCAGTTCAAACCATGTTTCATTGGCACAGAATACATCCAGAGTGTCAGTGACAGGAGGAAGCAGGCGGTCCCCATGTGGAGGTGACACAAGATCCAAACAAAGACAATCCAGAGACACACTCTTAGAAAGAGGAGAGTGTAATAAAGGAGTCTTTTGGACCACAATGTGGATTTCTGTAAACAGGAGGAAGTTTGTGCTTGATTATAATGTAATGATTATTTCTATCTAAAATTATTAGATAGCGTATTAATAGTTGGTCTTGCCTAACCTGCAAATTTTCCAAGTTCACTGTTTCACTCGTCATTTCAGCAGGCCTCCTTTTCTCCACTCTACATTCAGATGACTTTCGTGGCTTTTCCATTGTCCGTGTGTCTGCTAAAATAATGTTGGTGTATATATAATATTTACATTAATAGGAGCTTTAAAATTAAGAAGACATACTGACATGAATGTTACACAATTTCTAAAGGAGACTTTAAAGAAATTTAAACAATCAAGTCCATAACATACAGTTGTATACAGTGCATTATCTAACAGATGGAGAATGGCTCATTTATCATACTTTACCTCTCGTTGCTCTAACTTGAATCGAATTTCTCCTAGTATGAATAATGCAACGATACACAGCAAGATCTGACGGTCTCTATTTATATCTGATATTTTTTAAATATGCTTTACTCACGTGTACAAAGATTTTGCCTGATGATGAGTTTTGTTTGTTTTTGATAAGTGAACATCACAGAGTACACAAGCAACCTGTTTTTGAAAATAAACATTTATATAATATTCTAAACAAAGGCATTAGTTGCAGAGGTATTCACATTTAGTAAAATGAAAGTAGCAACATCATGGGGTAGAATTATTTTACAGCATTCAAAGTGTTACTTAAATTAAATTACACAAAGTATTAGCTCAAATAAATAAAAGTACAAAAAGTAACAGTACTCTAAATGCAAATCTTTGTATTTAAAATTTGGGACTTGGTTTCTGACGCCAACACCCTATTTTTCCAAATTTAGTTTCATGTAATTAACCCGCCCAGGCGAATAGGGGCGATATCTGTCTTTTGGAAAAGTTACACTTCTTCTTCGCCCGTTGTTGACTAAGCACGACGCAGTGCGTGACATCAGCTTCATACATCACATGGATGGGTCACATGTGAGGTCCATCATGTGTGGTTCGCAGTTAGAGCACGTACAGATCTGCGGTGTTTTCCAGGACAAGCGTGATGAACCAGAAGTGCAGATTTTGTCACCTACAGCGAAATTCATCTATAAAGATCCGTGTTTGAATGCGCGATGTTGAAATATATCAGCAGGTACCTCACCGATGCAGAAGAAAGCGCAGTGTTTGTGCGTCGAAGGATTAAACGAGCTTAATCGTGTCATTCTTGTTTTACTTGGCCGCTTTTGACAAAGTCTAAAGTTCATCCTTACAGGTAAGGCCGAGCTCGGTAGCTGGTTAATTGTGTATATAGTCACATTAACAGTAAGATATATGTGGAAAAGCCCAATGAGCGTTCTGTAACAGACTGTATTTAATATGTTGTGTTTTCCATGTGTGCAGTCATTCAACGTGAGATCACAGCTGTCTGTCTCCCGGGCTCAATGACCTATAGGGCCTATGGCAAAGATTTGTTGTTAGGCTCCTGCTGATAACCACTTCTTAAAAAATGGTTTAAATGCTGTTTTGGGAGGCTTAGTATCTGGTAGTCAGTCGAAACTGTATTAACGAAAAGAAACTAAACGATTTAATCAGAAATACTTTATTATCCCTGAGGCAATTATGAGGTCTCAGTTGCTCCAGACAGTGGAAAGAGTAAAAGGACGAGACATCAAGTTACAAAAACGAAAAATCACAATACAGGAGATAATAACGTAATAAGACTGGTATGGGTTACTGTAGCCTGTGTGAGTAGTCAGCCTGTGAAGTCATGCAGAGTGGCATTATTGACCCTTCAGATGGAAGAGTTGTACAGTGAGATGGCCACAGGAAGGAAAGATTTCCTTTGACGTTCCGTTGTGCGTTTTGGTGCTCTGTCTTTCACTGAACGTGCTCCTATATCTGGCCACAACATCATGGAGTGGGTGGAAAGTATTGACAACATGCGCCTCTCTGACACCACTTTCAGAGAGTCCAGTTGCATCGTGGTGGGGATGAACAATAAATAATATACAATGACAGCTACTTGCTGATAATAACAAAAAACGCGGTTGGTTACAACCTTACACTTCTAATTTGACGGATAATGCTACTGTAACAGGAAACGTGATCTGTGCTCAACAAAAAACGTATAGCGTTTTTGACAATTGATTATTAATGTAAGAAGATTTCTAGCAGAATACATTAAATACATCACTTGCTTCTAAGTGTTTGAATAGTAAAAGAGAATTTTTCCTGGTTTTTAACATGAAGTCTTTGAGGTGAGGACTGTCGATCAGACAAACATGTCTCATTGATCACACTAAGAAATCTCAGAAGAATGTTTTTCTATTTATTATGATCAATTAACTGATCAATCAAAAAAATAAGGAGATGTCACTTTTTGCTAAAATAAATTCTTATGGCCATTATTCATATTCACAAAAAATATGTTGATTAAACAATTTATCCTTAGAGTTATACCTCTTGTTTCTTTAAACCTACAGGGTGAATGCAAACTCACTGACCAAGAGGCATCACATCCTTCAATGCTGCCTCAACAATGAACCATGGGAAGCCTCAAGCACTGATTGAAGAATGGCAAGATTTAGGCGTCGGTTTTGTAACACATTAATTACTTTGGTGTTGCTTGTTATTGTTTTAACTGTGGTTTTGAAGGCACTCATACCGGATGATTCTCTGCTGAGCAGCCTGGTAGGTCTTCAGGAAAGGAAGAACGATAATCAGATCCAACGTCAGAACAAACCGGACCAGACCAAAATGAGTGACTTACCTAAGTCAGACAGCAATGCACAGATGGAAGCTACACTGAAGAGATTTTCTCCTCCAAACTACTATCTCCATGCTTTCTACTACACCTGGTATGGAAACCCTAAGTTTGATGGCAAATACATCCACTGGGACCATCTGCAGTTGCCGCACTGGGACTCAAAGGTGGCTCAGGGGTATCCACAAGGGGTTCACAGCCCACCTGAAGACATTGGGTCCAACTTCTATCCCTCTTTAGGGGCTTACAGTTCCAGGGATCCCTCCATTATAGAAGCTCATATGCAGCAACTACGTACAGCAGCTATTGGTAAGAAAGAAATCAACTTGAATTTCACTTTAGGGCTTGTGCATGTTTCCCCTAATTTCCTGAGAATTTAATCATAGTGTGATATTATGACCGATCTGTAAAGTTTGGCATTTGTTTTAGTATTGAGGGAGAAAATTGGTATCATTTACTATTGAAATTAAATTGAAATAGTTTATTAAAAACTTAAAGGATATTTTCAGTAGCAACGTGTTTTACAACATAATTATTAATTGACCTAGTTTTCTGCCCTTTTTGTTACTTGGATAAATATTTGGCAAAATGACAATATACTGTAATCTGTGATTCAAGACACAAATTCTAAAACCTCAGCTTTGTATTTCCTGTTTTTCTGTGAATTTTTAGGAGTCATTGCTGTTTCCTGGTACCCTCCTAATTTGAAGGATGAGAATGGCGTCCCAACAGATTCTATTGTGCCTTTGCTGCTGGAAGTGGCACATAAGTACCATATTAAGGTTTGCATAAGAAAAGAAGTGCAATAAATCTTGTTCTGTAATAAGACCTAATGCTTCGTATACAAAGCTCTTTAAAAATGGGAACCACCCTCTTGTGTTTACAGGTAGCTTTTCACATTGAACCATACGCAGGAAGAGATGAAGTCAACATGTTCACTAATGTCAAATACATCCTTGAGAAGTGAGTAGTGCTGTTTGCGTCTTGTCAGTCAGATGCCAGGCTTCATTATTATGTTCTTGCACCGTTGTGAGAAGCACTGCCGCAAGTAATATGTCATTGTTACCTTTTCTTTTCTGTTTAATCTCCACCCTAAGATATGGAGACCACCCCGCTTTCTTTAGGTATCAGACAAACACTGGCAAGCGTCTCCCACTCTTCTATGTGTATGACTCGTATTTGATGAACTCAGAGCAGTGGGCCAAACTGCTTAAACACACAGAGAGCCACAGCATCAGGGACACCCCGTATGATGCCATCTTCATCGCCCTGCTGGTAGAGGAGAAAGATAAGAGGGATATCCTGACGGCAGGGTTTGATGGTGTCTACACCTACTTTGCTACAAACGGGTTCTCCTACGGGTCCACTCAGCGGAACTGGGCCTCTATTAAAGCGTTCTGTGAAGACAACAACCTGATATTCATTCCAAGTGTAGGCCCAGGATATATTGACACAAGTGTTCGGCCCTGGAACTTCCAAAACACTCGTAACCGCATCAATGGCAAATACTATGAAACCTCACTGAGCGCTGCGTTAGAAGCCAGGCCTGATTTTATCTCTATAACATCGTTTAATGAATGGCATGAGGGGACTCAAATCGAGATGGCAATTCCCAAAACAAGCCAGACTACATATCTGGACTACCTTCCTAATAAACCTACAATCTACCTGGAGATAACTCGGAAATGGGCTGCAGTTTTTGGTGGCGAGTGGCAAAAGTGGCATGACCTGAAGTGACCCGAAGAGCCATGGGAAAGGTTTACCCATTGGAGGGAAACAACTTGCTTTTCAGAACATGTTGTGAAAGGCCAGGGGAAAGTAAATTAGTTCATTACCTTTATTTTGGATGCAGTGGTGCGCAATATTTTTTACACTTCAATGAGTATTTTTGTCTTGTTTACGGAGCCTTGTGCTATTTCAGGTTTGCTAAACAGCATGTTTCATCACCGTCACCACTGCATCCAGCTGGAACTGTGCACATGATTTGCCATCCTGTAATCTATCTGAATATATAAAACCTACACAGAAATAAATAAAGTCCGAACGGAAAGACACAAGTAAATATCACAACGTGCTGATATTCAGCTATTGCCTCACTCTGCTTCCAACTTTGCCTCAGCCCTAAAACCAAACAAGAGCACAACACACAAAGACATGTCATCCTGAAATCTTAAGATGAATCATGGTGATGAAAACAGCAGCGAACAGGACAGCTATTGAAAGAGGCAGAAAACTGAGTGTAGAGGGCAAAATCAGGATTATTTTTATCCCTGGAACATTCTATGTTATTTTTTGAACTGCTCTGATGAGTACATTTGCAGATTAAGAAACTAAATTATGAGAATTGAGCCACTTCAGTGGTTTTTTACATTAAGGTAACAGCAATATTTCTGTCTCCCTAACGCATGTTCGGGATATCTCTGCCTCTGTGGCTTTAATTTTGATTATTCAGCTTTTACAGAAGAGTAAAACTAAATCATTGTGGACCCACTTTAAAACATTAGGTCATTTGCTGACAGACTGATGGTGTTTAAGGTTCAGCAGTTTAATAATAAAATATTCAGAGAACCATTAGACGTATTTATTTATTTTGTATTGCAATGTTTTGCCAGAATGACGTTGTCTGAGTTGTCTAGACATCGTTCTCATTTGCAGATGTGTGGTTAACGTTACCTAATGACCGTGGTGCGTTATCGCCTGTGCCTGGTCACGGTTCATCCTTTGGTTCAGCGCCGCATCACCAAAACCAGATAAACCTCCCACTGTTTTGTTGTTTGGTTAACCCCTTTTTGTCCCGCGCTTCCTCGCAGCAGAATGCATGATTCACCTGTTTATTCAAATGAGAAACTTAAGCAAACCATTAAAGCGTAAAATGCTCTAACATCCCACACACGCACCGGAGCTGCTGCTGCAGCCGGGGTCGGCAGCCTGCAGCTGCGTTGACGGTGAACAGAGCAAGGTAGCGCATGGGCAGCCGGCAGGGAGATCTTCCACATCGCATCACATCCCTGTGCATACATGGCGCCTCTACACACCGAGCCATGACTGTGGTGTGCAGGCAGACGGGCTAGCCGCCAATTCGTTTGCAGCCATCATTCGTTGCGTCGGTGTGCAGCAGCGGGGAAGACTCAGCGCACATTGCCAGAATAAGCTATCATTTGTTTCGGGATCAAGACGATGGATGCGGGCTCATCCGGACCTGTCTCTGCAAACACGGCGGACTGGCGCGATTTTTTATTCCAAACGCATCCACGTCTCTGTATGTTGCAAGGTGTCTCTGCAAAGGCTACGGACCTCTGGAGGAAATGAGAAGAAAGGTCTATTTTGACTCACGCCTGTCAAGATGGTAAGTGAAATGCATGGCTGTTTTTTTTCCCCCTGCATCCCATGGCTGAGTAGAGGCACCTGATTTTGACGGCAAATTCTCGCCAGCTAATTAGAAATGATTTACACAGAAGGAAAGGTCAATAAATAAATCGATCTGTGCGCTGGAATTTCCATTCATGTGTTTAGTAACGCATACTATTTTAACTCATCATTACCCTGCACACTTTTTATTTTAGAGGGATATAAACGTTTTTCTCCCTTTAATGTGGTTCGAGTTTGAATTCTTGGATTGCATCGTATTTTGCTTTATTTTTTCAGCATCATTTGCCACCATATTATCTATATATAGTCCGTGCGTCCTGGTTCGCAGAGGGCTGCTGTGTTGGGCAACAAATGTAGTATTTTAGTGCATCTCTAATTTTCCCCAACTTCGATGCACTGTTACGCCGAAAGACAACCATTTTAGACAGTGGCTCCACTAAAGCATTACGCTTTAAAATGACCTTCAGTGCTCGGGGGCTGAAAATTAATTCTCACCTGGGATGGAGTGTCCTTTAACAATTAGTGCCGTGGCCTCCATGACAGAATACCCATAAATCAAACTGAAAATCCTAAAAAAACACAGGGCATGAGAGTTTTCCTCCTACCAAGTAGCCTACCCGTTACTATCACCACATCAGGGATTTTGTGCATCTGCGAGTGATGTTATTAAAATCTGCGATTGCTTTTTTTCTGCCTCTCCGGGTATTTCAAACGTAGCCCCGCTGCAGTCTACTCACTCATGCGGTGGTGCTGCTCCCGTGTCCCAAATACATCACAATGCATTTGACAAAACCCCTGCTATGTCATTAAAATGTGAATGAATGTCAGGGCCGCGCACATGTCTCGCTCAGGTCTCGTTTGTTTGCACAGGGATGGAGAGACAGAAGGGCTCTCTCTTCAGCACCATTGCCATGGAGACGCTATAACTTTACCACACGCTGCATATTTAAGAGATCTGATTTAGATCTCTGCACCGTACCCTTTCAGCCTTTCTGAATCTATGCTATGCTTTACATCCTTGATACAAGCATTTGAAAATATGCATGGGCTGCATCCTTGTATAGTAAAGCGCTTATCACTGCTGCTGGCAGAGAGTGGTTTTCAGCTGTGTAAGAGGATTTGCTTATATGAAAATGTATTGCAACTAGAAGACCTCGAATTGAGCTGCACACATCTAGACCTGGCACATGTGGTATTTAAGTGCAGCTCTGTATGCATAAGTAACAGTTCAAATAGATGGCGAAAGTGCCAATAAAAGTCAGTATCGCTGCACAGATGTGACATATGATGTGAGGAAACTCCATGTTTTAGATGGCGGTATAGATTTGAATTCATTTTATGGTTCATTTGTGTCAGTGGCATGTCCTCCTCTGGTCCTCGTGTGTCTCTTACCACGTATTTCCATTCCTCCCTCACCTTGGCCACTCCTCTGTCTCCACACTCACTTTAATTGGTTCAAGGTGTCCCTCATTTCCAGATCAATCCCCTCACTATTTATGTCCTGCACCCTTTACTCCATGTTAGTTTTGTCCTCTGCTGGTTCTTAATTCCTTCATTTATTCTCCAACCTTTATTTTACTGTAGTGGTGTTGTTTCCTCTGGGAGTGATTTTCAGTTCAGTTTTTATTTCTCTGTCATTAACGTTTCCTTTGTTTGGACCCTTTCATTCCTTGGTCTGCGTTTGGGTCCTCCATTTTGTATATCCCCCTGACAATATGACTAAACACAGTCATCACTCTAGGTATACTTCTGCACTTACTGTCTCTATCTGCTTATATGGCCTGTTTATGCAACATGCATGTGTGGTGAGCCCCAGAAGACTTTAGTGTCAGGGGGCTTTTCTGCTCTGCCCAGCCTTAAGATGGCAGCATTCACTTATAATAAATAGTGTATGCCAAAAGCTAATAACAGCTGGAAGCTCATATTCATGATTTACTGGCAATTTTACATTAACACTTTAATGTAATGTGTTTTTATTCAATGTAACAATTTCCTGAAATTTGTGTCTGCATCGTGATTGAATTTAACCTCCAGACATGTATGCTTTTTCTGTGGTGATGATTTGTTTCTTCCCCCTCTCCTAGTGCTAATTAAATCTGTGATTGTTTCTCTCTGCTCACATAAAAGGAGGCATCATTAAGAAGACCTGTGCATTCAAGATCAAAAACCCCTCATTAAATCATTATCACATTTTGCCAAGAGCCATCTCTTAGCTGTGACCTTCAATTCTTTTTTTCTATGAGCAATGAATCACAGCGAAGATTGATCTCGCCATCGACCCGATGTAGGAACTGCGCCTTCCGATTCACACAACCTCCACTTTTGCTTGGATTTCAGCATTCAGTCAAATTCACCAGGTTTGTATTATAATGTGCTCACATTTTTCTTCATGCATATTCAAACAAAATAGCATCTTACACATGGCAGGGTATATAATAATAAATTATAGAAAGAATACTTACTACGGGTTCATCTGCAAATACAAGTCAACTCCATTTAATCGAAGCACAAATGATGTTCAGAGTCAATGATCCAGTGTAACAGGCATTATAAACACATAGCGGTAATGTGAAAGGCCTTTTCGTGATTAGGAGGTTAATCTGGATGTTGTATCCTGTTGCTCATGACTTTGTCTTTCTTTGATTTGCTCTTTTTAGGACAGAGTATGCCATCTGCATCTTTCCACAGAATCCTACGACCCCTTCTTCTTGGCACTTTCATACTGGGATGCTTTGTGACTGTGTTTTTGATGTATTTTAAACCGTCCACCAGCTGGTTATCAGGCCCTGTAGAGTCAACAGTATCCACTGACCGAGTCAAGAGCCTCTTCTCCACTAAGAGTGATAAAAACGTGACCACCGTGCTCATCTGGCTCTGGCCTTTCGGACAAACCTACGACCTAAGCGTCTGCAGCTCTCTTTTCAACATCGAAGGCTGCTTCATCACAGCAGACAGGAACCTGTACAATAAGTCAGATGGGGTCATCATCCATCATCGAGACATCTGCACTGACCTGTCCAATCTGCCGCCACTCCAGCGACCATCCTTCCAGAAGTGGATATGGATGAACTTGGAGTCGCCATCACACTCATCCCAGCTGCCTGGGATTGAGAATCTGTTCAATCTGACTCTCAATTACCGTCAGGATGCTGACATTGAAGTGCCTTATGGGTCCATTGTAGCAGTGGAGGGTGAGGAGGACTTCGTTCCACCCAGCAAAAACAAACTGATCTGCTGGATAGTGAGCAACTGGAACCAGGACCATGTGCGGGTGAAATACTACAATGAGCTGTACAAACACATTGAGGTTCATGCTTACGGACAAGCCTTTGGGGAGTACATATCTGACCAAGATTACTTCCCCACGATTGCCAGCTGCAAGTTCTACCTGGCTTTTGAAAACTCTATCCACAAGGACTACATCACTGAGAAACTGTATAACCCTCTGTCTGTGGGGACAGTGCCAGTGGTTCTCGGCCCAGCCAGGCAGAACTACGAGAACTTTATCCAGGGGGACGCCTTCATCCATGTGGACGACTTCACCTCGCCTAAGGAGCTGGCTGATTACCTGCTGCTCCTGGACAAGAACGAGGAAATGTACCTCAGGTACTTTGAGTGGCGACGGCACTTTAAAGTGAAGAAGGCCTATTTCTGGGCAGAGCACACATGTCTGGCTTGTGATTACCTGCATAGGCACAAGGAGTACAAGACATTCAATAACCTTGACAAGTGGTACTGGGGTGGATAGTGCTTTGAAGGGCTATGCAGTGCTTGTTTTGATGTCGAAGGCAGTGCTTTAAGATATTTGTCCTTCAGTCGACGTGAAGGTTTAATATTACTGTTCTCTTCCAGAGCTGTTTTTCTGTTGGTTTGGTGGGAGACATCCATCTTGTTTTAATTTTTTATTAACACGCTACTTATGCTAAGCCTTATGTTGCCATTCGTTATTCATTCATTATAATTTTTCTTAACTACAAATGCACTCGATTTTTTTTTATTATTTCAACCCATGTTTTACTTAACATGACCACATTTGCTGCTATTTTGTAAATGATTTTCTTTTATCAGTAGTACTATGAAGGCATAATTGCATGAATGTTCCTGTATGACAGATAACATTCACAATGCAAAGTCGTTGTTTTTTTACTTTTAAGTACCACCTTTCATGAATAGCACACCGCAGACATTGAAAGAGTGTTGGCTGCAGAAGGAGACGACCACAAAAGTGAAAATATTGATGTAATATTTATTGAAGTGAGGCATTATATGATAAAAAACAATCCCATCTGTGCTAGTGATGCAGTCACCTATGCAGTGTTTACTGAACTCAAATGTGAAAGTAGTTAAATTGTGTCATGTACATATTGTGTATTTTTGGAATTATGTAGCTGTCATTTTTCCATATTTTTGTAAGTTTGCAATTGCACTGCTAAACCAACAGTTACCTGTCTTTACATATGTACAGTAAGACAGATGGTCATCGTATTATGTGATCGTGGATGGCATATGGTGATCATTACCCCAGTAGTCTCCGACAGCAGATGTGACACTGCTCTTGGAGAAGGAGGTTACTATTCTAATCACGTTGTGAATTGTTCATTGTCACATGTAATCTGTCACAGTGCAGTTGGATCTTGTGTGGATGATGACAGTACAGCACAGAGTCATCGCACTGCAATATGAAACGCCCACTCACCTCATCGTGTTGCATTCTGATATTATCTGCGGGAGCATGTCATTTAACCGAGAGCACAAAGTTAAAACATAAATGACAAATTTAATTGAACTATTTTTCTATGTGTATTACTCTCATCCCACAATGTGACTTTATATATTTACACGTTTATTTGAATCTATTTCTAGCAGATGTTTCCATAATGGTTGTGAGATCTGCCCATGTGTTTGGGATCTGTTAAGAAATTTGAATGATGTGACATGTTCTTAATTATCCATATTTCTGTCTTTGAATCATCACACCTCTTTGCTATTTGGGGAGTCAGATGTTGCATGTGAAAGATATTTTTCTGTTTTTTTTTTATTTACACTCCCACTACGAGCACTACACTACAAAGATCACAATACAAAAAGACAGCTCATGATATGTAAATATGAAATATGAAATCACTTTTTAATATTCTCAATGAATTCACTGAACAATGCATCTCAACAGCACTCAGCAGCTATTGACATGATGGTTATGTTTTTACAAAACGTACTGTGCAAAACCAAGTTAACATTTTATGCAAGAAGAGCCGGTGGCTTCTTGGACAAAATACTCAAACATGTTTCAGGTTGCTTTGTCGTCATTTTGATATTTCTTCATTTTCAAGGGACCATGATGTAAATTTTTCTTATGGAGTATGGTTCCAAATTCCATAGTGAAACCTGTATATAAATTTGTTGTAAACTAAATTGTGAGCAAGACCGAACCAGCTCATTAAGACAGTGTGTTTATGTGCACCAGACTAAGAGGGCGCCAATGGTGTTTGCATTTATGAGGAAAAGAAACTATGTGTTGTATATATGTTTAATGTTCAAAGCTATTTATAACATGCAAGTGTTGCCAGGCAGTGAGTGTGATTTCACTGTACCTCTGTAAGTAATAATGCTTGGTGCTTCAAGAGGCTGTGAGTCGAGATGAAAGGAGAGAGATCCTTGAAAAGGATAACCAGCATCAGAGACAATGGTTTTAGTATTGTGAGGTGGACAATTTCATTGAGAGAGGCAATTTTACACAGGAGTTCTTTTTGGACTGTAATTCTGCTGGCATGACCTAGCTGAAAAAGTCGTGCTAGAAGGCAGCAAAGATATAGCACTTTTATTCATGTGGAGATGTGTGACTCACTGTGTTGGTGGCTGTCTTAAATGGAGCTATTGTAAGTTCAGAAACTGTCATCCAAGACCTAGACCGTCCCACAGATTAACTATGAAACTGCCACTGATGGTATTGTATAGTCTAATCTCATGTATAAAAACAAAGGATTTTTGTCTAATGTCGTGGTGACTTTAAGGAACAAAACATTTGTCTTTTGAGTGTTGTATGTCTCTCTCATCTTTTCTCTTTTCTCTCTCTCTTGCACAAAAACAAACATTAAGAGCTGGGTCTAAATGTTGGTTCATGGCAACCGGACTTCTTTCTTTTACTTTACTTTACTTTGTTTGGCAGATGCTTTTATTCAAAGCGACTCACAAGGAGCTAGAGTGGTGTGCCTGGCTCAAGGACACACCTGGTTGGGGATGGACTAGGAGTCAGACAGGGTTTCAAACCTGCGACCTTCTGCATCCCAGTCTGATGCTTGACCCATTGAGCTACCAGGCCGCTTTTAAACAGAGATGTTTCTGCATTCACAAAACTGAGGGAAGTTGACTGGTGACGATAAATTTATCTTCCAGGTTGGTTTTACATAAAGCTCTTCTTGAGTAGGCTTGTTAAGCGAAACAAATGCAGGGTAGGGCTGTGCGTTAAGTATTGCCAACCTGGTGGACCTGTGCATTAGGCCTGATTTTCCTGGGGATGGATTAAAGGGCAGCATGGTAGGTTGAATATACAGTAAGTTATGTCTGAGGCCTCCACTTCTGTTGAGAGAGCAGTTGTTAATTTGCACACGCAAAGCTTTGCTCACCTCTCAAACCACCAGTTTTCTCTATCTAATATTTGTACATTGTGGTCCTGTATTCTAGCTGTGTACCTTCATTTAAAGGACAAAGGTACTGTATAGTTGTCCTTTAAATGAAGGTACACAGCTGTGTACCTTCATTAAAGGACACTCATTTATGGACCACAATGTGCAAATATTAGATAGAGAAGACAGGTGGCCATGCTGTCGTTCATCCATCCCCAGGAAAATCATGCCCAATTCCCAGGTTCACCAGGATGGTAACACTTAGTGATCTGTGCCCAACCATCCCCTGCCTTTGTTTCACTTAACAAGACGATTCAAGGAGGGTAAATTTGTGGTCACTAGACAACTTCCTGCAGATTGACAAATTTCTGTGGATGCCGCATGAAACGTTGCTACCGTTAAAGAAAGGAGTCCCATTGCCATGACTCAACTTTCAGACAATTTCACCTGTATGACAGAGAATCTTTACAGACATATTAGGAGCCGGGTTTCTCTGTCTCCCTGTCTGTGAGTCTGTGACAATGTGCCACAGCACCAGAGAACGAATCAGGTTGTCTTTGGATACTGTTGGACCTGGCACTGATTTTGCAGGACTCCTTCGAAACGCTGTATACTGAATGAGATGAAATCTTCATGTGTGGTTGAGCAAGCGATTTCTCCAGAAATGCTTATTTTTTGCCAATCCACTGAAATGATCAGTGCGTCAATCAGTACAAGATTTTTGCCAAATCATTGTATTTTGCCAAATGTTGTGTTTTAACTGTAGATGTCTGATAGTGTCAAAGAAAATAAAGATATGGACAAATGAAACATTAACGAAGCATGCAGCAGTTTATTTTCAAAAAAGCCAAGCTAGCTACTGAACTAAACTTTACTTTGTTTGGCAGACGCTTTTATTCAAAGCGACTTACAAGGAGCTAGCGCTGTGTGTCTGGTTCAGGGACACACCTGGTAGGAGATGGATTAGGAGTCAGACGGGGTTCGAACCTGGGACCTTCAAACACAAACTGGTTATTTTACAGGTTTTACATGGTAAACTGGGTATGTGAAAGACTGCGGTCTTCAGGTTAGTTTGGTTATTCTGACACATTTTACATGATCCCCGCCAGTGTAGTTGCATCTATATCAAACTCAATTTCCACAGTTGTTGCCCATGCTAATTCACAGTGCCATGGAATGCAGGCGGGGAGTATAAATAGCAATCCAAAAGCCTCGATAAGTGATTGATGAGAGTGAGGAGAGAGTATTGTGGTAGTTACGCTTCCGACCTCCGGCTGTTGTTAGTTACCCCATATCCTCAGTAGCACTCTGGTATTTGCAGGCGCCTCCTGCACCATGCAGAGATGACACATATTTGTCAACTGCCTCTGCTCAACGCTGGGGCAGACTGAGTTCAGTGGTGCAAATAATCCATTGATGTCAGTTGGGGATTAATGTGAAAGTTCAGGTGGTGGGGGTGGGTAGCTGTCCCTCCTTTCAAAACTCAAGACATTACCACGAAAGAGGTCATTGCCCACAGCAGTGGATTTATTATGATTGACTGATGGTGGCAGCAATGTCGGCAACATACATTTACCATTTACCTTCTCTGTCATTTTAATTCCATTTAAATCCTGACATTTAAAACAAACACAATAGAACCTAAGAATCCGTGGTGGTTTATTTGTGCTGCAGCGCTGGGGTAATAGGATGTGTGCAGCACAAGGCACTGAGGATGAAGTTGTTATTCCTGGACCGTATTCTTGAAATCCAGAGAAAAAAAGGAAGTCTTATTTTTGTGTTCTGTAGCTCTTTGAAGTTTATTAAAGATTGTATTTTCTGTTACAGGTAGGGTGGTGTTTCAGTTTTTTGCTTTTGCTATCTATGTTCTGCGAGCTGTGAATAACTGATCAAAAATCTACACACACAAGTGAGTAAAGGCAAAGGGTCAAAGATGAGAAAATTTTAATGAGTTGTGCATTGCTAGGCATAGACAACTTTCTCTCCTCTTTAGTACTGGAGATCATATGTCTGGCTCTATGACAGTTCTTGCACCCACTCATACCATGACTCACTTTTGTGAGAACTACGGAGTGATGGGGGGCCTCCCTGAAGGGGTGTAAGGTTTTGCAATTGTAGACTTAGTAGATTCTTTCCCTTACCGTCCCTCAACCCCCTTTGTGGCTATCCTGCTATCCTGTTCAGTCAAAAACGCTGCCCTGAAAAGAACTTTGCACATTGCAGGGGCCCACACAAAGGACCAGGTTTGTGTGAGTGCTCTCATTAACTACTAAAACCACTCCTCATCTCAACCTAATGGATCCCACTTATGCTGTCATCACCATGCCAACCAGCCGTCAACTCTGGTGCGCTGAGGCTTTTGTGCTTCAGAGAGATGCAACTGTGTCGTGTTGATATGTCTCAGTCTACGACAAGTCACAACCTCAAAGGAGCCAACAAAGTAAATGCTTATCTGCGTCTCTGAGATCACTCGATTAAAGGGAGAAAAAAACTGACACCTTATTGTAAAGCCTGAATACATTAAGATAAGGGGACACCCGAGTCCTGGTCAAATAAAGGCCCATTTATTGGGGCTAGACAAGCCGCATTGGAAATCTGTTGGCAGGTGTTCACTAGTTGACTTCAGAGGATTAAACAGGCAAAAAGGAATATACAAGATCAGCAAGCTTTTTGCACTGCCAAGTTGGCACGGTCTGCTGTAGAAGTTAATAATCCAAGAAACACAGATCAGCACCTGTTTTCTGTAAGACACAAAGCAGAGCACCAGTGATTACACACATTACAAACACAATGCAAAAGTGCGGGTCAACACTGAAACTATAAACACAGTACACAATTATTTCTCATATTAGGCTGCCAAACTCAAAGAGTTCTTGTTTGCTAGAGAATGTAGGTCACCTCCATCCTGGCCTGATGTCACATGATAACAGACGTACTGTGCAGCAATACAACAAAGATTATAGAAGCTTCTAGGAGCCCATTACTATATTTGTATTACAGTTGGGTCTGGGTTTATTTAGGGTCTGTATAGCTTTGAGATTTGCAGACGCAAATCTGTACACCAGCAGGGAGCATGGATACAATAGAGTAGCAATTTAATCCAGTGCAGCAGATAACTTAGTGTAATCTGCCAGGTCCACCTACTTAAAATTAAGTAAAACCTGAAGGATCCGAATCAAAACAGAATCTTGGCTGCACATCAATTTCTGTAGTGTTGTACATCAAAAATAACTCCACCTTACATTAATCCTCAGAGTTTTGACGGTACCACCTACATACACCGCAGAACCATGTTTGAACATCATCTGCTGATCTGAAAATGGATTACATGTTGTTTGTTTGTTTCTCAGTGTAATTCTAGATGAATTGCTTTGCGGGGAGTGGTCCTGAAATGCATGTTGAGAGAAGACAGAGGGGAGAAGAGTTCATCTGGACTGAGTTGCATTCCTCCCAGCTTCATCCCCGTCACTGACCTTCCTCTGTGTGTCTATGAGGGATTAAGCCTGTGGGCTGGGCTGGTGGTCTTCCCAGGCTATTTTTATGAAGATGTCAGCCCCCTGAACCTTTTGGGAAACTGATATGAGCACATGTTTTAAGATTTTAATGTAATTAGTGTACTGTCAGTCACAGATGCAGAAGATGTCTTTTACAAGCTTGAAAATCAGGATTTGCACATTTTCAGAGATGCATTTTAGACACCTACCACACTGTATTTATTTGGCGCGGTTGTTCGAGCTAAACATACACGCTGACAAGCACGAAGCTTGAATTAGATACTGCATTGTAATGACCTAGACAGGGCAGCAATGCCAGGGAGCTTTTGTTCCACAGCATCACACCAAGAATGTTTTTTAATGAAGCTACAAGAGTATCACTGTCAGCAAGATGGTCACAATTAATCTGTCATTTCTGCTCATCCTCCTTTATTTTGCCATGGATAGATTAAACATCCACAAGCCTGCAGCTTCCCCCTTCTGAAGTGCTGCCAAGGCACTCTCAATAGCCACTGAGAGGTCCTGGCAATATAATTCCGTACCTGGCAAGCACAAAGCTGCTGGCGCCTACCTCTCATAAGCCATCTGCAACTGCTTGTGTGTTTAGCAGGCAGTGACAAAGGCCACAAGTGTGGTCAGACACGTCACAGCATCCAAATGGCCAACTGTCTCCGCTGTGGCACTAATATCCAAACTGGAAATAACGTGTGAAAATGAGAAGATTCTTAGTTTTTAGGTTCAAGTCTCACATTTTACTGATGTGCAGTCACATGGAGATGATCAAATGTTTGGGCACAGCCTTTATCTGCATAGTAGTAAATAGTAGTCTGTCTTTTAAGGCATTTCTCATTGCATTTCTGCATGTTTAGACAGAGAAACAATGGTTCAATCAGTTCAAAAGCTTAGTGATCTGGGCACCACCAGCTCCCTTAAAAGGTGCAGAATGATGCAGTGGAGTATGTCTACCCTCCCCGGAGATTACTACCAATAAGAGGGTCAGTATTTATAGAAGATCCCCTCGAGTGGATACCCCTAATCCTGCCTCACCCCTTTTCATCCCTGCCTCATCCCTGTGCCTGGACCACTTGCTCTCTGCAACTTGAGCCTCATCCTCGCCTTATATCAACTGAGGTACAAACTTTATTTAATAAACACAGTTTTTTATGTTCTTTTGAAATAAATTTTGCCTTTTTACTTGATAAGAGAAGGGGGAGGTTGCCTGGACCATTACAGAGAATTTTCCATTTCTCCAATCATTCTTTATTGTCCAAATTTCTCTCTCCCTGCTCTCTTTGACCTGCAGTGAAAAAAAGCAAACAACAATGTCCACCAGTGAGCGTTATGATTGCCATTACTGCAAAGACTCCCTGCTGGGGAAGAAGTACATAATGAAAGAGGACACGCAGTACTGCACTAAGTGCTATGAGAACCTGTTCGCTAACTGCTGTGAGAGCTGCTCTTTACCAATTGGCTGTAACTGCAAGGTAAGGGAGATACTCACAGTGATGAGATTAATTGTTTTCATATCACCAATGCATACAATAAGAATATGCATATTTATTTTTGTCATAATCTTTATGCTTCATACTAAATTTGACTTTCCACCTGTTACATGTTCTGCAGTTATACCTACGTGTGTATATCTCTGCATATATAAAGTAATAGTTTACAAATGCAATAAATAATATATTAAATGTTTACAGGACCTGTCCTACAAGGATCGCCACTGGCACGATCAATGCTTCAAATGTGCCAAGTGCAGTCGTTCTCTAGTGGAAAAAGCCTTTGCTGCCAAGGATGACTTGTTGCTCTGCACAGAATGCTACGCCCATGATTACTCCTCCAAATGTGCCACCTGCAAAAAAACCATCATGCCAGGTACAGTAGCGTACACATTTATGCAGATAACAAAATATTTGGTGTGATCAACATAAACGCATCGACGAGATTGAAAATTCAGCCTGAACCTTCATTCTTTCCTGAAGGTCCAATATTTCCAAAAATAAATTAGAACTGTTGGTCCTGAAAATGCGAGGAAGTGTCAATTTGAACATTTACAATTGTGAGCAGATTGTTCTGAGATGAGAATCCCTCACTACCTTTGGAGGAACATTGTGGTACTGAATGACTTACTTGTCTTTGTTTACTTCTAGTGTTATAGTTGACAAATAAGCTGTCTTTTCAGTAAAATTTAGGGCATATTCTCTTTTCTGCCCTTGAAAAGAAGAATAAAGAAGATTGACACCACTCTCCTGCCTGTACAGTAAACAGCAGATGGAGCAGCAGATTTTCAGAGTACTTTATGAATGTCTGTTCCATGTTGGCTTGAAAAATTCTGAGAGAACTTCTACATTTCCATTTCCAACAAAATCGTGTGAAATGATCAAATACTTGAGGCCTTGTGATTTGGTGGGTTTTTTTCAGCTACAGTAGAAGAACTGAACTTTAGAGTCTCAACCTTTAAGCTGACATGGATGAAAAGAAGTAGAATGGATGAGAAGGAGACACATAAGACGCATCAAATGAATACATATCTACATTAAAATATAAATATACATCATCACCAGAGAGTAATCTAAAATTCTCTACTCTCTAAAATTCTTTCCAAGATTACTAAGATTGCATTGTCCCCTCCCTACATAGAAAGAAGGACTATTTTCGGCTAGATCGTGTTTCTGTCATAGAGGTACCATATGCTGACTAAGCTGTGCTCGTCTCCTCTGCCAGGTTCCCGCAAAATCGAATACAAGGGGAACAGCTGGCATGAGACCTGCTTCCTGTGCCACCGCTGCCAGCAACCAATAGGAACCAAGTCCTTCATTCCAAAAGACACCGGGTACTTCTGTGTGCCCTGCTTTGAGAAGCAGTTTGCCTATCAGTGCTGTGCATGTAAGAAGGTAAGGTTACAGATGAGGGTTTTACATATTGTATTGACTCCTGCAGTAACCCCCCCCTGACTATGGTATCGTAATGTGGCTGCATAGCAGAGAGATGCGCAGCAAGCACAGTGACATTGTGTGTATGTTCATGCTCGTATGCATGTTGTGTCGCGTATTACCTCTAGGCCATCACAACAGGTGGAGTGACCTACCAAGACAAACCCTGGCACCGCGAGTGCTTCCTGTGCATCAGCTGCAGAAAGCAGCTGTCGGGTCAGCGCTTCACCTCCAGGGAAAACTATCCCTACTGCCTTGAATGCTTCAGCAACCTCTATGCAAAGAAGTGCGTGGGCTGCACCAAGCCTATCACCAGTGAGTCACTGGCTGCGTTCATGTTTTTATTCACTCTGACACTGCTCATGCCGTTCTCCTAATCATAGTTAAGGCCTTTATTTGCATTCGTGTAGGAATTGACAGATTAACAGGGTGAAGCACAAACTTGCACGTTATGGAAACACAATCTTTGTTCAATGTGCACAGGTCTGGCTGGGGCCAAGTACATCTCTTACGAGGAGCGCCAGTGGCACAGTGAGTGTTTTACCTGCACGCAGTGCTCCATATCACTGGTGGGACGTGGCTTCCTCACCCAGCGTGACAACATCTTGTGTACCGACTGTGGCAGAGAGAAATGACCCCTCCCTGAGGAGAGCTGTTCAGAAGGTTCATGTTCAGATACAGATGCTGTAAATTCATAATTATTATATAATAGTTTATGCTAAAAAATGCTGAACTGTCATTTTGTGGCTATTAATGACCATGAATTATCTAATGATTGACAATAAATGTCACTTTGGGAAAAATGGGCAAATTCATGTTCTGACGTGGACAAAAAGAGAGACTAATAAAGTATGGATACACCTTCTTGATCAGTGTTTTTTCCTTATTTATTTTCTACATTGACATTTTAACACTGAAATTATTATTGTTTTCAATTCCAAGACTTGCTTTGTCACAATATGTGACATTTATAGTATGATGTAACCATCAGTTGTCATAGGCAGCGAGACGAAAGAGACGAATAGGGTCTCATCCAGGCTGTAACTTTTGTACAAATCTACGTTGCAGCAAGAGACAGTTAAGTGAAAAGAAAAGACATTCCATCAGTATGGAAATGCAGGTCACAGTACACAACACTAAAAATCTTTTAGTGTCGTCTTTTTTTTACTTCTAACTAGAGAGGTTGAAGGCATGTGAATGCATCTGAACGTGTAGTTCCCACTGTGAAGCATGGAGGAGGAGGTGTGATGGTGCGGGGGTGCTTTGGTGAAAATTGAGGGCACACTTAACCCACAAGACTACCACGGCATTTTGCAGCATACACAGTCTTATCTGGTTCACACTTAGTGGCCCCAGCATTTGTTTTCCAACAGGACAATGATCCCGAAACACACCTCTGTATGATCTCATTTTCAAAGGACGGAGGGAGATGCAGCATCAGGCAAACTGGCCTCCATAATCATTCAATGTGAATCCAGTTGAAATGGTTTTGGAAGAGTCGGGCCACAGAGTGAGGGAAAAGCAGCTGACAGTGCACAGGACACAACACTAAGGCGAGAAGGCGACCAACTCCTGAGGCTGACTGAGAAAATGTCAGGATGGCGCAAAGCTGTTTGAAAAATGAAAAATAAAAAACTTATTCTGGGTTGTTTAACACATTTTTGTTTACGATAGAATTCCATACATGTTCTGTATACATTCTTCCAAAGAAGCTTATGTGTATATTGGGCTAAAATATAGCTTATTTCACACATGCTGTTCATACTGTCTTTTTATATAAAATAATTATCTATTTGCTCTCCGCTGAGAAGAGGAGTCTGCCTATGCCACTTTTTTATGACATTCCTTTGGAGGGAGGAAGCTCAAAGTTCAGAATAACAGAAATAGCTGTCACAGGAATTTTACAATCCCGGTCTTTTTATGAGCGTCGTGTCCCCTCTCTGTCATCTTGTAAACAGCCACTGCTATGAAGCAAACCTCTGCTGTATTTCTGTTACCCTCTTGACCCCATCACACCCAGCGCATGCACATTTTAAACAAACTGAGAGGGAACATTTGTGGTTCGATCAGCAGATCACATGCTCCTCTGGTTGTCCACAATCCACAGACCAAAACCACCACATGCACAAGGCAATAAATCTAGTGAATATGTCAAAATATCCATCTTCATTGACATACCGACTGTTTTGTTACTTGCAGAAGTTCTTGGCGAGGCTGTTGAATGCGTTGTGTAAGTGTCCTGACATGGCAGGATGAGCAAAGTAAAATGCTGACACAGATTTCCTGTCAGGATATAGTCACATGGGGAGGTTAAGCTACTTTACTTCATAGACCTGTGAAGAAATCAAAGAGGAAAGGACTTGCAGGGAGGTAGGGTCGTCTTATTTTACGACATTAACGGAGAAACAAGTAGAGCTTTGACTGGTTTAGACTCTGTTACATCAAAGTGGAAGGTTTTACTACTAGCTAGCATCGACACGTTCTGCAATGGCTTTTAAAGCATTCACACAGACACATGTCTATCAGAAGCAAGCAGCCCCAAAGGAAAAGGACATGTCCAGCATCCACTGCCTGGGGTGCTACAACCAAAATGTGTACCTGGGGACTTCAGATGCAACAGTCCAACACCTCATCTTACCTGGTCCTGCTAACGGAGACCTAAATTCTGACCAGACTAAAATCAGAAAAGGTAGGATGAGAAAACTAGGATCAAGAAACCCAGTAGCCCATCTGAGGGCAGTCCCACTTTTCAACCATCTGCTGGTCCTGTGGGATCGGAGTGTTTCTGCCCTCAACATGTTCTCCTTAGAGCCTGTCCCTACTCTGCAGAAAATCCAGCACGTATCTCTGTTTGAGTTGTGCGACACGTCGCTCACAGCCCAGCTAGGATATGTGGAAATGATGACTTCGTCCAGCCGCAGGAAGGTGATCCGGATCCATGTGGTGGGAGTGGACAAATGGGAGGTTATAAAGGAAATCTCTCTCCTTCAGGAACCTGTGGCCTTGGCAGTAGATGGCACTAGTTTGTGTATCGCTACCTGCAACCGGTATCTCCTCTGTGATACTCAGACTGGTTCCAGTGAGGAGCTTTTTCCTCACAGTCACAACAGGGAGCGTGTCATTGTTACTTCAGTGGGACAAGGAGAATTTCTCCTAAATGGGCCTGAATCTTTGGGTAAGATCTGCCAAAATGTTTATAGTACGTGTTGTTTTTTCGTTTAGTACCAACATCCCACATATCACTATGTATATGTTTCCTTTCCAAAGCAGCTACACAATTAATCATCTTTAATCATATCCCCCATATATGCATCCAGCCAGCAGATATTTGTACTGATGAGATAACATTTCTCCATCCTCATCCTTAAGGCATTTTTGTGATGAAGACAGGGATATGCCAGCGTCCTCCCCTGCAGTGGCCTCAGGAGGTGCTGGCAGCCCGAGTATGTTTCCCTTACATCCTAGCCCTGCAGCCCCAATTGCTGTCTGTCTACAGCATGTTAGATCAGAAGCACAAACAGACCGTGAGTCTCAGTGGAGCAAAAGGTCTCTTCTCTATACCAGGTAAATCAGGCAACATCAATTCATTACTTGTAGATTAGTTTAAAAAGCCATAGCTCACGTTTCCAATGATTCAGTCAGTCATTCTTGCACCCACTGTTCCTACACGCTGAGTGTTTCTGAAAACCAAATCTCCCCTCAGATGGTGTGTTAGTGTTCACAGACAGAGACATTTTCAGCCTGTGTCTGGTGCCATTCGAAGAGCAGATCCAGGCCCTTGTAGGTCATGAAAGGTTTGGCGAGGCCTTACTGCTGCTGGATGGAGTTCAAAGCCATTGTCCACTTGACTCATATAAGGTGAAATGGAATTTGTAGACAGACCGCATAATGCAAATGCGTGTCTACTTTGAAGTCTACAATATTAGAAAATACCTTCCTCTCTGTGGTTACAAAACTAAATTGTAATTCAACATCTTTATAGTAGCTGGAAACGTGGCTCTTAAACCAAACCCCAGTAAGAGCATTGCATAGACATACAGTAAAAGCTAATGGTCCTGCTGTTTCCTCGTCTGTTTTTTTGTGTTAAAAACATAGATTAAACATAGATAAAAGTTTTTTGATTGACCACATATGGAGTACAACATCTAGCCTATTAATATCTGTTTAGCTGGGGGGGGAGAAAATTGATCTGAAAAAAAACATAGAGAGGAGGTTTTCCCTTTCTTTTCTGCTCTTCCATGCTTTAGCTACATCAAACCTCCCTTAAGGTTTCATTGATTTATAAAGATCCACAAGTAGAGATATGCATTACAGCCTTGTATTGCATGTTAATGTTGGAGTTAATATTTTATATCTATAAAACACACTGAACTAGAATAGACTGACTTCATTATTGTGAGCTGAATATTTGATGTGAAATTATGTTTTCTGTGCCCTTTGTCAGACTGCAGATTGAATATTAGGATCTTTGAACACTGATGTGCCATGGATTAATAATTTGACTGTTTTTGTGCTATTTGAACAATTTGTAATGCAACTTTTAAACAAGTGAAATATAATGAAAAGGTTTGTCCATACTGTTTACGCCTAGTTAACAGTAAAAAGTTAATGCTTAATGTTTTTTTCTGGCAGGTACTGCAGAAAGACATCACTTGCCAGACTGGGTTTGTTCATTTTTATCAGGAGGATTTCTCAGAAGCCAAAGATCTATTCATGTGAGAATAAAACCCTGCAACACTACACTCCGAGGAAAGGACATGCTAAATAAATAACCCAAACTTTGCTCCAAATATTTATGAATTTTGTCTGATGACAATACGGTCTAACAGAGCTATTATCCTCTTGACAAGTAAAGGTGAGCTGGACCCCAGAGAAATCATCCACCTGTTCCCTGACATGCAATCATGTTTCTGCGAGGACCTTCAATCCCAGTTTGATAGAATAAACAAGGGCAAGGACCTCCGGGTGCTATGGCAAGAGGACAGAGAAACATTTCATCGTTACCTGGCCTTCCTGGGAGACTTTCTCAGCGAAGTCAGCAAAACTGCGCAAGGCTTGAAGTGCAGTATGGAGGTGGACTGCGCCCTCCTGAGGCTGTACACAGAACTGGGTGACACTGGAAAGCTGCAGCAGCTAGTAGCATTTCCTAACAAATGCATGCTAGACCATTGTGTTCCTGTTCTGGAACAACACAACAGGTGACAATGAATGATTTGCATTTGCACTCACCCATCAGGATATTTCTCATAGAGCGCAAATATTCAATTATAAACAATTTCTACAGTCTTTGATGGATTATTTGCTGTTTTGTCTCTTTTAAATTTCAGATATTTTGCACTAGGTTGCCTCTATCAAAGCCATGGGAAGGAAATTGATGCAATAGAGGTATCGTTCCTGAAAACTCCACACCTCTTTGTTCTAAGTTAAAGTAGAAATACTGAGCATTTTAGCTTCTTCTTGCAGACTTGGGTGAAGATTGCAGATGGCTTTTGCAAAGACCCCTCTCACACAGACATATATGGCCACATTGTGTGGACACTCAGTCAACAGAGAGACAGGGACACCGTGTGGAAATTTGCAGACTGGACACTGCAAAGAAACCAAGAGGTGCATTTTTTCCTTCAAATTCTTAACTGCAGAGGGCAGAATTACACAGTTGAACTACAACACTGATTTGCTAACACAGTCCTCAGGCCCCCTGCCCTGCATGCTGCAACTACTGCTTATTATGTGTGTTAAGTGAATCAAAAGCTTTAAGATACCATCTCTGGTATGAAATAGTGAATTGGTATCATGAGTGATGTGATTGAACACACCTGACCCAGAAGATCAGCAGTTGGTAGGGCATGGACAGCTGCAAAACAAGCAGGTCAGGGAGGACTCCAGGTTTGAAATTGGGAGTTTTTCCCTGTTACACTTTTAAACACATTCTGCGATATACCGCCAACTCCATTAAGTAAATTGCCTTAATTATGGTTTCATTATTCATCATTAAATCAACACCAACAAGAGTCCTATATTTGAAAACAGACAGGTGTGCAGATTTTCATCAAGCGTCCCCCAGACGGTCAGATGGAGACACATGACGTCGTTGCTTACTTGGAGAAGTACCCACAGGCATTGATTTTGTATCTTGAATTCTTAATCCATGATTTGAACAATGAGGTGGGTACAGCAGCAAACTATTCTGAAAGCCTAACATTTTTTTAATGCACTGAGATGTGTTTGGTGTAATCTGCCCACAGGAGGACACACATCACAATTATTTGGCCCTGGCATATGTTACAAAGATTCTGCAAGAAGAAGAGCAAAGAGAGTCAGATTTGAGGGTGACCAGGGCGAAGTTGCAGCAGCTGCTATGGGAATCTAAGTTGTACAATGTCTCCACCGTATATGGTGTGTGGATGCATTTTAAGAAAGCAAATTATTGCAGAATCATCATCAAACTATGGTAAAAATATATATATTTTTCCACATTACAGAGAGAGTCAAGTCAACAGCCCTCTACACAGAGAAGGCCATTCTCCTTTGTAAGGCTGGAGAGCACTCCCATGCTTTGCAGGTGCTTGTCCACCAGGCAAAAGACCTCCAGACGGCGGAAGCCTTTTGCAGGAGGGCTGCTCAGGGCCAGGACACACAGTTCAGGCAAGCCCTGCTGCTCAGCCTGCTCCAAATCTACATAAGATCTGAGCATCTCACCAGCGCTGCCATAGATCTGATCAACAACAACTCTCAGTTCTTTGCAGCAGAGAAGGTCATCCAGCTCCTGCCCGACTCTTGGTCTGTACAAGTCGTTTCACAGTTCTTAGTTGGATCCCTCAGGGAAACCTCCCACCGGAGGCGGATGGCAAGGCTGCAAATGGCTCTGTCTCAAGCAGAGCTCATGCGGCACAAAGTCAGTTGGGTGAGTTGATTTTTTGTACATTTCTTGACAGTAAACAAAGTGTGTTTATACTTGTTTTATTTTTTCTAACCCTTGTTTTCCATGTGCCCTTTCTTTACAGACGCAGGCTTCAAAAACAAAGTTCAGACTGAACAAAAAGCATGAGTGTAAGGTTTGCCAGAGCTACTTTGAAGGACCAGAGTTTACTCGTAACCCTCATGGTGAACTGATGCACTTAAGTTGCACTGGCTTTTGTGAATTGTAAAGACCCTGGTAGACCAAGCTAGTGTATGTTTAGGCAAAAATGTGTGTGTACATTCTTGAGAATCACAATCATTTCTAGGATAAGTGTCTGCTTACTACCCAATAATTTATCTAGATTAGACTAGAAATCTAGGCAATCTCTATACAAGGATCCAGTTCATGGACCTTGGACTAGACACATTCCCTAATTAGAAAAAAAGAAAATATATTGTGTAAATAACTGGTTTCAAAATGCAAAACAGCAAGCACTGCACTTTTCCAGGGCAGCGTGTCTGAGGCATTTCCTAGAGACGCTGTAGACAGCAACATCTATAAAGTGATTTGTGGAGGACACTCGGGGGCATATATATACACTGATCAGACAGTGGTGTTTAACATGGAAACCACTTGTGGTCACCTGATGACCACGGGGAATTTGACCAGACTCCACTGCTGTATATATGCATCTCTGACATGATGGTTTCCACTGACTGTGTATATTTGTCTTCATAAAGCTGGAAATAAAAAGTCACGTGAGACTTTTCTTTTATTCCAATGGTGCATTCGTATACATTTTATTTAAAAATGGCAATTACAGGTTTAAAATGAAATACAAACAGGTCAAGGAAGTGCAGACTTTAGGGTTGTTTAGGGCCAAATGTCTGTACTGTACACAAAATATGAAAGTAAAGGAAATATGAGGAACATCACAGACATGCCAACTGTTAACGCACAGACCTCCATGTGCCCAAATATATAGTATGGAAATCTTGTAAATAAACTTAAACACATATGATTAAATTAGATGACACCAAACTCAAGATGTATTTGTCTATTTCTGTCAGCATTTAGTTCCTATGGGTAACCGTAACTCAGTATTTCTTCATCCTGATGCATTTTGGGACAAGCGGAGGAGACGCCTACAGGGGCAGGAATAGTTATTTGGCTGAATTGATGTAGGCTTTTGGCCTGGGGTGGATGATTAATTGCAGTGTAGATAAATAGTAAATTATGAATATGTTGGAAGGGATCATATCTTCGTGATGTCTTTGCCAAAGTGTCTTCCTCTTTTCCTTCCTAATGAGGTTTTTGTGTGAGTTTCTCTTTGTTTTCACCCAGAGTTTGGGGTGATTGAAAGACGTGTTTATGTAGTGTTTCACAGTGTGGGAGTTGTGAAACCTTTTGAGAGCACAGAATAGATTAAGGGCTTTGAGAACAAGCTTTGTTTGAGCTTTGACTTGACGTTTTTCACTTTGAATGTGTAAATTTAACCTCCGACTCATAAATAAACTAAATCATATGATAGAAAGATATCCCACTATATTCCCTACTTTCGTCTTTGATGCGGTTACAGGAAAACTGCCATGTCCACTTCTCCATAAGATCTCTTTGTAATTGTGATAATCCAGGGATTTGATGGGAAGCTGTGCAGTCATTCTTACTAGTTTTGAGATTAAGTGTCCTCTGACAGCCTACATACACTGTCTGTGAGGTGTCCTGCTCTGTGACTGGCTGAGCTCTGGGCTGTGTCTGATGACCAGTGACCACTGGGTGGACCCGGAGGTGAGATTATGACCATTCCCTCCCTCTCAAGGACATCCCCACTGAGAATCAACGTTGTTTTGAACACTTGAGGTTTTGTTGGGCCTCAGAAATGTTTTTCTCAACTTTGATGTTGACCCACAGCCACAAGTAACCAGAGGAAGAAAAAAAATACTGAAGCAAGAACAAACACACCTTCATCTACCTGATATAACACTTCAGAATATACTATATATATATATATATACTATATGGTGTATTTATTGGATTTTTCCAAGACACTTTCCTCAGATGATGCACAAAGTAGTTGCTTACCTAATTGTGCAGGAGACATTAGCAGCAGCAGATGTGAATGTCAGCCATTTGTAATCTGTAGCTCAATGAATGAACATGGCCCTGGATGACTGCAGGGCACTCTGGGGTGTTGCAGGGTGCTGCCCAGATGGTCATTTTTCACATGAGGGAAATGGATTTGATGAAAAAAATCAACAGTTACTGAGTGAAGTATAGTAGCCAGACATTGGTCTCCTATTATAAATATCCATGTCACCACAGAGTCAGTGCTGGGATGGAAAACAACATTTTGTTCTGCTTTTCCAGCAAAAGGAGAAAATGTCTGCTGTCTGAAGTGTCAGATGCATGTTTACATGGCAGATGATTGTTTACATTTTGATAGATTCTTTAGTATGATGGAAGACGGCTCCCACTTCAGCAGCTTATAAATATGTTTAACATTGCTTTATAACATTTATGTTTAATTGCCTTTACTAATATTTATGTAAAGTGGAGTTAGTCTGTTTCTTTATAATACACTAAAAATGAGCTAAAAGACTGAGAAAGAAAATTTACCTTGAATAGTCACAGTAAATAATAATGCTAATAAAATTAATAAGTTTATTTTTACATCCCATGTCACATATAACATTAGTTTCCCTTTTTAGTGTAATGATTTATTTTCATATGTTGTAATTACATAATTACCATTACAATATTACTATGAACTCCTCTCCTCCTTTTCTCTCTCTCTCCCTCTCTCTCTCTCGCTCTCTCGCTCTCTCATTGTCTATTACCATGACAACATTACATGTTGTTTACATTATGTCCTCTCTCTCCCCTAGTTGTGCTCTCTCTCTCTTTGTATCTCTCTTTCTCGGTATCTCTCTATCAGGTATCCTCGACCTTGGAGCTGTGGTTCCTGGTCCTACCAACCTGCCGGTGCTTCGTCTGCTGCTCCTTGTTGTTGTTGTTGTGATCTGTGTTGCCTGCTGTTCTTTTCTCTCTCTCCTCTGTCCACTCACCCCAACCGGTCGAGGCAGATGGCCGCCCACCCTGAGCCTGGTGCTGCTGGAGGTTTCTTCCTCTTAGAGGGAGTTTTTACTCTTCACTGTCGCCTCAGCGTTTGGATAAGTGGGACTGTTGGGTTTTCTGTATATATTTATATAACATGTAAGGTCCTAAACCTTACACTGTAAAGTGCCTTGAGATGACTTATGTTGAGAATTGGTGCTATATAAATAAAGTTGAATATGTTTCCAATCAACAATGTTAATGTTTTAAAAAGCTATGAAGAAAATGTATTATAAAAACATACAACATGACAAAAGTCATATTGTAAGAAAATGCATTTTCCACTCTTTGGCGCCATCTTTAAAAAGGCACAAGGCAAATGCCTCAGGATTAGGAAAATTGCGGCAGGTGCCTCACAGAATAAACCATATTGGAAAAAATGAATACACAAAGCGTCTCTGTGCATCATGCATCATATTTATAGTCAAAGCCTTAAATTACTGTATCGTGTCCCTTATGACGCATTTTTTAGTCTCTTAGTGGTTTCTGAGAGACAAGAAGAATCTTAATTTGCAACCTTTTTGGTAGCAATAATAGTAAGGTAGCAGAAAACCTAAATGATTAAACTTTAATTTCCACTTTCCCCAGCAATGCTAATTCTGTAGATAGAAAAAGCATGGGAATAAATACCCAGATCAAAACATATCTTTTTTTAACTCCAAAGGCAATGGTCTCATTTTCATGGCTTTCTACCTTGGGGTTTGGCAGAATGCCCGTGGGAGAAATGTGTGGGGTGCCCCACTGGAGACGCAGAGGGCAGAGACAGTGACCACAGACACCCACCCTGCCCTGGTGCATGGCTGCATGTTTATATACATCATACAGTATGATGTGGGTAATCAAGCTATTTACAGAGCTAATCATTTTCAGTGTTTACTTTGTTTAGTGCTCAAAATATTTTGACTGAATTTTGTGAGGGACATGTGACACATCTTAATTTGTGCTGAGCTGGTACTTTCAGAATAAATATAATTACTGTGGAAATAGAAGGTATTTGCCTCGAGTTAAGTAGTAAATAATATTACAAGTCAAGTGAGTGTAAGAGACGTTTTAGAGGGAAAAGGGAGGGTGTCTTTGCTGACAGTGTTTTCTATATGCACATTGTTACAGTGAGTTTTGGTTATAAAATGACACAAAGACCTATAATAGAGTAAAAAAAGAATATTTCTGCAATTGATTGTTTAGTTTAAATACAGTGTTAGTAAAGTTCTGCACGCATTAAAGCATGTTATGGACAACAATGACAAAGTTGATCACTACACATGAAAACAAATTCAACTTCTTTCACCCCGATAATATTGATGCAGTCCTTTATGTGACCCTCAAAACTTCCATTTCTGCAACAAACAGAAGCTTTACATCTTTCTCCAAACTGAATAACCCATAAATAGATGTATTCCTAAGCAACCTAAGTGGTATTAAGCCTAATGAACGGTACTGTGTGTAGAGCTAATGACTTAGATTTGGATGAAGAATGAGAACTCATATTTGGAAAGTGTGGAAAAGTTTTTTGCCAGCCTTGTGTGTTTATGCTGCTCTGTGAATTTCAGGCGGAGAGTTAAGTACTCGACCCAAGGACTCTAGCTGTGGTTTTCCACCTGTTTTTTAAATTTTTTTTAATATTTATTTTGCTTTTGTTTTCCCGTTTTAAACTGAATGCTTGTCTCATGTCCAGGTCTTGCACCTTTCATCTGAGGGACATTTGCAGTTTCAATTCAATTCAATTCATCTTTATTTGTATAGCGCCAAATCACAACGAAAGTCATTTCAGGGCACTTTACATTG
>JAUMHF010000014.1:6183191-6232871 GCA_032359275.1 Microctenopoma steveboyesi | reverse complement strand
AATGATATGATGGTGAGAGAGGGAAAGATAGAGAGAGAGAAAGAGTGCGAAGAAGGAGAAGGAGCTCAGAGTGCCAGTTTCTGGGAACAGAAACAAGCAGACCTGCTAAAGAGTGAAAACGTTGGGCAGAACTACAGTTTGGCAGTGTAACTGGTACATTTTGTTCAACACAAGTAAAATTCATATTGAGCAATAAATAAAATCAGGTCCTTTTTTTGTACACCATATAGTTTTATTTATTTAGTTTAATTTTTTGAGTAGGCCTAATTTAGATGTCCTTTCTGGGACATTTTTATTGAGAGCCTTGTGTTGCTGAAATTCAGCAGCCAAGCAAGGTGCAGGTGACGAATATGTGGCATCATGGTCTGTCCCGTGTGAAATAAACATAACTAAAGTTCTGACAACACCAGGGATGTAGGTTTTGCACCCAGGATCCCTGACAGTTTCTCGACTTTACTTGTGAGACTGTGCCTCATGTGGTTTTGACATCACTGATTACAGAGTACAAAGTTACTGTTACTGTACCCTGGGAAAGTTGAGAACATAGAATCACGCATAATTAGACATTTAGCGCCAATCTACCCCACAGATGAACACACCCTTAACCACAACATATAGGCTAGGGAGTTAAAAATGTCCCAGCGCCCCCTGATATCAACCACTAGTCTAAAACACCCGCCCCCGGCTATCTATGCCTGAACTTACTGTAACCCACATGACAATGGCCTGAGGGGTGCATAGAATGCCATACTAACCTCAAATGCTCCCATTCAACCGTTGAGCTGAAGCTAGATCCTAAGTAATCTGTATTTTAGAGTAGTCCCATAAACTATCATAAGCTTATATATAGCAATCAAAGCTCCAATCAAAGCTCAGACAAATTAGAGGTATATCATGTTTTAGCATAGAATTACAATTCTATTTCTACAGATCGAACATCTCAGGAAGCACAGAATGAAGGATATTTCAAGGCTTTCATTAAGGCTTTCATGATCTCTAACTACCACTGAAGAAGAATGGAACGATTCTTAGCTGATGTGAAGTTGCACGGCATCTCTGCACTTTGTGGTTTCATGCACCAACACATACCCATACTTGAGGGTATTTTCAGGAGAGCCCAACCATCACTTAACATTTTAAAAATGTAAAGAACAATATGTTCTCTGACCAACGAGTACACCTGAAGTTTGGTATAAAATGGTATTAGTTCTTAGTTTCTCAACGGCCAATGATGAAAGCCAAAGTTAGACCTCCACGGTTGGACCACTACACAAAAGTTGCTTCACAGTCCAGGGTCTAAGCGCTTCGTTTAGATTTTTTCATGCAAACTAGCAGCCAAAGTAAATATGACACACTCAAATGAGAAAGATGGGTGATGTAGGTATAGAACTGGAAAATGTGTTGGTATGAGTTTAGAGTCAGTGGATGGGCCAGGACCTTCCCGCAGGAAGGTCATGCACAGCAGTTGGGTTGTATAAGGGAGACACATGACCTGTTGGGTTGTTTAGGTGGAAGGAATTGTTGGTTTAATCATGGCCAAAATCATTCTGTAATGTAAACAACTTTATTTTTGCAACAATGACAAGAAAAGAAATGTAACCCAAACAAAACCCTTACATTATAGTTTTAGTGATTTTTGAAAATCCCTCATATAGGTCATACTAAAGGATTGTGAAAATGAAGTAATTAAGTCCAGAGGACTTGGTTACATTACAAAATAAGTAAACTATTTTTTTACAACAATAAAACACTTATATAGGCCATTTTTTCAGTCAAACAAACAATTGGACATTTCATACTTAAAACTTTTGCAGATAATTCTTACATTTACTGAATACGTTTTGGATGCAGAAATTTTACATTTAACAGAGCCAATTTTCCCCCAATACCATTGTACCAGTATTGCAACGTGGGTAAAAATTCTGAATAAATCTCTCAGTTTACTCTGCTCTGATGCATGTGATGGATTATTTGCTGACTGATACGTTGAGTCAGCTTTCAACACAGGCTCAACCCTGTGGGTCCAGATACAGCGGTAAATCAAAGAGCAGTCATCATTGTGGCGACAGCACAGTGAATCACAGCATCCTAAATAGAACTCTTCAGCTTTCCATTGTCTAAACACCAAAACCAACTCTGAACTCTATAACATAACATTGTGTATGCTTAACATGTTGCTTAACGAAGCAACAAAGCCATGGCAACAGCCACTATTATATGTATGAGTGAACCAGTGTAAGCATGTTGTTAAGGGTCATAAAAACTTGGGGAAGTACATGTGCACGCTGTCTTTCAATCCTGAAGCAAAAAATGCTTTACATATAAAATCTGCTGAATCATTCTCTTATTTTGCAAATGTTATCGCATCAAATATATTCACATAAATACATAAAATAAAAATAACTTTGTCTATAATATAAAAAAAATAACAATCAGAGCAGAATGACTGTGTTATTCTTGAATTGCATTGTAAAAACCTGAATGGTGTATTTATAAGGCTTGAACAATAAACACCTACAGAGATATTTTCAACCATAGTGTTTATAAAAAGAAATAAAAACATAAGCACTTTTTTAATCAGATGTGACAAAGAAAGAACTGTTTTGCATTCAAACACAAAGCTTCAGGTGAATGATAAATAAAGTCATTAATTATCTATGATGTTTATGTTTGAAAGGCCTAAAGAAAATATATCTGTTGTGAAAGAGCATTTGTGTGTTAGCCTCTGCACAGATTGCACATGCACCAGTCGTTTTTCTTATCCCCAGGTGATTTCTGACATTTACAGTTTACTGCTGGATTTCATCATAGAGCAAAAAGCTTAAATCGTCTGGAGGAGCTCACCTCAGACCTCCTGTTCTCTGACAGATTTCCACACGTTGAAGATTACATTAAGCTCCCCGTTGGCAGTTGGTGTCAAACTGGGACACGCTGACAGACTGGGCTGGTTTTTACTCCCCAAAAAAGCTAATGTCAGGTTTTGGCATGTTTCCGACCTTTAATTTGAAGAGGGTGTTTCACAGTCATGGAACCTTAGAGAGATAATCGTGGGTGAAAGTATAGCTTACAGTAGCTGCAAGTGTACAGGCGTGGAATATAATTAGCTTAATTTCAATGAAGCAAACCGCTTGTCTGGGGTATAGCTGGGATCAAACTTTGCAGTAAACAGACAGGCTACACTACGTGTATAAAGTTAAAGTGAAAGGCTTTGAAATAAGAGTCCAAACATAAAACTAATCTCACTTATGTTTTACACCTCTTGTCTGAGATCTGCCATGACGGTGGCAAATGGATGCAATTTACACTGATTTAGAAGCAGAGCAACAGGAGGGGACAACCATCTGTCATTAGAAATGTGACTTAATACCTGGTTTATTTTTGCATCTGTCTGAAATCCTCTACAAGACACAACCTTAGATTTGGGTCAAATGAAAATGCAAAATGCAAAATCTATCTAATATTATTATAACTGGTAAAGGTTAAGAGAAAGCTCATTAGTAAGGCCCCAAAGCAAACACATATGTGGCATTCACTCTTTTGTAAGGATTAAAGAACAAACCTAAAAATACCTGTGCGATGTGTATAGTGTTTTTCCAGTGTTTGTTTTAATTAAATGACGATTCACTGAGAGACTACCTAACTTTATCAGCAATGCCTTGATCACATTCACACTCCAACAGAGCAGAAGAGCCTAAAGCCTTGCTCAAGTTCACCACAGTGGTTGATGGGGGAGTGGACCAGCACTGATTTTGCTTGTCCTTGAGCCACCACTGCACCGTGTCTGTGGTTTCATAGCGACAGAACCAAGTGACCAGAAACACAGCTTCAAACGTCACTCTGTTCTGCATCTGCTGAATGTGTAAGAAAACAATTTGCATCACATATGTGATGTATATGTCAATATTATGTTATTCAGCTTGTTTCTGTGACCGTAAAGGATCAATTTATGTAAGTTGAGAGAGGATAGTTTCCACAATTAACAATTTCAACACCTCAAGAAGTCTTACTACCAAAACAGATGGCAATACACACTGTTACACACCAGACCCCATGGATCCAAACAGTGAACACAGAGAAGTATGAGGTAAAAGCAGCAAATAGCAGAAAAAAGCACCAGTCATCACATAAAATGTGTCTAGCTTTATTATACAGAAAGCTGCACATAGTAAAGAAAATAAAAAAGTAGCATCTTTAAATTGCTTTAAATACACTTTCACAAGTGATTACAGCCTCCTGGAAACGGCTGGTTTGGCTCTCTGAGTGAATGAGATACACACAGTAGCATCTTATTTTTCCCATGTTGGGAAACATGTTTGATAAAATGTTCTGTCTCGTTATTAGACACCTGAGAATGCTGCTGCCATTCAAATAGTACCTCATGACTTTCCAGACACAAGTGGGGTTCAGGCACCGGCAGACCACAGTTTTATTCAACCACTAGCTGTTGCGATCTGACCATAATGTGAATAGAGCAGTGTAAACACTGCAGGAAAAGGGCACCAGCGTTAGAGTTGTAATTCTTTCTTCCTTTACCACATGACCTCAAACTTCCACTTTTGGAGATTTTGTTTAAAATACTGAACTGCAAATAGCTGAGAAAAATACCAACTGGAAACTCTTCAAAGCCTTGTACAGTATGAGCGCCATTCAGCAGAATTACCCATTTACCTTGTGCCATCCAGACTCAACTGTCCAGCTCCAACTCTGTCACCAGAGGACAAGACGTATACTTACAGGTTTTAAATGTGCCTCAGGTTTTAAAAGTCCATAGCCTTTGAAAAATAGTGTTTACAGTAGCTGCATTATCCAGTAAAAAGGAGATTTAATACTGGAATTATAGAAGAGATTAACAGAGACTCTTTGTCAGGAAACAAGGTCAGAGACCCAAAATAGTCATCAGGCCTGTCCTAGAAAGATCTTCCAGCAAGCTGTCATTGCACTTAAAGCTATACATGCTGCAATTGAGGGAGGGAGCTCTGGGAAGTAACATTATAATTTTTACATTAAAAGGAAGGGAAAGTTTTACATGTGGATGAGCCCGGTTAACAGGTCTACAGTTGTGGTCGCTTAAGACAGCTGCAGTGTGCTGAAATTACAGAGCACGACGACTCACACTCCTTCTGTGTTTAAGACCACTTGGCTCTTCTTGGTACGGGACGAGCCCTCACAGTAAAACAGGCTCTCCACAAAGAAAATGTTGGCTCATCAAAAACACAAACTCTTTGTTCTGCTTTGCAACATCAGCCCTGCAGACCACCTGGGAGCATTCATTATTTCTGTCTTTACATCACCCATAAGAGATAAATGATCTCTGGAGACATAATAGAGGCCAAAGAGGTTACTCTCATTTAGTTTTGTAACATTACTTCCCTGGTTTTGATCTATATACTGCAACTCACACATCATTTAACAAATCCCAGCAAGGATTCAGCCCATTAGACTCCGCAGTGGTAACCTTTCCGCAATAAAAGAACCCTTTCTTAACAAGTGCGTGTTAAAAAGCTAAAGAAATACTAGTGGGCACATTTCTTGTACATCATCCTGAACACCAACTCAATTAGCAGGTCCTCAACAGCTCATTTCAAATGAATGAAGGTCTAATAGCACCTACAAAGATGTACTCAAGCATCACTTTTCTTTTTGAAAAAACACAAATCACTTGTAATTTCACAGCAAACTGCAGAAGTGCAAACACAAAACTCATTTAGTGTGTTTTTGAGCAAATATCCACTAAAATGGTACAGGTAAATCTAGCTTTGGGGCGTTTTTTGCTCTTCGGTCTCAGATTTATTTTGTCTTAATGTCAGGAACAGTCTCAGTTGACCTGTGGTGAGACGTGTTTAATACTCTATACAGTAGTTTCCTTTGTGGTGGGGGTTCAAAAGTTATAGTGAAGTCAAGAAATACCCATCACCCATGCTGTGTCAAACACATTTCCATTTCCACAATCAAAGGCCACTTGAGGTTCTAAACAAATTCAAAACACAAGTGTTTTGCCTTTAGGATCCACCGTTGGCACGTCTCTTCAAAATATCTTGCAAATATAAAGAGTCTGGCCCCAAGAAACCCTTTAAACAAACAGAACGAGGAGCCAGATACCAACATGCAAACCATATGGAATAAACGCTCAGTTTGTGTGTTTTCATCCAGATTTATTCTGGGATGTTCTTGTGTCTGTGGATTACCAACAACAAACTCCAAAACATCTGCAGCAAGCCACTTGTCTGAATGACTGTGGGATTTTTTTCTTAATATTTTCAGTAAGCAAGCCAATGGAATACTTTGGTGTACTTTGGTTTTATTGCTAGACATCTGTAGACTTATTGGTCGCATATGAGTTCAGTTGAAAACCAACTGCATATTTGGCATTTTTATAATACTTGCATGTGACTATTATAATCCTAATGTTTCAGTTACAAATTTACCAAGTGGCTTTGACTTTTCAAAGGTAATACATTTTAAGCTATTCTACTGGTCGACTCCGAATGGCAAGTTGCCAGGAAATAGAGAAATGCTACAGTAAAGGCAATGAAGAAGACTAGTAATCATAAATATAAACAATAATAAAGTTACACTTTTAAGAAATAAATACTTTGAAATGTCCGTACAAGGACAGATAGACATTCAACGTGTTTGTTTATTCACTGTCAAATAAAAATGCTGATGTATCTACAGCAGGACGTTAATTTAAAACTCTAATCTTAAGATATAAAAACTGGCATCAGTAGTCATATTTACACCTACACATCTTAAACCTGTGAGAAACATCTTAGCAGATGAATAACAATGTCATTTAGGGTCAAACTCTGCACACAAATCATTCTACACCCAGTTAAGGTAAAATAACAATAATGAAAACATGCTTTTGGAATAAAAAATTGAAATGTATGCATTTTAATTACTATTAATATGTTGTTTGAAGAGAGTAAACAAGCTGGTTTTATTTGCCTATATTGTATACTGTGGAAGGATTCCCATTTAGTCACAGTTAGAGCCAGTGTTTCTTACTCCAGTCAGAGCATCAGCCAGCAAAATAAACCTCTAAACCACAAAGAATCGAGCCAAGACCCCAGCATTGTTTTGGACATGCTGTACCTTAAAGTCCAGCTAACTTCCTGTGGTCTTGTCTTTATATACAAACAGCACGGGCAAAGATCTGTGAATGGTGTGGAGACTAACTAAGAGTTTAGCTCCAGCGCATATTTCGAGACAGACATGGCTGGAACCAAATATAGTGTGTACAGAAACAACACTTGTCTTGTCTATCCACAAGTCATTATGGTGCACAGCTAACTATCTGCTCCAGCAAGTGAGGTGACATTTTGTTGTATAAACATTGTTTCTTGGTTGTCACGCTGCATTTCAGGCACAGAAAATGTAATTCCCTCCTTCCCGTCACACACATAGTCTACCTGCAGTAGGCTATGTGCTTAAGTCAAGTGCAATTACAAACTCACAAGTTAAGTATAAATCCGCCTCTGCTCTGGTGCAGTTTACTCTGTATTAGAAGAGATTGGTGTTTTTATTTCCCTGCCCTCCATTAAGACTTCTCCACACAAACTGCATTTGTTGTGAAATGGCTGAAGCCGGCTGACACAGAACACACTGAAACCTGACATTTTCACAGGCTTGATGTAATGGATTAGTCATTATCCCTAAATATAGGACTCTGCCACCTACACTTATGCACCAAGAAATCCCATTAAGGTGGTTTTATTTCACTTTGATATCTTTTAGGGATCCCACAATAAGCAGCTACTACTAGCAGTCTGTCGTCGGTTTGACTGGCAATTTTTAAACTTTGAAAACTTTTTTGACAAAGCAAGATGATCCAGAAAAACAGGAGAGATGTGTATTACACAGACAATAACATTTTGTGTTCATGTATAAAACGTGAAGTTCTTCACAAAGGTTATTGTGACCATTTCTTGTGTGCATATGAACTTTCAGGCCGAGCAATAGGGAAATTAGTTATGGGCTGCTGCAACTTAAAGTCTGATTTCCTCAGCTAAATAAAGACTAAGAAGGTTGCCTGAAACCAGCAGCTGAGTCAGACTATTCTAGAAATAAACTTACAGCAAATGGCACTATGGAAACATTAGCAATGAAACCAGATAGAATAGTGCTTGAGTTGGTTGACTGGCAAAAAGCACAATCGCGTTTATAGTGTGTGTGTCACAGCAGCCGTAGCCTAGTGTTAAAATCACAAGAAGCCAGTGAGAGCAAATTTCAAACCTATGAACTTAATTCTGCGTGTTTACACAATAAAACACCAAGAAGTGAGAGATTTAGTGGTGCCTGGTTTGCATGGCAGCACTCTGCTTCTCATACATACATCCATGAATGTCCTAGGACAGCTCACACGTTTGCACCTGGGAGTTGTCACAGAACATCTTACTTTCTCATCCATCCCCCCATTTTAACGTCTTTCTGGGGTTTCAAACTGGTGACCTCCCAGAGGCCAGTGCTCATCTCTAAAGTTACCGCCAGTTACTTTTACGCTTCCTGCTCCTTTTGGGTCCATGTTTGTTTTCGGGACCCTGTAATTTCCCCACCAATCACTCAAAATGTGCCCCCGTCAAGTCTACCATTCATAAAGCTTAAAGTAGCTCTTAGTGGTCCATGGAGTTTATTGAAACATTAAATTTGTATCCCAGCCATGATGGTGTATCTTTAGCCGTTGTTTAACTCACGTGCTTGGTCGAGTCCCCTTACATCAACTGCCAATTATGTTCTCCTCTTGGGTGTGGGTTGAGCCTCGGTCAGCATGGCAAAGAAACCAGAAACATCAATTCTTGGCAAGTAGGGAGAACAAAAACAGACAAAATGCGAAAAACCTTTCTTCGAACGCTGTTATCATTGTAGAGTACAAGCACAAACATCACCAACATTGCCAGTGTGACTGTCCAGCAGTGCTCTCTGGAGAATTCAGTGAAACCTACGACCTGTTGTTAGATACGGATGACAGCCTGAAAAACAAGCAGGAACTCAAAATGCAAGCATATGTCCTCTGCAGGAAGGTCACAGGATGTAATTTTGCCTCGTCACAGCTTCCCACACTCATTTCTGTTCTTCTTATCGTCTTACTCTGTTGCGTAGACAAAGTATTTGCAAGAAATGATCTGAATGATGAACAGCCTGGAAACTAAATCTGCAATACTTCAGCATTCAGCCTTACTAAATGTATGCAATGCTGAAACAAGAGATTGTGCACATTTCATCTTGATGACTTTGGGCGTGTCACGCTCATAATTAGCCAGTTCTGTAAAAAAAGCTTTTTATATCATATATCAAGTATATGAAGTGACACCCAACTGAAAGCATGTGCGCATTTTACAGTGAGGGGCTTTAGACAATATATGAGCAAAGAGACGTCACCAGCTTCAGTTTGAAGACTGTTAACCTAATTCTAATGGTTACTACAATGAGACCTGCGGACCACATCAAGCAGCTGTGGTAGAGTAATGAGCAGAGCAGAGAGAGCTTCGCCACGCACTTTCACAGCCTACAATTCCACCACTATAAGCACAAGGACACAAAGTCCTTCTCAGACGACTGCAGTGGCGTGTTTAGAAAATAAAAAAATATGCTGCAAGGTTATAAACAACAACCAAATTACACTGTTAATTCAAGTGTTCCTCTAGCCAACGTACACTCTGCTTCCAAGGTTCCCCATGAATGTCAGAGTCCCTCCAGACACATGCAGTTTGTTAGATTTTTTTATGCATAATACAGTAGATGAATCATTGTTCTCATACCATCTGGCTAAAAACAGAGATCCCCTTTTGCAGCCAAGTTCAAAAAACCTAAGATGAAACTCTGGGCCTAAACATATAAAATCCTAACCCTTCCCTCTGTTGCTCTGTCATTTCATCTAAATATGTGTAAAGCTGGAATGGCTAGCCCAAGGGCACAAGCATAAAGAGATTTCAAATGATATAGTGAAACTAGAAAACATAAAACATGGTTACATGGTGTGGTGTTCACCAGTAATTCAGTCAGAATAAGATCCCTCTGCTGCTGAAGACTTGGGTACAAAAGGAATTTGATGATTTTCTCAACTGATTTGCTCAACTTAAATTATGAGGTGTCATTAAATTGAAGCTGTGAACAAATATGCGGCTATGATATGACGTGATATCATCACACCACCTCAGGAAGTTATTCTGCACTTATGCGTGTCTTGGCTGTAGCAGAACTTCAAGGGTATGGAAATAAAGATCACAAATTACATAAAGCTTTATCTTTCAGGAGGAGCAAACTTAAACTATGTTTGCCAATAGTGATTAAGTGTTTTAAGCCAGGTAAGGTAGCACTTTGGAAAATTGCAGATAATTTGGTCTAATTTACAAAAAAAAAACGGTTCAAACAAGCTTCATGTTGTAGAATCTTTAATTATAGCCCAGGTGAAAGATGCCTGTCACAGTCACGTGTTGCAGGGGGCCAGAGGGAATCTTGGTGAACGCCTCAGTTTCACAACTCATCATTATCTTTCCTGCACATATACATATTGTCACTAGTATCCATCTACAATATCAGAACACCGGAAGAACATGCACCATATCTGTTCACATGTTTAGGAAGACTTTGGGATGGAACATAAAATACCCTACACATCGTTTATGGCTTCTTGTGTGTTTGAGAACATGTGATTATTTGGGTGTATGCATTTCCTATGTGGTCAGCCTGAAATTGAGAAATTACAGTTAAAATTTCAAAGTAAGCAAGGAAAGGTGGAGGGTGAGGTGAGGGAAGATAATATTGGAGGCCAGTGCCTATTGAGGAAATACAACATCATGACACAAACCAGCTGTAATTGCAGGAATATGCCTGAAACCTCTGATGATATATATCCAGCAAGAGGGCCAAAAATAACTAGCAACCACAAGGGCCATGGCCCCTTCTCCACAGTAGCAGCAGCATTCCGCTCAATTGTGAGGTGCTGTACAACAGTAAAGCATGCCCCCTGGTGAGAAAACACAGGTAATGCACATGAAGGCTGAACCACACTGGGCTGCATTCAAAAAGGCTGCACAGAAGTCCAAATAGCTTTTCCAGTGACTCCTTATATAGGTTTATTAGCTGTTTGAGGGTGAAACAGTTACAAAAATACACAAGTTTAGAAAAACCTTCAATCCTCAGATAGAGAATGAAATCAAGGGCAGTTTGTTCCACATAAGTCCCACATACATGCTTCCCAAATAATACACAGGAAAACTGCAAAACTAAATAAATGAGAAAACTTGTAAAGAAAACCCTCAAACTATTGCATTGCATGTATAAACAGAAATAGACAGAAGATATTTTTTAAAACATGGGACTTTGGACAACAGTTCCTTGTGATGTTTACCTCAACATGTCAGAGACGGAGGTGCCTAGACAATCAAGAAAAGGTAAGGGTCAGTCTCCACATAGCCGACTGGACTATATGTACATTTGTAGTCTGGTACATCCTCAATGCAAGCTTTGTTTAGCATCACAGGTGCCACTGCAAGTCTGGTTGTTTTCTTTGTGTTATGACTACTTTCAGACATTTCAGTATTTATATAGACAGACTGAGTCTTGATATAAACATGTCCTAAGCATAACATGTTTAAATACTGCAGAAACATTATACATTCAATTTAACAAGGGTGAAAATGAAAAGATGTCAAGTTTATTCCTCTTAGTTTGTTTTATTTAGTTATGCAATTATCAATTCATTGCTTTGTTAATTTTCTATTTCAGATGAAGACTGAAATAAGTGATAATCATGTGTCTGGATACTCAAGACATGGAGGCACCCTGATGTGACATGCCCGCTTTGGGCAGATCTGTCTGCTAATTACAGCCTAGCTCTGAGGTGGGAGGTACTTGCATGGTGGGGGCTTTTTTTTTAATGATGTGAGCGGTAGATATGGTATAAATACCCACATCAGTGTACTGGAAGGCAGCATATCCTCAGCTGTGCTCCCACCCTAAGGATATACAGCAGCACCAGGAGCACACTGGTGCTGAAGAGATTGCTTTTCACCCCTTTGGATGCCGGTATGTGTGTGTTTTCTCTTGCTGTCTAAACATCTCTGTCTCTGGAGGCGTGTAGTCAACATGTAGGCTTTCTCTAGGCCTACATTTGTTTTGATGACATGCAGTGGAAGGGAGGCAGATTTCGACTGTTTGGGGGTTTATTGGGTGATTCTCATGATCCAATTGAAATAAAAACTAAAATAAATAAAAAAGTTGGTCTAAAATATACTATATTATTTAACATTCAATGAAGTTCCATAAAGATGTACAACATGTATGCTGGAAAAGTTTTGATGCCCTAATACCAAAAACAAAACTGTTTGTTAAGTTTGCTAAAGCTTTTTTACCTTCACAGTTGTGTTCTAACGACTGTCTCCTTCTTACCTTTGCAGGTTTGACCTTTCAAGATGGACATACGAGTAGCATGCATCCTCCTCCTCATGGCAACCTTGACAGCAGCCCATGGAAAGGGGTATGTGGTGAAGAAGGTAGTGAAAGCTCCCCCACAGTACCAGCCCTACTCTGTGAAGAGCCAAGGTAAGAAAACACATCCTTGTGCCTTCTAAACAGCCTCTTTTTGACAGTAAGCCATGCAAGGATTTCTTAATTTTTTCTTACTGGTCTTCACTGACATAGCTCCTAAAGTCAGATTTTCTTTCAGCAACATTTTGTGGCAGTTTTACATTTGAAAAGATAGTGAGGAAATAAGCATTATTTTTGTGTCCAATAGGGGCAGCGTGAGTAGCCAGATAGATGCTACCCAGCTGCACTTAACTTTGAAAACTGAACTCCACCTTGCGCTGAGGCTAGTGCTCTAATTGGCTGCAGCACTGTGCATGTTTCTCCAGTAACAGAGTTGGTTTAGATCTGGAATGGGACTAAATGCATATTTACTTTGTACAAAGCTGTGCTGAAAGTTTCAAGTTTCAACGAATATACTACTATTCATTTTCATTTGTGATATTGATTAAAAAGAAATTTAGGCTTTTGTTGTTTGTTCCTGTAGAGCAAAATGATTTATTACAAACCTTAATTATGGTTTGGTCTTGTGTGTGTGTGCTAACATGCAATACAAAATATGAAATGCTGTTTTGTAAAAAAAAAAAACTTTTATTTTAATTAGCAAAAGTAGCTTTTGTGAATTATTTTTAGATTGACACTGACAATTACAGTGCAGTCACCCAGCTGTGTGGTTTGTTTGGGTGTGCCTGCTTACACAGAAGTAGAAACATCTGTTTGGTTTTATCCAAACTTGGCTACAGTTACCCAAAGAGTGAGCCTTTTACACTCGAACACATGTGACCACATAAAGGCAGCAAATTTCAAAAAGAGCCTGTTTAGTTTAGTAATGCTGTTTCACAAACAAGTCACAAGATGTTTTTTCATATATATATATAAAGTATTAAAAATAGATATAAAATGTTTTTATAATATGATAATAATAAAGTAATAGTGTAAATGTTTTTTCAAATAATTAATCAATAACATTTTTAAGGTTTGAAGAATTTTATAAAATTATGTAATCAGTGCATCAGTGTGAAGGCCCTCAGGGGTGGGCCTTGTCAGTCAGTGCAACCTCACCTCCAAATCTGAGTATCAAAATCCAATCTGTGAATTTCTGACTCTGTGATGCAACACATTTCACATTTGATTGTTGTGAGTCAACAAGATACAAACCTTGCATATATACTCAGAACTACTAGATCATGTATTCTATTCTATTTTATGATTAAGATAATAAAATTTAGGATTAAGATTAAGATATGATTAATTAGTTTAGTACTACAGTTTACCAACACTGGTACTGATAATGTCATTCCTTCCTCACAGTTGTCTCAGTGGCAGGTGAGCCTGGTCCTCCAGGTGAGCCTGGGCCTGAGGGACCTGCTGGCCCTCCTGGCCCCCCTGGTGAGAGTGCTGAGGGTCTTCCTGGACCCCATGGACCTCCTGGATCCCCTGGGGCTCCTGGCCGCTCTATTGCTGGCAAACCAGGATCTCCAGGTGGACCTGGTAAACCCGGCTACCCTGGTACACCTGGTGAGAAGGGAGACACTGGAGCCACTGGGTCTCAAGGGCCTAGGGGAGCCCCCGGCAGTCCCGGAAACCCTGGACCTGCTGGCCTCTCTGCTACTGGCAAGCCTGGACCTGCAGGATTTCCCGGCGCAATGGGACCCAGAGGAGAGTCTGGTCTGAAGGGACATCCAGGTGTACCTGGACTGCCAGGCTCTAAGGGTGATAGAGGGGTGGGAGTTCCTGGACCTCAGGGTCAGACAGGACCTGAAGGACCTATGGGCCCAACTGGAGCACCTGGTGAGCCTGGAGTTGGAAAGCCAGGAAAACCAGGTGCATCCGGTGAGGCAGGAAAGTCAGGTAGTCCAGGTAGAGATGGTTCCCCTGGCCCCATGGGACCACAGGGACCTAAGGGACACACTGGTGCTCCAGGTGTAGGTCTTCCAGGTAAATCAGGTGAAAATGGTGCCCCAGGTCTGCCTGGACCAGTTGGCCAAAAAGGCCACCAGGGCCCTTCTGGAGCCACTGGTGCCCCTGGAGTCCCCGGATATGGAAAGCCAGGTGCAAATGGAGAGAAAGGAGAGAGGGGATCTACAGGTAGTCCAGGTGCCACAGGTGCAAAGGGTGAGCAAGGTCCAACAGGATATACTGGTGCTACTGGTGCAACTGGCTCCACTGGTCCTGCTGGACCTCAGGGTTCAAGAGGTTTCCCAGGTGAGGCTGGTGCTGTTGGCCCTAAAGGTGACACTGGTCCAAGTGGACCTGAGGGACCTAAGGGAAACAAGGGAGATCAGGGAGCACAAGGATTCCAAGGTAAACAGGGGTATCCAGGTGCAGGTGGTCCTCCAGGACCTAGAGGAGCCACTGGACCTGGAGGTGACAAAGGGGATGGAGGGGCCCCAGGTACACCAGGCGCACCAGGTATTCCAGGGCCTGCTGGACCCAAAGGTCACCCTGGGCGTGCAGGTGAGCCAGGTGCTGCTGGTGCAGATGGTGCTACAGGTTCCAGAGGACCCACTGGACCTCAAGGTCCTTCTGGTGCTACTGGTGCTAAGGGACATCCAGGTCTCCCTGGCGCTCCTGGTCCTGCTGGTTTGGCTGCTAAGGGAGTCCCTGGACCTCAGGGTGCACCTGGTGCCCCTGGTGAGGATGGTGCTGACGGAGAGCCAGGCCCTGCTGGCCCTCCTGGTCCCCCTGGTCCTCCTGGTGAGGTTGTGTTTGAGAAGGGCAAGGGAGTGGAAGAGGTTATGGTAAAGTCTCCTATGTCTGCCTTCACTGCATCCCTGGTCACTCCCTACCCTGCTGCAGGCAGCCCCATTAAGTTTGACAAAATAGTGTACAATGCTGAGAATCACTATGACCCTGAGAGCGGTATTTTTACCTGCCAGATTCCTGGAGTCTACTATTTCGCCTACAGTATCCATGTTAATGGAGCTCATGCCTTAGTAGCTCTGTACAAAAACGGCGAGCCCGTTATGTTCACTTATGATGAGTACAACAAGGGCTTCCTGGACCAGATGTCTGGCAGTGCTGTCCTCTTGCTTGATGAGCAGGACACAGTCTATGTCCAGATCCCTGACGATGAGGCAAATGGTGTCTTTGCTGCCGAGCACGTTCACTGCTCTTTCTCTGGGTTCCTTATTGCTTCAACGTGATACGTTGATACAGTAGTTCCCAAAAGCCAACCAACTAAATTTGCAATCTATTTCTCAAACTAAAGTAAACTCCCTGTTAATTTTTCCTCAGCCAAATAGACAGGTAGTTCACACTTCTTTGAGGAATAGTAGCATCTCGACTTGAAAACTACAAGAAATAGGTGCTTAGAAGAAGGAAAACTAATTTATGAAAACAGGTGATCAGGGATGGGGCAAGCAATCCATAAAGTTACCAGTGAGCTTTTGTAATGGAGACAGCAAGTGAAATTGAGGTTTTATAACTGTGCTGTGTCCTGGCTTTCTATCTTCCACTTTGTTCCTTTTATACTGCCTTCAACTGGTGATTCTTAATTACATGTTTTTTTCCTTATTTGTCTGTTTGTTTTTGTACAACCTTGTCTTTGTTTGGGTGACCAATTATCCTAAAAATACAAAAATGCTTTCTGTGCAACACGTTGTAACTGTTGTCCTTTTATGTGACTTGAATATTGTGAAATTGTAATGGTCAAATTGACTGTTATATTGAAATAAGTCACCAGAATAGTGTCAAACAAACAGTTTACCAGCAGAAACATTATATCCCTGTTTGTGCATTATGTCATGTAAAACATAATGACCAAAATAAAAGATGTCTTAATAAATGTGTTGTCTGATGAGCATTTTTTTTAATAGGATCCAAATAAAAATTAACTTTGCTTCATCCAAAAGCATTACTCAACAAAACACTTATCTTTCTGTCCGAAATTTAGATTTAATTTAATGTAATGTGATCTAAGATCAAGATATAGAGCTTTTTAAGGAAAAAGAATAATCTGTAAAAAAATGTTTGTTATACAAACCCCATAATGTATTGGGGTCAGTAGGCTGCTGCCTCTTTGTGTGTTGTGCTCAAGTAAAGTGCTACTTTCAATTAGCTTGAACATGAGACTAGAAAGGGGAGAAATGGCTTGTGGCCTTATTGTCATCTCAGTGAGAGCACTGTCATGTAATATTCCTCAATTAAGCATAGAGTTAAATCTAGCTACTAACTATTCTGTGAAGCACTGGATTAAAGATCCACCAAGAAACTAGAAGTTCATAACACGTAGTCCTTGCTAATTAAAAATAATTCTTAATCAATTTAAGACTAATCTTTAGAATGGATGCCAGTGCATTATGTTCACATTGCCACACAGACAGTATTTATCTCTTAACATTTAGTGACAGCAGAGGTGACAGAAGTACTCAGATACCTGTAGTACTTGAGCGATCTCATTGAGACAAGAAGTACTTTGAAGTACCACTTAAAAGTCTTTTCTAAAGCTGAAGGACCAAGTACTAAGTAAACTGATTGAAGAAAACAGTAACCTAAACACTCCTAAATATGATGCTGGTCACAATCGATAGATAATGACATGAACATATATGTGTAGTTCAGAAACAACACAACAAAACAGTTATTTTGGTTTATATATCAGTGAAGTGTGAGTAAAAAGGGAGAAGAGAAAAAGAAACTCTTCACCCATTTACACACACTTACACACACTGAATCAATTGGATTCATTTTACTTCAAATTTGCACAGGTGGTGAAATATAGCACAGAATATTTTCTATTAATTAATAGGGAAAGGTTTCAAATATCCTGGTTGCCTAACAACTTGGTGTGGAACAAAGGCAGCCCAGCTGTGCCAGAAAGGGAAATATATCCATTTCCTGTGTATCTGGTACTACTGAGCAGGTGTGGAAGAAGAAGAATCTATTTATGCCCCACAGTTTAGAAGTATTCCTTCATAAGGAGCCCTGCATTAAAATCTGAACTACTAAAGTAAGATGAAACTAGAATAGAATAGAGTTTATTTGCCATTTGCACAGGTACAATTATGTCTTGTGCATAAAACCGGATTGTCGGCCAGGTTGGTTCTCCACAGGTACTTTAGCTTCTCTAACCCTAAACCCCACAGTCCAAAGACATGCATGTGAGGGATGTAAGCGGTTAGAATGATGGATGTATACCTGTGTTTTGCATTAATATTCAGTGACTGTTATTATAAATGTAGTGGCATATAAAGTAGAGTTTTTTAGTGCCCTTAATAACATAAAACGTAAATATTTATGTATTTCAGCATGTACCTCAAAATGATACTCAAATAAGCATTATAACAGAAAACATGCTGTCACTTCAGATCCAGAGAGATGGATGAGAAGGATAATCACATGAATTTCTTTCCACATGATGTCCACTGGTTGTCTACTTGGCAATCAAAGTTTACAAAAGCTACTCTACCGTGCAAAACTGAATACGGGTGTGCTGGAAATAGTATGTGGGATGAGGGATAGGGGTGGCCAGACAGCAACTGACTGATCTTCCCTGAGAAAGAGCAAAACGGTGGTTAGGTGAAGGGGCCCGAGGGACATAATGTAGAGGAAGCTGGTTGAAGGAAACCGCTGGGGATTGCCATCTGATGGGACAGCCATTCAGAGACGGTCTGTGGTTTGTGCATGAGATGAGACAGATGGGGACATGGAGAGCTGCCTCTGGTTGATTCCACAAGCCACACTCCAAAATTATCTGTTGCACTTTGATGTATTTATACAGACTCACCTGTCTGTATTTATGTATATATCTACATATATTAGTGTATGCATGTCTTAAAAGAAACGTACAAAGGAAAGAAATAGTTTGAAAACATCCTGAGTAGAACGGAGAGCAGTGTGTGGCGCGACGGGCTTCTTCGTGGCTGTGAGCTGCATGTGAGGCACTCTGAGGACCAAAATGGCCAGTGAATACCTCAACAACCTGACCAAGATGTATGTGGAAGCAGGAATAGAATTATTATGTGTAAAACACACCCTTCTTGCGGTGGCCAAAGCTGCAATACACAGGGTTAAACTGGGTGCAAAAGGAAATAGATGGTTTGAAATGAGCATGTGTATAACTGTGGGCAGCTAAAAACACCCTGGAGCCTTTTGCTGCAATCTCTTCTACTATTAACAAGATTCTGGTGTTTTCATGGGTTCTGGGGTTTCGTAGAAGGAATTCCAATACGTCGATGGCGAGTTCAGGCATAATTTTGGTCTTTGCTGCAGCTCTTTACTAAAGGAGCTAGACACTGTAAAAATGTTTGTCTCAGACACTATCATTTATGGTGAAAAACAGCAGCTCTGTGATTGAATCAAACGACTTACCGTGAATCTCATCACATACTTACTCTGTGGTTGTTCCCTGTGTAAGTCAGTAATTTCCTAAAAAATACTATAGGACTACAAGCACATCTCACTTTGTGTTCCTGCAAATTAGGCTGGTGTGGGGAACAAAATGTGTGTGATAATCACATACATTTAGGGATGTGCTTTACACTGAAATAGGAAGTTCACAAACTTCTTTGCTGATTTTCTCAAAGATGGACATGGGTGCTCTGGTAGTTTTTATGTTTAGTTCATTTATTTACACAACTTCCTACAAAAAAATTAACTTTAAGAATCAGATTTCTTTCCAATTGTGAGAAGTCGAAGGGAGTTTTCTGGTTGACTCCATGTACAACTCAAAAGCTTTCCACATCAGTCACCTCTGTGTCTTAGGTAAAGCACCACATGAGGGTGCTGTAAAGCAAATAATTCATGTGTTTGTTCCTCTAATAGCTGGCGTCAGTCACAAAACGCCAACCCCAGATTGCCCACCTACTCAAGATACAGAAAAGACACTGAATAAATCTACACTTCACTGTACGGTCATTATGCTCTGGATTATTTCATATTGTATAGAATAAAGCCTTTGTATAGCCATCTGAGAAAATATGCTCTTCACAGAGTAGCCTTATTAGGAATGTGCTTTCTAGTGTAGATTTTTGGTAGTGTAGTCTTCACAGCTTGATGCAAAGTTTGCTTAAAACATCTCCCAATTTTATTCAATCTTACAAATGGTGAAAAACAAGAAAACTTCATTTACAATGGGTAATCTGTTAAAAACCTCAGTCATTTAGGTACATCTCAGTCATAAAACCAGTAATATCAAAGTCTATACAACGTGCATTACTACAGAATTTTGAAATAGTGGAACCTAATGGAAAGTGATGAGCACCTATTCTGACAGTTAACTAAACCTAGAATGGTCGTGTCCACAGGAGAGTTGAGCTTAAAGAGTTGTAAACAACTGTGCACTGCAAAGACAACATTTAAGACTTAGTTTAGGACTTTCCCTTTTAAACATCACAATGTGTCAAATCTTGCAGACACAGCTTTAGCTGCTACATCCAATTGCCCAGCACCAAACACTTTGATTAAATATGTCAAATTCAGCAATGTGTCAACACAGTCATGATTTCATGTAGAAAAACATTCTCGCTCACATTCACACTTTCACACTCACCCACGTCACAAATGCAAGCACCAATGAGCAGTGAGGAAGCAGCACACTCTCCTTTACACCTCCTGTCCATCACTGCCAGGGACATTGCAGTCATTCAGGATGAGATGGTTGCAGAATAGTAAACAAACACCAACAAAAAATAAACAAAAAAATCCCTGGTTTTAGACAAGTCCTCGCATTCCTTCAGACGGGCTCCATCGTCTCCTTCATTCCGGCGTCTTGTTCAGCAGGATTACTCAGCAGCAGCAGCAGCAGCAGCCGTGGCCTCTGGACTGGTTGCAGTCTCTGGTTCAGTAGGTGAAGCTTCGGCTGGTTTCTCCTCTCCTGCCGCTTCTGCGTTTACCTCCTCCTCCGCCTTTGGCTCCTCAGCTGCAGCTTCCTTGGCTTTCTCCTCACCAGCTTCAGCTGGTTTGGCCTCACCTGTAGCTGCCTCCTCTGACGCTGCCTTCTCACCTTCGGCTGGTTCTGCTGCAGCTCCCTCCTCAGCAGCCTCCCCTGACTCCTTCTTGGTCTTCTTGAAAGTGAAGCCGCTGAGCTTGAAGGAGGGTTTCTTGAAAGAGAAGCGCTTTTTCTTCTGCTTGCCTTCCTCGCTGGTAGAAGGAGTGCCTTCCTCCGGCTTGGCAGAAGCCTCTCCGTTTGTGGCAGCGGGTTCCTTCTCTTCTTTGGCCTCTGCGTCCTCTACTTTCTCGCCATCTTCTTTTGGCGCCTCCTCAGTAGGAGTGCTGCCATTGGCCTCAGCTTTGTTGGCCTCCTCTCCAGTTGGAGAAGCGTCGCCGTTGGTTTTGGCATGGCCGTTTTCCTGGGAGAAACAAAATTCATATTTGAGCATGCACAAATCATTGCATTAAGGAGTCAAGACCGTCAACGAGCTTGTAATTGTGCTTTGAATACAGGCATAGTGATAAGTGTGCAAATTCTGACAAGCTGGCATTTAATCATATTCACAGACTTCTAGTAACAAGCAGCAAAACAGCCCTAAAACTGCAGCATCTGTTACTAGGAGAGTGACGACAGAACTGTGGCCTTCAGCAGTAGGCTAGTCGGCGAGACTGCAGTACCACCGACACCCAGCAGGTGGCGCACAGTCGGTGGAAACAACATAGGAATTTTGTCTAATTTTGTTCCTTCAATGGATATAATTAACAGTGTGTTTTATTTAAACTGGGAATAAATCTGTCATCTCATTCTCTGCGCTTTGACTATGACTGTGTGCTGATTTGGTGGATGGTGGGCGTACAAAACGTGGCTCCTTTTTTTGATCCTGGCAACAAAGGCGTGGTATCGTGCTTTTAAAATGGCCATGCCACAGTGAGAGCGGCCACAAACCCCCCAGCTGCACACATTTCAGCTGAATTACGTGAAGCAGCCTCAATATGTACGTCTATATTCCTGGAATTTAGAGGAAGTCAAAAAATAAAATGTGAACCATTATTCACATTAGTTATGCATCCTGATCTCTTACCATGTTGAAAATGCATTAAAAGCGGATCAATTAAACTCAATTGATTTTTTTATTTAAAATAATTTTTTGAACAACGTGGCGCTGCGAATTAAACCAAACTGGAACAATGCACTCGCTGGGGAGTGTGGATACATGTGGCCACTTTCCCTGAAAGCCGGCGAGCGTGGGGTGCGCTGCAGAGAACATGGAGCACGCCATTGACGCAACACATTGCTAAACGGAGTCAGTTTTTTTCGCGTCAATCAATTAAGATTTGCGTTTTTTCCAACGTGAATTACCTGTCCGTTTGCCTTCGCTGCAACAGCTGCACCGTCTGCGGGCTTCTCTACCGCAGCTTCCTCTTTTCCAGCGGTTTTGGAGATATGTGCTCCCATGCTTTTGGTTTAACAAAGGGAACCCAACCGATGAAATGAATGAACAAAGACCGCAAGCGTCCTCCCAAAAATGCAAGTCAAACGACGACACCCCCTTCTCCAACCGAAGCCGAGGAATCAGCCCGAGACCGGAGTGACCGCAAAGAGACGCGTGAGAAGTTGCAAAAGATGTGGCGAAGGCGCAAAATGCACGCGGATTCTTCCAATATTTTCTAGAGCAGAGTTTGTAAATGGAGAAATTGGCCCCAGCGCAAATGAGATGCGGAGTACAACGCCCAAGTCCGCTGATGAATGGGCGCCGGGGTTGTGACGACAAAGCCACCCCGTCTCCACCAATCACAAGTCCGAAATGCAGCGGGTGGGGGGGTTATGGAGTCGGGGTATGGACAATAGGAGAGACACAACATGGCTAACAACTTGTTTTTCTATTCAGTTAGAGTGCAGAAACTTGTTTTCTCTAAATCATGAGAAATTACTGAGCGTTAAAATATCCAGGTGGTTTTATTCATTTCAAGGATCCCAGAAATATTATTGGATCACCCATACTGGGATAACGATATATTTAGATATATGGTTAAAATACATAGAATGTCTGTATTTCCCTTCAAATGACGTTCAGTTTAACATGTTTATGTATTCAAACCATTCCCTGCTGGCAAATGTTTCATTTTTTCCTTTCTTTTGTTTCTAAATACATCCAGCGCAGCAAAACTTAATTTAAAAATATCATATGATTTGCAACAAAATAGGCTCCAACACGGTTCACTAACTGTACAACTGCTATCATATTTGTTGGAGATAACTATATATTTAATATACAAAGTAGCAGTTCGAACCGAGAAAGATACAATTTTAAATTATTCTATGAAAGTACCAAAACAACCGGGATGACTAAGCAGAGCTCAGCTGGTCTCATGTTATATCACTACACACTCTCCTGACATATGCCCTACTTAGTAAACACGTCTCCTACATCATGAGCCCTCGTGCCCGCCACTTCCCTCATCACTCTTCTTGCATAATAGCATCTTGTCTGGTTGTTTCAGCTGAAGCATCCCTGTGACCCAGATTTAATGAGACTTTATAGCTTTCTTCTGCCGCTGCTTGCTCTGGCAGCCTGTAGCGCTCTGACTCTATCACCAGCCACAAGTCTCCTCTCTCTGCCATCACTGCATGACCCACATCTCCATGGTTACCAGTCCAAAATGGCTCCAAGGAAGAGGCCACATGGCGAGGGCTTTAGCAATCGTGACTGCTTTTATGTAGAAGAAGGTTGAGATCGAGTTCAAAACTAAGCAGTGCAGACAGCAGTTTGAGGATTAGGGTGACTTCATACACCCACCCTGTCTGTATCAGGCTAACTAGGCCAAGCTTATTGTGGTGATATTCTGATTACATGCAAAGCTGTAATTATTATGTTGAGCTGCCAGGAATATGTAAAGTGGAGGATAAAGCCAGCAGGGCACGACGTCGCTTTTCAAAAAGCACCGTGCGTCCCTGTCATTTAGACATAAAGATTTCTCTACTACTGTATGTCTATTCTATATCAGTAGCCTATATGGAATAGATTATCATCCAAAATCTGCATGCTGTATTTATTCAGGCTAACTTTGTGTAATATTGAAAATTGTTTAATGATCTAAATAATTTAAGTGTCATAAATTAGCACAAACAAAATATAAAAGAGGACAAACATTTATCACACAGCACCAAAACCCTTAAATAGTTCAGAAACAATTATTTGCATTTTAACTTGCTATGTTACTATTTATGTTTTTTTTATCACCATAGTGCCTTTACCAAACAGATAAGATGCCTGTGCATAGTTTTAACAATCTGCAGAGACATATTTAGCTGCAACAGAAGAGCAATGTCTAAAACCAAAAAATTAAAAGATTCTATATATTGACAGGAACAAACAAATCAGTCCAGCTAGACTGTCCACGTTCTTAATTGATTTATTTTGTGACATTTTACATACAAAATGTCAATCAGTAGTTATTGAAGCCCTTGTCATTTATGCTGCTGAATGGATTTGCTACCAATAGACAGGGTTGGTAGGTTAATTCATGACTCAATCTGTCCATATAACAACGTTTTTTCTTGAGGTTGTGACTACGCACACTGCATTCAGTTTATAGGTGATTACTCACACATTCCCTGGATGTCATGACGGAAAGAAAGACTTTGAAACTACTCGCATCTTTGGATCTGATAGCTTGTATGTTCATAACATGTTTTCCAGCTGCTTTGCCCACACTCATGTTGGAACATTATTTAAATAGACATCAGTGGCAACATGCTTGTCATATAAACTAGCATTTCATCATCCGTTATGTTATATTTCTAATTGAAAAGAAGAAAAATCAGTCAACGGAGAGCAAATCTCATTGATGTCTAGACACATTCCTCCTACGTAAGGTGAAACATTATATTCTTATGAGAGCCAAATATAAAGGTTAATATTTGAGTGAGCGTTCTCACTTTTATAGGCCTTACCTTGATTGTACTATCATACATTATATAAGCAGTTAAATATTATATTTTCAACGGCACTTACTGTGTGATGTTTTTTTATCAAGTAGCATCTTGTGGGGCAAGCGGTTTTGACATCTGTAATACAAGAGGGATGGTAAGTGGAGTGAAGGGGATGTCAGCGGTCTAAATTGTAATTTATAATTACAATATTAAACCAAATTTAATTGCTCTATATCAAAAACTGGCACAATATGTGTGAGGACTTTTTGTCTGAATTATAACAAATAACACATCAATCTTTGCCTAGAGTGGAATTTATTTGATATGACTAAGGGCAAAGTGTGTGAAGTATGCAGATCTTAATTCCAACACTATTAACAGAACGTTGGCTATAATAAAAACTCTGACCGCAATAGAAATTGATTGATTTGGTGGCATAAAACAAAGACTGGTGACATTTTCTTTTATTTTTTATTTAAAATATTGGTTATAATTATTGGTATGTCTATCTGAGAAGTCGAAGCTGCCACGTTTCACGTTTAGAAACTAAAAGCAAAGTCAAATCTACTTCTACAAAAACGTTTGCCAGTTACTTATACTGGAAAACTGGAAGGAGTCCCGCTGTTCATTGTAATTTCTGGTTGGCTGTAAACGCTGTCAATCAAATTTCTTGGTCGATGATACGCAACAGCTGCGTCGAGACGTCCCCAGATAAACCGGACAATAACATGACGTCTTCTACGTAAAAATAAAAGCTAGTTACACATTTTAAATAAGGCTTTGTTGGCATTGCTTATCATTACTCGAAAACTATTTTTATTTGTGATTATTATCTTAAAACACGCGTTGAATACATTTTTAGCTCCGAGAATTTACGCCCCCGCGTATTCTATTCATTTACTTTAACATTAAAACAAAACTCAACAGGGAAGAGTTTTATTGTGAAACAGTCAACCGGAAGTGTGGTTTGCCGTAGTCGTGAACTCGACACTATCCACCGCCGTCGTCATCATCTGCACGCACGGCGGCGACAGGAGCTCCTGAATCGGTAGGGTCGGGTCTCCCACCGCTGTTCTTCCCTCGGTGCGAAGAAAAAGAAACACTAACCGAGAGCAGAAACGCAAACGCGAACTTCTCCTCCAAAGTCCCGCTGGAAACTCCGATGGATTAATCTGATTTTTCTGTGGTAAGCACGTTTTCTTTTTCATCCCTGTGTTGAATTTCAATTGGTGCACCCGCCTTGTCCCCTGTTTTGCGCTGTGGACTGCGAGATGAATTCATCTCGGGAGAGCAGTGAAGATAAATACCACATTGAGGGGTCGTTGCGTTCACGGCGAGCTGTAGTCATCCTGCAGACGTCGGTGCGTCTATTTCACGAATAACTTTGGAAAAACAGAGAGTGCGTTGGTACTTGTGGATGATGTATTTGCAGGGCTTTGGTTCTTTAGAGGGGGCTCTTGTGTTGCAGCAGCAGCAGGGATGGATGCGCTGCAGAGACCACTAGGGCCATGTACACGCACACACAACAAACACTACGAAGGCCTGCAGACAGTCTCCTATTGATTTGTCCCAAAACAACTGCCACATGCTTTGCCACGGTGTTAAATACGCCAATAATTATTTCCTAATCAGGCAATCTGGTATGTCTGGAGGTGCAGCCATCCATCTTGTAGGCAAACACTGGGGATGATGCACTGTGTGCGGAGCTGGGGGCTGAAGCAGCAGTTGTACTGTGAGTTAGCCAGTAGTTGTGTGTTGGTTTAGTATAATGCACTCAGCACCCTGGAGCTGTGTGTTCAGCCTTTACTCTCTCCACAAATTACACAACCATCGTGCGTTATGTGTATCAAATGTGAATTAAGTGAGGTTTATGATATGTTTCACAGACCTTGTAGATTTTCTGGGTCCGTACAGGTGACCCTACCTATTAGACATACTGCCACATGTGCTGCTACACATGAAACATGTCACGATTGAGGTAATATTTTTGTCAGCAAGGGGTTAATCCGTTACTTTGGCTAAAGGAAAATGTGTTGATTCTCAAGCTATCTAGTCGATGTCTGTATGCCCTGCCAAATTTCAAACATAGTAGGTATCTGCAGCTACCAATCATTTAAATTTACACTTGTCTGTTGATTTAAGACATAAAACTAATTGGTAGCTTTTAAAAATTGACCATTTGCTGTTTCTTTGTCTTAAAAAGGTTTCGTTTACAGGCTAAAAGACAAATCAAGGAAGTAATCAATAATGAAAATAATTCTCAATTCAGTTCATTTAATAATCACATAAAATGTCTGAATATAATGAAAAATGTCTTGTAATTTATTCATGCAATCCGTCTTCACACTGGATAGACGGACGGTAGAGAATTTCTGGCATTATCACTTTAAAAAGGCTGCAGCTCTGCATCCAGCACTTACACACCATGTGACTCGTGTCTCAGTTTCCATCAGGCCGAGTGTTATTTAGTTCCACCACAAATCTTCCAACCTACATAGATGCATCACATCACTGTTTCCAGTGCATTCTTGCATTGACCTCTACTCGCTTTTCCACAAGATTCGGAAAGACTCTTAAACTTAAAACTTAACCCCCACCCCCCCAGACTGACGGGAATCTGCTCATGTTTTTACAAAGAAAAGGAAACGTTCCTTTTCTAAAATGTTAACCTACATACACACACACATCTCTCTCACACTGGGTGAACACTTGCAGTGAGCTCAGTGATTTAACAGCATGACTCAACATACACAAGTGTGAACACTGTGACACTGAAACACGGTTACGCTTAAACCCACATGTACCAACAGTATGACGCTCAGCTGTGGGTTTTATAACTAACTCTGTTCATTCAGCAGCCGGAGAATGCTTTGAAAGCTTTAACACGGCATTTCATTGTGCAGATAATCTTGTAGCTGGATAAAATGTGTCCATTGTCTTGTTGTTGATACACTGAATGAACTCAGTTGTCTGACACAAGCAAATATTTGTAAGTATTCAGAGAATGGCAGCCATAAGAAGGAGCTTCTCACAGTTGTACCAAGTCCAGTAAACACTGCAGTGAGATTGACTTGTATTGAAATGGCAAACAACTCAAAATACTGTATCGGTTTGTTTGATAATGTGCAACAAGTTGTATTTTGTAGTTGAATAAGGTCGTTGTTAGTGCGACCTCAGTGGGAGGCGTGTGGGAGGTTTGACCTTGTATTGTAGCAGGTCAACGAGCAGCATGTGAAGGGCCCACACTTCAAATTAAACAGGGTTGTCTTATCTTGATTCGCAAATTGATTTATAGTATTCTGGAGTGATTGTTGTAGTTCAGTAGTCAGGGTTAAATACTGAGATTTAATGATCAAACCAATATTTCTTTTTTTGACAAGCACCACTAATAAAGAACTGAAATAATATCAGGTCAACGCGTTGCCAATTAGACAGTGTGTCCCCATTACAGTAGATGTAATTAGTCCATTAAGGGATTAGTTGGAAAAAACAGCATCTCGGTTTTTCATTCAGTAATTCCTAATCAAAACGTCCGTTAAACGTTTGTCATTTATTGGAAAGTTAATATTTTGGGGTTAGATTGATGGTCTGATAAAGTTTCAGGCCTTGAGAAAATTACTATGGGATAATATTTTTTTATATAAATGCTGCAATTCACAGTTATGAAATATTTCTTAGATGCAGCCTCAGCTTCCAGTAGATCATTCTAACATAAAATACACATAGAAACTATAGAAATAGAATATACCTATATATGTGCATTGTGCAACTAAATGTAATAAGTTAACAGTTGTGTTAAATAATCAATCGAAGCTAAAAGATATTAAACTGGCAGTGATTCAAAAAAGAGAAAGAGAAATGCTTCACACTCTCTCATTTAATAATCTGCAATTGTTTGGTGTTTTTGGCTCATTAATAAATATATAAACTAAATTAATTAAAAACCAAAGTAAAACCAGTAAAAGACCTTTTACTGCATGAGTTTTTGCATCACATACTGCACACATGTCTGTTTCTCAGGCCTAACTGTCCTGTTTAATCCATCAGTTACGCTGTGTGACCCTGACATGTCTGTCCTTTTAATTTAATATATTGATCTCGCAACTTCTCTATAAATGGCAGTGTGTCATTTTGGCTCCCAGCACTGTGTGTGTGTGTGTGTGTGTGTGTGTGTGTGTGTGTGTGTGTGTGTGTGTTATTATAGATGATTAACACTTGTGCCTGTACAGCGTCAAAATAAAGGCTTTCATTTCAGTAAATCAATTTCCTTTTGAGCCCAGCACTTGTGACTGATGTAGTTGCACTGACCCCGTCTCTGTATTCGGGTAATATTGGTGTCCTCATCTTTCTTCAGTCTTCTCTTCCTGATGTGAGGAAATGTTGCTGCATCGCTGACAAATAGTATTCAGTAGTGACGGATTTGGCACCAAAGTCAGATTGCAGACAGCGTCTTGAACTAATCAACCTGATAACTTTTAATATGATGGCCCTGCCTTGCTGTGTCTGTCAGCAAAAGTTAGGTCTACTCCTTTTTCTGGCTTGTATACTAAAACAATTACAACACAACACTTAGCTGTGATGTCCCAGTGGACCCTTCTATCACGCCAGTGTGGCCATCGCGGAGGCAAGACGTTGATTTGGGTCTGAAAATAGAGTGACGAGCGTTCTCGCAGGCAGGGGTGGTCATGCAACATCCACACTGTGCCACAGAAAGGAACAAGCCCCGAGGCTGTGATGCCATCTTCTTTGTTTTTGGGGGAAGGGGTGTGGGGGGGGGGGTTCTGTTGCAGGTCTGAAAGACAGGAGCCAGAATCACGAATGGCTGAGAAACTCTTCTTATATTGATGTGAAAATGTGTTGCTGTTAAATCCAGGTGATCTGAACTGGTTTCTTATGACCAACGATGTCAGGTTGTTCATTCAGCTACTTCAGTGCCAACACAAAGGCCACACAGACCTGATTCATATGCAAATGTTTGCTAAGCAAACACTGTTAAAAAAACAATACCGCAAAGGGAACATATGTACATAAATAATACAAGATGGCCTAGATACTGTGCAGCAGAATGGCTACAGATATGTTAAAGCTTTGGGAGTCCCTGGCCTTTTCACTACAAGAGCAGGAAGATTTTTGTAAATCCCACAGGCAGCACGACAATATGAGATCCCTCCTCATTTACTTTGATCCCTCCAGGAGTGCAGGCAGTTCGGTTTCAATCATTGCAGTTAAAGAGACAATCCCCAAGCAAACAAAATGTTTTCCCTATTAATTTCACTTCAGTTAATCCTTTCATGCTAGAGGCCGAACCGCGTCCGTGCGGATGTTTTTCTTGTTTTAATTTAAATAGATTTAGTCTTGAACTAGTGCCGCCAATTTATATTATATTATATAATATTCCACAACACTGATGCTTAACATAGAGCTGCACATAATGGTTATTTTCCCCATTTATCATTTCTTCTATTAGTTCGTCTAATAACAACTCCGTGTCATGCTGACAGTATACCGGCAACCTGACTTGTTTTTCTTTCTTCTGTTGTGTTGGAGAGGTTTGTGCATTTCCCTTTAAATGGATGTTATAGTAAACATGTTTCTTCTCCCAGAAAATAGGAGGTATAAATATAAATACCCAGGGAGATTATTTGATATCTGTAGGATCACCGGAGAAGCTGCGACTTGTCCAGTCCACCCATGTGGTCTTAGCTTTGGGCCTCTCCTGTAATGCTGCTGCTGGGCTTGTTTCTGAGTGTTTTATGGGGTTTTATAGGCAGTAATGAATCACAAAGATCGGTTGCTCTCCACAGTGCCTCATGTCTTCTCTTAAGTTATGTGGGGCATATTTTGTATAGGCCCGGAGCACATGATAATGCTGTTCACAGCAGATGAAGTGTGGATTTGGTGGGCGTTTTATCATTTTGCAGGCCTGTGGGGGTGCAGGTAACACAGCAGTGACCTCAACTCTATGTCTCTACATCACAGTCGCCATTTAAGTCTGGTGATATCGAGAGGAGCAGGATTTCTTAAAGACAATGTTGATTATGGCAAAGTAAAAGTGATGGTTTGAATTTGGTGCAGGAGTTAAGTGATACTCAGCTCGTCCAGTTCTTCGAATGTATACCATCCCTGATGTTGCCTTTACCCCTTTCCTGGGTGTAGTATGTGACACATCTGTTTGCACTTTCGTCCGATGTTGTGTTAGTTGCTTGTAAATGTAAAACTGACTTGAAAGAACTCTGTAATATGCTGTACAGTTTTCCTTGCTACGATTAAACTCTGGTTCCCTTCAAAATATGCAGACTTTAGCTGAGTTTAGGCTGCAAACTAGTTTTAAAGTAAAGAATAGGAGTCATGTATTTCAGTTATTAAGAAAATGAACGCAAGCAGTGTTAAATTTAGCTTTTGCTTTCGTCATTTTGCCACTTAATTGATTTGTATTTGAATATTTACTAAATGGCAGTAGCTAATCATGAGTTCCTCGAGCACAAGATAACATCCATAAATTAATTCACACGTGACAGGAAGGAGGCACCAACTGCCAGTTGACCAACTGAACTGTTATTGTGAGTCTAACTGGGTCTAGTTTAGCCTTAGCACCACCTCTCTCCATCCCCAGTGACTGTAAACAAGTGTTTCTAATTAGCCTTCTCCAAAGTCAGCTGCCTACTAACGCTGATGACAGACAACAGTGCTTTCTGCGGCCTCTTCCTCCTACCAGTGGGCTTCATGATCTTCCAGGGTTTAAAGGGGCGCTTGGCGCTCTGAAATGTGCACTAGTTTAACTGGGTCTTTAAAGACAGTAAGGCTGTCTTCAAACAGGCAAAGCAGGTTGTCCTCCCTCATTACAGAGACTGCTTTAATTGTGCTCTAGTGAGGCCAAATGCTTCATCACTTCCACTTAAAGACACCGTGTATGGCCAAGGTGCTTAGAATCTGTACGTGGGTATGTGGCTTCTAGTGAAAGAAACTAAAATAAAGTGCGGGCCAGCTTGTAAATGCATTGACTGGGTGTGAAATGCTCCCATGCAATACGGTGTAAAAGTAAACCATGCTAAGTAGTGCTGTTAAATCCATATGTGGAATGTTAATTTTCGTATTTTCAGCTTTAAAGTATTTCACATGAACACATACTTACCACCTTAGCCACACACTGCAGCTCATCATATTGTGTTTCTGTGTAATTAGTGGTGTAGATTAAATTATCCTGCTTAATTGAAGGATTTTTCAGAAGGTTCGCTGCAGCTCTCAGAGGATGCTCTGAAATAATGGAACACTGAATCACAATTTCCCCCATGAAGATGGCTCGTGAGCTATTTTTTCACCTACATGCTAATTCCATCTCTGTGTCTTTTCCTCTCCACAGAGAGTAGAGAATGGGCTGTGTCCAATGTAAGGATAAAGAAACAGCAAAACTCACAGATGACCGGGAGACCAGCCTCCCACACAACTCGGGGTACCGGTATGGGTCTGACCCAACACCACAGCACTACCCCAGCTTTGGGGTCACCACCATCCCCAACTACAACAACTTCCACAACGCCTCCTCTCAGGGGGTGACCGTGTTCGGGGGAGTACACACGTCCTCCCAGTCTGGGACACTTCGGTCCCGTGGAGGAACAGGTGATGTAGACAAATAAATATGTGGATGTATTTAGGATTTCTTAAAGTACGTTTCATGCTAAATACGTGACACTTAACTCTCACAATATGTGACAATATTTTGTTGCATTAGTAGTGTGACATTTTGGGAAAGTGTTGAGCAGAATGATGCCATACCCGTACAGTAAGTATAACACCTGTTGGGAGATGCTTAATGGTGACATGCCTTTATGCTTTTCTTTATCCGTGTTGTCTTGAATGTGCTGATGCTGTGCCACTGTGATAAATTCATCTTTTTTGGGGGAAGATAAATGTTGACTGGCTGCAAGTTAATGGAAAACACAGTGACCTAAATTACCTCCAGTGGTCTGCAAGGCACATCCGACAACCAGACCGATGAGACATGTTGCTGAATGGTGCAAATGTGTTTCCAGGATGGAGAAGTGAACTTCAAGCTCTCTTACTTAGGATTATAAAGATACAGCTTCTCTTGCTTTGATGTTAGTCACTTTTTGTGGAGGTAGATGCCATGTCTCCACAGTTTTCCCCAGAAATATCGTTCGGTGGAAACTGGACGGTTTCACTTTCCATGCAGAAGGTTTAATCTGTTGATCAAGACTCAGCCATTTCTGATGAAAATACAACATTAGTAAAATGATCTGGAAGATTTCTCTGTGCATATTTTGTTTTCTATGATGAAAACACTAATAAATTAGAGCTTCCAAAATAAAGCCACAGATGGGCTGCAAGGCATAATGAAAATAAATCACAGTACATCTTGTTGTCATTACGTAACAAGCAGCCCATGTGTTACACACATGAACAAATATATCATAAAAACACAATAAAAAATCTTCATGACATTTCAGTCATACCATTCACCTATTAAGTCTAACCACCACATGTCAACCTTTTCTTCTCCTCAGGAGTGACTCTGTTTGTGGCTCTTTATGACTACGAAGCCAGGACCGAGGATGACCTCAGCTTCAGAAAGGGGGAGAGGTTCCAGATCCTCAACAGCACGTAAGTGTGAAAACATCTGTATGACAGCATCTGCAATGTAGGGTGGTGGTCTTGTTTTCCTCCGCCGTGTTTCGTCTGTCATGAATGTGTGACTGCTGCATTTGGAATAAAATGTAACGGCTCTGTTTGTTATAGACCTGACCTGGCATTTGAGCTTGAAGTTATGTTATATGCTATGTCTGACTGGTCATGTTTAATTATAGGAGCTTGCATCATAGAAATGAAATGTCTCTTAGCAGAATGGAGATGTAGACATCTGCTCCCTCTCTCTGCTTTTGCAAAATACACATTTATCTTAGTGGATATTCAGCCCCAGAATCTGTTTTTCACTTTGCTCCTTTCTTCTTATTGTGTAAATGTCGATGTGCTTTTATTTTTGTTCCAACCTTCCTCCGTCCACCATTTCTCTCTGTCCTCCTCTCCTCAGTGAGGGAGACTGGTGGGAGGCTCGTTCTCTCACTACAGGTGGAACTGGTTACATTCCCAGCAACTACGTAGCTCCAGTGGACTCAATCCAAGCTGAAGAGTGAGGAAAACTTTTCGTATGAGCACCCACACACTTATAGGCAGTCTAAGTCTCTAAAGCGTTCATCAGCAGAGAACATGTTAATATTTGAGCCTTTTGGTAAATTCTGCAAGTGTCCAGTAAACATTAAAAACATTTGAAAGAATTTTAAACCATATATTATGTTGTAATTTATGTGATATGTATGTAATTTGATCCATTCTTGATTTTTCCCTGCAGCTGGTATTTTGGTAAATTGGGTCGAAAGGATGCAGAGAGGCAACTGCTCTCCAACGGCAACGCCAGAGGCACTTTCCTCATCCGTGAGAGTGAAACAACCAAAGGTACTTTCACGAAATAGCATCAAACTAGCATGTGTGTGGAAATAAATTAATTTATTAATATAGTGTCCTCTAGTCGTCTTTCGGTTCTGCTCTTTACTGTTGTGTTGTGTCTGTGGCAGGGGCCTACTCCCTCTCCATCCAGGACTGGGATGACATCAAGGGAGATCATGTCAAACACTATAAGATTCGTAAACTCGACAGTGGCGGGTACTACATCACCACCAGGGCCCAGTTTGAAACGCTGCAGCAGCTGGTACTCCACTACTCCGGTGAGGCTGCTGCACAAAAGCTTTTAAACACACGTTTTTCCGTACAACAAGAATGTTTTCATAATTCTCAAATTCAAACTGCATGGTCAAACCAGCCAGGGCTGCAGGGCTGTGCTGCCGCCTGATCGCACCGTGCCACAAAGGCATGCCGCGTCTTACTGACCTGTCCGTCAAGACCAAAGACGTGTGGGAGATCCCGCGGGAGTCGCTGCAGCTCATCAAACGTCTCGGCAACGGCCAGTTTGGAGAGGTCTGGATGGGTGCGTATCTTTTCCACATCCTCTTTTGGCAAAAATGAGGAATTGGCCAGCTGTAAGAAATGTTGCAAAACATACTGTATGTGTTGGATCATTCAAAAAGACCAGCTAAGATTATCCACGGGGAGAAATGTTTCGTCAGAAATGCTGGCAGTTTTTCCTGTGACTCTGATCTCTGTTCAATTTCTTTGCTGTCATGCTTTTATTCGTTTAGTTATTAATCTTTTTTTTTTTGTATTTTTCTGCACATATACCTTAAATTTTGTACTTAGCCACTGTATTTTTCTAGTTATCTGCTCTATTCTTTAAAGTAAAAGTAAAAGAGGTGATAACAATCTAATGGTAACTGCCTGTTTTAGCTACACATTTACTTTTATATCCTTCTGTGTCTTTCCTTGTGTTTCTCACATTTCTTTTGGTAGAGTGGCTGTCATATTTCATCGAATCAAATCTTGCTGTAACAGCCAGCCGCTAACCTCTGGAGAACTCACACTGGACAACCTTTTTTCTTTTTTTGTAGGCACGTGGAATGGTACCACCAAGGTGGCAGTGAAGACTCTTAAGCCCGGCACCATGTCACCCGAGTCCTTCCTCGAGGAGGCTCAGATCATGAAGAAGCTCCGACATGACAAATTGGTACAGCTCTATGCGGTGGTGTCTGAAGAACCCATCTACATCGTCACCGAGTACATGAGCAAAGGTTGATGCAGTTTTAAACTGATAGTAGGAATATTACATACCCGCATTCTGTGTCTAAAATTACACGTCTGCACTGACTGGACAGTAGCGTCCTATTTCATACTGTGTTGCATATTTATTGTTTTCTATTCAATTCAGACGCTAACTAATGTCTCATGTTCTTCAGGGAGTTTGCTTGACTTTCTTAAGGATGGAGAAGGACGAGGCCTCAAGCTGCCAAACCTAGTGGACATGGCAGCTCAGGTGTGCCAATGATTTACATCCCAGATTCGTCATGTGAAGACACAGAACACAGAAAGAGATACATTCACTTTAACAATCTCTAGCTGTTGCCCATTTAATCATTTGATCAGTTTACATCTTGTTGTTGGGCCAGTGTTTTTTAGGCCGCCTCCCACTTTAACAGTAAAATGGCGTTATCTGAAATATTTGAGCAAAATTAATATTTGAAGTACAAATTTCTATGCATATTATTATTATATTACTTTATACCAGAACCAGCTGCACAGCACATTTAAAATGAGTGATTTAGCACAGTGAAATCTGTACTTTACTCTGAAGCAGTGACTCATCATCTGTGGGTCGATAAGTAATCATACCTGACACCAGAGTTTACTTAGTGAATGTGGGGATCTCTGGGTTGTCAGTTAAGAGATGTTCTTCTTTGTTGCTGCACCTTTTTCCAGCCTGATAAAATGACTGTAAATCTACGTATAAATCTTTTCTAGCACAGATTCAATTAATTTGAAACTGTTCAGTAATATGATCATCACTGATAAAATAACCCTATTTCCCAGGTGGCAGCGGGGATGGCATATATTGAGAGGATGAACTACATCCACAGAGATCTGCGCTCTGCCAACATCCTAGTTGGAGACAGCCTGGTGTGTAAGATCGCGGATTTTGGTCTGGCCCGGCTCATTGAGGACAACGAATACACAGCCAGACAAGGTGGGTTATGCAAGCGGTTGGTAAAGATTTTGTGTAGTATTCTGATATTACCAATCAGCTCTCAAGCCTTGCCATCTGATGCTAACGGTAAAATATTGTACAAAAACATATGGCTGCACGCGTGGGCAGTTAATGTACTTTAAATGCTTAACGCCAGATTGCTGTAATTTACATTTAAATCTTACTGAATCACAGCTCATGCAAATGTAATGCATATATATCGTTTTAGATTTAGTATGACTCACATCTGAAAATTATTTTCCAGTGTTATGAATAAACATCCATAGATATCCATCCATGTTCACTACAGCCTCTGTTGTGTTGTCATCTAGTGACATATAACTAGGTGATGTTTGAACTTACAAGTGGCTGCAGCAAGAACAAGTCGAGGTTTAAAGGGACCACTTTTTAACCTTTAATGAATTTATTGGTCACCATCTGGAGATTTGAATAGAGATTACATACACAACACGGAGCATAATTGCCTATTTGCGTATTCAGTTTTGTTGTATTGCTCAATTTCTCTCCGTCTTCTGAAATTGCCACATTAGAATAACAGAAGTGTCATTTCTGATATTCTTTTAGGTGCAAAGTTCCCCATAAAGTGGACCGCTCCTGAGGCAGCTCTCTACGGGAAATTCACCATCAAGTCAGACGTGTGGTCGTTTGGCATCCTGTTAACAGAGCTGGTGACCAAGGGTAGAGTGCCCTATCCAGGTGTGTGTGTGTGTGTTTAGCTCAGTGAATTATGTAAATCACTTCTGAATTCCAGTTGATTGCATATTTGAGTAGTACGGTATTGTGTGTGAGAAGAACGCCTGAGCAAAGCCATGGCTAAAAAAAGAGCTGCATGTTGCATAATGTACATCACATTGTGCATTATGCAGGAAAACCTTCCCAGCGGCCTGTGTGAACATGGGAATGTTTCTTTGTTTCCGTCTAACTGCAAAACATTTTCTTTTCTCAACATCACATCTCTGCCTCAGTGCGACAGAGATGTGATGTTGTTTTTAGAAAGCTCAGCTTTCAACCACATTTGCCTCTGTCTCTCCAGGCATGAACAATCGAGAGGTACTGGAACAGGTGGACCGAGGTTACCGGATGCCGTCCCCACAGGACTGCCCCTCATCCCTGCATGAGCTGATGGTGCAGTGCTGGAAGAAAGACTCGGAAGAAAGGCCCACCTTCGAGTACCTGCAAGCCTTTTTGGAGGACTACTTCACAGCCACGGAGCCTCAATATCAGCCAGGGGATAATCTCTGAGCGCCTCTGTCCACATCTCATGTCAGTTCACTGACTGTCCACCAGATGGAGCCAAACTCCAGATGTTTTCTGTCATCCAGTGACTGTAACAATCTCAAAAGCTCGTCGACTGACTTCTTGACTTTCAAGCTTCATACAAACAGAGACTGACGGCTGCTCTGTCAACAAACTGACTATCGAATCACAGAATGGTTTGGAGAAGAAGAGATGTCTAAAGAGTTACAAATGACTGCCATTATAAACCAGATGAGTAAAGTACAGACCGCACTGAGATGTAGTGTAAATAGAAATTGCTTGTTTGCTTAACTCTTGTTTTTTGTTTAATTTTATATTACTTTTGATATTTTGGAAATGTGTGGATTTTTCTTTTTCTTCAAGGTCAAAGTTATTTCAGATGTAAGGCTTGTAGAGAGATTTGTGAGACTAAGGTAAGAAATCAAGACATAATAATTGTAGGAATGGTAATAGTTAGATATCACGGACTGATATTTCTCAGAATATCTTCTGGGAGTTAATTTACCTTTTTTACAAGGTTAATATAACAATACTGCTCTTTTCTTCTCAAGGAACTTAGATGTACTATAACACCTGTTCTTGCCTTTTCATGTTTAGTAATATTCTTATAATGTAAGGGAATGGCTTCATGCTTACCACACACTAATTTAGTGCATCATGGACTTTCCCACCCAAACCTATATGGCATCTGCTCTGATATTAAGTGCATTCATTGCATTCCAGCTTTGGCCAATGATTTTTAGAACGGCTTGAAGTAACTTTTAGTTTGGCTTCTTGTGGTTGACGAGAGGGCTGACGTCCTCTCCAGCTGCAACCATTGTTAGGCTGACTGCTTATGATACTTATGATAGTTTAACATGTATGTTGCATTGTTGTATGACAGCAGGCTGTATAAGAATTCTGCATTGTCTATTTGCTTCAGTGGCCAAGCAAACAAACCATTTCCATTTTCATACTGAAGAATGCCCACCTGTGTTTATTCCTCCATATTGTGTATCAGGAAATAACATGTTGTTTACAAGTCCAAAAATGTTAACGTTTATTAATTTGCTCACCACTTCAGCTGGTCTTTGATAATACTTTTTTTTTTCTGGGAATCTGCAGCTCTGGATGACATTTTATAATCCTCAACTATCAGGCTTCTCTCTCTGAGAGAAGGTGCATTCCAGGACAATACACTGCTTCTCTGTGTATTTATGTTGCCTTTTGTTGGTTGTGGAGAAGTGAACAAAATCACATTTTGTGTCACTTTATTTACCCCAATACTGCAGGTACACAGTAAATGTTTTTGGTCTCTGCATTATTTATTATTTCTGTCACGTGTCACAGCTGGTTTTGAAATAAACGATCTTGCCAGCAGTTATAGTTACAGTTACAGTAGTTAGTACCGCTTGTCACTAACCCATTTGAAATATTTTCTACCTCATCACTATTTCCTGTGAGAAGACGGCACCACAGGCTTCACTTACACTTTGGGAACCATCGGATGTGCATCACTGTAAATACATAGCTGAAAAATGACTTGCCTGTGAGAGGGATTAACTGGGCCAGACAAAAATGTACTTTTTAAAATGTAATTTATCTTTAGATTACAACCATGCACTCTTAGGTTTTATAGCCCTTCATGTTTATATGTTTATCCTAAATACTAAATTCCTAGAAAAAGGTTCCACTCCAACTCCGCTTTCCTGGCTTTCAGGCCAAGCAAAAAAAAACCCCAGCATTCTTGAATGTGATTGGATGCAGCTGAAGCACTGAAGAATTTGCATATAGCAGACTACAAGCCTCTGCACCTTAAGGCGTGTGAAGTATTTCGCAGAATACAGGGAGGTCATTGTTGGTCTTTCTGTTCAGAGTCCCGGCCTGGTATGTATTACATATTTTATTCAACCAAATGTGAAATATTAATACCAGCATGTAAATTAAGTGCTTTAAAATTCTGTCTCATGTATTTTAATCTTCCCTATTACTGTTCTTTTATGAACAGTGTAAAGATTAGATTGTGTCTGTCCGTTACTTGTAGGGTTGCAGGTTATGCTGAAATATCCTGGTTAAAATGAAGAAATCTGAAAAAGTACCAGAACTTAAAGTGTTACCCACTACAAATATTCCAGAGAGTTCCCTTCCACTTTTGAGTGCTGAAGTTACTTCAAACCAAATTGTTCATAAGGATATCATACAAACCACCTGCATGGATGCAGATTATTATCAGAGCCCATACAAAGGTGGACAACTGAAACAAGAGAGAGGACATGTAGGACTGATGCAGCACGCAGAGCCAGAGGAAAGAGGAGCAACTGCTGCAGGGACGAATCTCTATCATCAGCCTCTTTATAGCTGTTGCCTGCGTCCTGCAGAAATCAGACAAAGCGAGTGCTGCTGTTGGGATTCTGGACTAAGCCAGTGTGGAACAGCAGACAGTGAAAACAGAAACACACACAGGTAGGCAACTGGGGAAACAATGAGCATTTATGTTGGCCTAGGGAAATTAATTAGCTTTGAAGATACATTGACCTACATTATGTATTTTTTAAACTCTTAGAGGTGAGGAGGAATGCAATTTTCAATTTGAGAGTGGTGAAGAAGAGCTTGAGCCTCCATTGCCTCTGCGATCTGATGATGAGGAGCAATACTACAATCCCTTTTTACCTCCTCCTCACCACTGCATGGACAACTACGGTGAGGACAAATATTTCTTTCTTTTTTGCTTGTTTTTTATGCACCGTGACATAATGTAGCACTAAAGATCTTTGCTTATAAAAAGTTCTATATAAATTCATCATATATATATATATGTAAAATATATATATATTGAAAAATACATACTTTCTTCAGTTTATAATATGTATATATGAAACTCTTAAAGGTAAATTTATGTAGATTATGTTGCACCATTTGTTTAGTTGCTCATTTATGTAATGTAGATAATCATAGAGACATAAACAACAGCAAACATCAACAAAACCAATATTACTCTTTCTCTCTGTACAGGCTTTTATCAGGCTATGGATATGAGGTATTATTCCTCTGCAGAAGACAGGCAGCACACCTTTAATTCAGACAGCCGATACACACCTCAGCCATGCTGCCACTCTGCTCCTTGGCAGCACAGCCAACTGTTGCCTGAACCTAAAAACTGGTAAAAACCACTTCCCAGTTTAAGCCTTGGTGCACTCCCCATCATTAGCCACCAATAAAAACAAATCCCTAAACTGGCTCCAAACTTGTTGTTAATGTTCATTATTATTGCAGGTGGTTCAACAAGCTCTGCTTTGCATATTAGACAGACTTTCACGCAGCAGCACAATTCAAACAAAAAGCCTTTGGTTATTTTCCTTTCGTTATGCTTCAGGCCCAGACATAACTGTATGAATAACAGAGTGGCTCAGGGAAGTGTCTCAGTCAACGTTCCGCAGTTCTCCGTCCCCACAGTGGAGGGTGTGTCGCAGATCAATGCGATAGACCTGAACGCAGCTGGAGCAGAAACAGTGGTCTCACATCCACATGAGAAAAAACGAATCATCAGGCTGCCTGATGCATGCAGTGAGTCACTTAACTTTAAAATACTGACTGTGGTCCATTTAGTCTAACATGGTATATGCTGCAGGGCCATTGTATTGGATGACATTACAGAATGTAAAATGGTACTAGCTAAATATATATTCTAATAATACAATAATAATAATGTTGATTACAATCTTTTCTCTTTCAGGAAATGTTTTTATAACTTATTCTTCAGATGTGTCTCCAGAGATTGTCCCCTTCGCAGACTTCCTCATAAAGCAAGGTTTTCGACCAGCTGTAAGCAACTGTCTTAAAAGTCTCATTTATGGGAAAATCTGAATCTTGTAAACAGTTCACGTAAAGCCCTGATTATATTTATACAGATCAGCATATTTGACGACTCCATTAGATGCATGAACATTAGCAAATGGAATGACACACACCTAGAAGATGTAAGTGAACAACAAAGTTCACAGATTTTTTTTAAAAACTTTTTTTTCGCTTTAATTTTAATCTAAAAACTTTGGGAAAAATATTTCTAAACAACTACTGAAAGCCAAGCCAGCTAAATATGACTTGGCATTTAAATAGGTAAATTACATTTAAATTTTCCTTTTTTGTCTGTGTTTGAACTTTTTCAAATATTTGTATTACAGTTGCCAAAATTTTATTTTGATATTTTGTACAGGCATCAAACTTGATAATCATCGCCATCAGTCCAAAATACAAGTCAGACGTTGAAGGTTCTGTACAGGACAGACATGGTCTACATACTAAATATATTCACACCATGGTGGGGAAGTATTTGCTATTTATTTAACTAAGACATAATTCTGTGAATTTGGCTTTTTCTAAAAAGATTTTTTTTAGATGCAGAATGAATTCATCCAGCAAGGCAGCTTAAATTTCCGATTCATACCAGTTCTCTTCCTCAAGACATCACAGGTTAGAGAACTAAACCATTTTTCTTGAACACATCTGTCTTAATCACTTGTCATTACTTCACATTCTCTTTTAAATTGTCTGTCTTTCTTAAACTTAACTGCTACACTAAAACACGACTCTCTACAGAAACACGTCCCAAGTTGGCTTCAGAACACGTGTATTTATCGGTGGCCACAGGACGCTGAGGATTTGTTACAGCGGCTGCTGAGGGAGGAGAAATATGTTCCGCCTGCTGTACCGACGGAGCTCACCGTCATTATCAAGCCAGTGACCCCAAGAGCTGGACCCTAAAAACATACCTGAGTATAACATGCATGAGGCAGATGTTTCTGTTTTAAGCGCATTTCATTTTCAGTTATTGTGCAGTTGATCAATTCAAGCTAATAACAGCTCATAATATTTACTTAACTGCTTGGTATTACTGTAAAACACAAGTTGTTTTTTCTGATGTTTTAATAAAGTTGTCTTCACTGGGTATAATGTCAGAAGGAGGATTATTTTAGCTCAGCTTGTGGTGAGGTTTTGGAGATGGCTGTGTGTTCTGCTGATCCGTCGGTTTGGCCCAGACTAAAGTTGGTCTTAGTCCATAAACTGTTGGATCAATTGCTGATGAATATGAATGTTCCTAGGGACGTGTGAATCCATGAGCCGCCAAGATGTATAGTTTCAAGGGACAGGCTTAAAAAAAGTCAGCAAATCTGTTTCTTTAGTAGTTTTCCTGTTAATTCATGATTGAAAGCGGTTAAAGAGAAAAACTCAAATATAAAAAAATGAATAAACCTTTCCTTGCTTTCTTTTTAATGCCATTTTAAATGATGAGATACCTACCAGTCACCAGTTTCTGATAAAGCACTTATTGGATCTCAGTTGCAGCAACACAAAGCAGCTGGTAACAATCTGACATAACAATCTTAGAAATCCTTGGTGGATAGGAGGGTCGTAAAACCAGCTTATGTTACAGTAGTGTTGGCCTATTTATCACTCACCTGTATGTGAAATCACTCATGTGCATCCTGGCAGAAAGGCATTATCTCACGTTTACTTGTCTATTATGTGCATGTACAATAATCTGCAGCACTAATATAGCAGTTCAAGTTGTTTCCAAACAAACAAAAAATAAGTGTCGCTGACACTAACACCAGTGGGAGCATAAGGCCGCACATGTGTGGTGTTGGACGAAGTGTTCACCTGTGTTTATTCCTAAATTGTTTCTAACTGGAGATTATCATACCCTGCCAATAGGGGAGCCCATGTCAGCCATATGATCCTACACACACGCTTTAAACCTCCTAAAAAGGCCCGGTAGAGCTGCTGCTGCACAGTTCCAGCTAAGAATAACTTGGACCTTCTGGAGGATCCAGTTACCATGAAGCTTCCCCGTGCTCTGCTCTGACCTATAGCCATGTGAGGCACCAATAACATGAGGTGGGATATTCTGTCTGATCCCCCTCACCCTACCCAGTAGTTTGCTTAGCTTGGCTCTTTCCTCCCTTGAGTTGCTTTCCTTTGCGCCACTTTGACCCACTGTCCCCAGACCCCCCTCTGCAATGCTGCTGCAGTGGCAGCTCAAAATTCCCTATAAACGCCTGTAAACGTACATTTTTATATTTGATTTTTTTTTGTCTTGGAGAAGTTCAACTTGTGGATTACATGGATCAGAAAACAAGACGGTGACCTCCAAGTAAAATTTGGAATAATTTACTAACTGGGACCCCTTTCTGCTGGATTTATACTGAAGCTGTGATTTTCCAGTCAGGTCTCGATGAGGAGGCTTTGCCGGCAGCTCTAGGGATAAAGCCTCACGTTGTCTTTATATCACCATGGCTGAAGGTAGGACGGTGACACCTCACAAAAATCAGCTGTAATTATGTAATAAATAAATGAGCCAGACTCACAGTCATTCTGGTAAAATGTGTTGAAAGTTTGTTACTATAAATATAGGATATCATGTAGCCAGAGCGTTTGCATTGCTCTTCTGTGACGGACATGACTGCTGCTGAAGTCATGCTGAAAGAATCTATATTCTTAAGTAACAACACAATAAAATGATCCGTTAGAAGCAAAGATATTGGTTCTGCAGCTAAATTTAACTTGTTTTTAATCAATTTTAATAAATAATAATCTGCATGAAACGATTAGTTTGTTAACAGTGATGCACGTGGCTTTTATTGTTCTAGCTGGACCAGGTGGACCTATATTTAACCATACTTATTAATGGAGACATGAGATATGTTATTATTACTTGTACATGGTCATATTTACTGTTTTGTGGCCACACTTTCTATTGTAATCTGTAATGTACAGTGTTTTACAGACGTGTGAGGGTTTTAATAAACAGCATCCATATAAAATGCAATACAAGCTGTTGTCCTTCATGATTAGTCAAAACGTTTATGGTGAAACACTGACACCACCTGTCCACTATGAATAAATCAGCTGAGGGAAGGAGATGTTTAGAGCTTTTCAAAGCGCAGTATTTGTATATGAGGAAGTGAATCATGAGTAAGGCATGCTCAGAGTTCATGCACAGTTGGGAGTTGGCTAACTCCTTGGCATCAGCTACAGGTTGGAAGTGCCACACTTACCATAGCACACTGTTAGTTGATGGTGGTGAGGCTGTCACAGACATTTGTCACTGCACAACACAAGGAGAATTACGTTTTCAATTTATAACGGTTATTATGACGTGACTGTGAAATGTGGAGGTGGTTAAGTTATGGGGTTGCTTTGCGGTATGTGGTACAGGGATGTTAGCAGGGCACAATGAAATTCAGAAGATTATGGAGGATGTCTAGAAAGAAATATAAAGCCAGAGAGCTCTGTCTTAGCTACAGGTCATGGCGCCTACAACAGAATAATAACCAAATCATTATGTACCACTAGAGTGAATAAAAAATAATCACTGGAATCTTTATTCTGCTACCTGATATTTGAGTTCTGATCCTAATTTACTTGAAATAACTACACCCTTCTGCTATCTGAACCACTATATGAAACTGGGGACAGCTAAGGCAGAAAGTGGACCAAACTACCAGCTGAGATGTGCAGAAGTCCAACTAAGGATTGCAATTGCAGTGATTGTTTCAATACTATACCTTGAATCACTGTATATTAATCAATGTCATATAGAGAAAAATAGCAACTGTCTGTTATATTAGATATTAAAATTGACATTGATGTTAAAGACGTTAGTTGCGGGCAACAGCTCAGGTCTCTGGACCAAACACTTGACTGTCTACTTGTACAAATAACGTAATGAGAACTGTGCATAATATATAAATCATGTTCACATGTTATTCAAATAAACTGTAAACAAATAAATAATAATAAAGATAAAAATCTATTAAAAACAAAAAATGTTCAACAAGCAGTTTGAGCAGGATAAATACAAAAGTTATGTCGCCCATGGTTTCACGGCACCAGTGTGCTGATGATGTTAAGAGTTCTTAGAGTGACTTTCTTTTTTACATACAGGAGCCAAATCCACCTCCTTATCTGCAGCCACTGGGTCTAATGGAGCACCAGCACCACAGACGAGCTCACTTAAGGCCAAAGGTCTGGGACTCTTCGGGAAGCTCAAAGTGTCTGTGGAGCTGCTCATTGCACTGATTGCTCTGCTGTCCTGGATGGTTGTGGGAGTGGTGATGTTTGACTTTGTGGAGTACAAGCCTGTCCCGGGTTAGTGATAAATACTTTTACTTACTTTCTCACAAAAAGAAATGTATCATGATGAGTAGATTAACCACTCTGTTTGATTTCAGACATTCAGCAAATTGTTACGGACCCAGTTCAAGCGGTAAACGACGCTGTTGATGAAGTATCCAATCTGCTCAATAAGTTTCAAGGTACAGAAGAGGAATAGCTCGTGTAACCTACACTGTTTGTGTTTAGAAGCAAGTACTGTGATAAATAACTCTCCTTTCTGGTTTCCCAGAATGTGCACCTGATTTAAGTGACCCCATGTCGGCTGCCACTTATGCAGCAGAAGAAATATCAGAAGCAAAAGACGGCTTTGTTAGATATTTTTCAGATGAGGAGGGTATGAAATTAATATACTCTCAAGCAGAATGTATTATTTGGCATTTTAGTATACATGTGATGTAATCGGTCCTCTTGTAATCTCCCTCAAAAACACAGGAAACTTTTACCTCAGCTATGTTGACCCTGTGGTGATTGGTAGAGGAGCTTTCCATTCAACTAATGACTTCATGGACGAAGTGCTGGGCTCCTTTACGGATGGAGTGTGTAATATCGTGGATACTGTATTGGATACTATATTAGATCTAAATAAAGGTATGAAAGTCCTTATTTTCAACTTAACATTGTCTAAAGTATTAGATAATAATTATCTTTTCCCTCACATGTAAATAACCCAAAAGTTAATTACTCAAACTTTCCTTGATGATACAAACTACTTATACATAATAATGTTGGTAGTGAATTGGATTTTTAAAGCATTGGGAAAGACTTTAATCATTGAATTTGAATATTTCCTGATAAAAGTTCTTGTTTCTTTTCTCAGAAAAAATTGATCTTAGCTACGTTGACCCTGTGGTCATAGGCAGAGACATCTTCAGTGTTACTAACAAGTCCATGTGTGGAGTAGTGGGCTACATTCGTGATGTGCTCTGTGCTATTGTAGACAGTATTCAGGATGTAGTCAAAGGTATTTAGCCTTCTATTGTAACATCTGCCAAATATCCTGTAAGACACGTTTAACACATTGCAGAATATTGAGTTTGGGAATTTGTTTTTCTCAGGAACCGCTGACGTTAGTTTCATGGACCCTGTCGTAATTGGCAGAAATGTCTTCAGTATCACCAATGATAGTGTGAGTGGTATCCTGGACTATATCCAGGACATGCTCTGTGCCATCTTAGACTGGGTATTGGATATAATAAAAGGTATCTGCTCCATGTTAATACCTTTGTATTGGTTAGAATTAGAAATGTATTACTCAATAAACATTTTAACTTGCTATTAACTTAACTTTGTTACGTATTTCTAACAATATAAACTAGACTAAACTGGTTGCTAAAAAGCCAAAGTTAATCAGCTAACAGCTACAAAGTGTTTTTTCTTTAACAGTTATTTTTATTATGTATAACAAAAAGAAAGTCACTGGAGCATTGACAGAATGTGTGTTGTTCTTCTCAGGGCCCCCTGACATTAGCTTCATTGACCCTGTGGTTATTGGCAGAAATGTCTTCAGTGCTATTAATAGCTTTGTGAGTGGAGTAACAGGGTACATTCAGGATGTGCTTTGTGCAATTTTGGATGTAACACTGGACACATTTGAAGGTACAGTATCTACAATATTTTTTTAACCTTTGTATAATCTGTGTGTCAAATTACAACTGTAACTTGCTTACAGTAATTTTCACAAACGACACGAGTCTAACTGTTTTGACTTATCTGTTAATAAGATATCCAGCATGCTATGGGATTCAGTCCAATCTCAGCACTGAAGAGAACAGCAGAAGTCACCAAAGAAGAGATAGAAATGCTTTTAAGCTATGTCTCCACAACACTGACTGGCGATGCTGGTCTGTCATCTTATTTTTTTATTTCATTTTTGTAATCTAATTCATACTTTACCCATTTGTGTGTTGTATTTATTTTGACATCCAATCAAATATATAAGTAAGAAACATTTTGAAGAACATCCTTGTTTTGATTTGATTCAGGGATTATGCCTGAAGTTTCCATTGACCCCATGAAAGCTGTTGAAGATGCTGTGTTGGAATTCACAGACAAGAAAGATTCGATCTTGGCATACATTTCAAGCCTGCTTGCTGGTGATCAAGGTATGCTTAAGTTATGTATGTTATCTATATCAGAAAGGTTTTAAACATATTTTAAATACTTAATAGACTGTCACGCCTTTTGTTTTAGGTGAACCTGTTGCCACTCCAGTTGTAAATATAGTAACAGAAAAAGGTTTGAATTTCTTTAAACACCTTTATGTCTCTTGTTAGATTGTTCCTATTTGTTTATAGATGACAGTTAATACACAGTTAAAAGTGTCTTTTTTTTTTGTTTAGATGTAGCTCCCCCAGTTGATATTCCTTTAGTAAGAAGAAAAGGTAAGTCTTGAAGATGTTTATTTGCTGTCACATTAAAAACTTTACCTAACAACCGAACTGTCACCTCTTATTTAAAACATAGGTGAATTTCTGCCAACTTTTGAAAAAGGTAAGAACGACAATCACATTGTCACACAAGCCAAAATACTATGAAATGTTTAATTGGCATTGCTGCAATGTGTGCTGCCAGCAAATAGGTGCATAGACCTTTTTGATTGTTTTTTTATATATTTTATATATTCATTTCAGCCAATCATGCATGTTCATATGGAATTTATTTTTCTTACCATGGCTTGTGATTTTGATGTTGTGTATCTTGTAATGCTGCAACCCTGACGTGCAATAAAACTGTATGTTTGTGATGTTTGAATAAATCTCTTCAACTTTAAGTCATTAAAGAAACCGTGAAGATTTGTGGAACATGTGTCTTGCCATGTGTCTTGCCATAAAAATGTTTGTATTGTGATAATTTTTTGCATCCTTTGTTAAAACTGATAAAAAAGTGAAATACTGAAAACAATACTTATATAACAATACTTGTAATACTGAACATGAATGACTGTCACTAATATGTTGTCCTCACTCCTGTATTGCCCAAGCATCTGACATCTGTATTTAAACATCTGTTACACACTAGATTAGATGTATGTGGTCTCTTTGTTGTGAATGTATGTGGAATATTTCATCAAAACTAATATTAACATGTGGACAATTGTTTAAATAGACTCAATATATTGTGTCCTGCTGCTAGTCCCACTGTATTATTATGATTGTTCTCAAAAAATGTATGAAAACAAAATGTAAAAAATGTATATCTCCTCTCTCCCGTTAGCATCACCCTATATTTTTGAGACACATTTTTAAATAAAATTGAGAGGTATTTGTTCTTGATAAATTATTAAACTTTGATGTATAAAAGAATACCACAATCGCAACTTTAGCTTCTAAAGTAATGTAACATTATTGTCAAACCGGGAAACACACAACTACAGATTGTGGTGGATAAAATGTATTGTTATGAATGGTCATTGTTACCAGTTCCACTTATCAAATGACCTATACGCCTTAAAATAAGTTTGCACTATAATGTGAAATGCCAAAAATAGCAGAAAAGTGAGATGACATGGGCTAATGATACTGTTGCGGTTGGTATTGGCATGTTTTTTATAGTTGCATTTATCAGTGAGACGCCAGATTGTTAAACTAAATATGTTACCATCACATTACCAGCAAAAAACGTCAACCCTGAAGAAACAGAACCTGCACTGGAGGATAATGTAGTCCTCGATGATGACAGCAAGGAAGAAACAAATGAGGTTAATACTGATGAAGAGAAGAAAAAAGAGAAGGAGATCGATGCATACGTGACAGAGCAGGGAGGTGTTGGTGTAGGAGAGAAGCAGGAATTAAGAACAGAGGAAGATAAAGAAAAGCGATTGGGAGACATTAAGACAAATGAGGTGGAGGAGCAGGAGGAGCCAAAAACAGACGAAGAGGCGGTAGAACATATTAAGGAGAATGAGGTCAAAGCTGAACATGATTTAGTAGAAGAGAAGGAGGAGAAGGAGGAGAAGGAGGACACCATAGCTGAAGAAAATGTGGAAGAAGAGGACATTATCAAAGCTCAGGAAGATTTGATCAACATTATAGAGGAGGAGGAAACCCAAGCAGAAAAAGATTTGGTCAAAGAAGAAGAGGAAGAAACCAGAGATGAAGACAATAATGAGGTGGAGGGGATGGCCAGTACTGATTATAACTTGCTCAAGTATAAGGATGAGGAAGAAGAAGCAGAAACCAAGTTTCAAGATTTGGTCAAAGAGGATAAGGAGGAGAAAACCAAACCTGAAGATCTATTTGAAGATGATGAGGAGCAAACCAAACGTGAAGATCTA
>JAUMHF010000014.1:6160566-6176653 GCA_032359275.1 Microctenopoma steveboyesi | reverse complement strand
TCAAGTATTCAAGAAGGAGGTTGCCTCTGTGCTGAAGAAGGAGCATCGTAATATTACAAAAGCAGGTGAGAAAAGTACTAACAACATGGCTCTACAATGTTTAGTATTGTTTGAATGGATTAGTTAGAAAAGAAGCTAATAACAGTGTCAGTGCTACCAGTGTCTATCTTAGTTTATTATTTAGATCATGTAGATCAGGGGTGTCAAACGTATCTGCATTATTAAAAAAAATAAGAATAAACTTCATTTTCTTTCAAATCTGCAGTTCCTATATTGTCCACTTGTGTTGTTTTAGTCAGTTCTTTCGCTTTGCCCGCTTTTTCTGTTGACCCTGGCACGCTCTTCAGTGAAATGTCTTGGTCAAAAAACAGAAAAGTGGACACGGAGTGTTGGATTTTTCAAGAAAAACGGACCTCTTAGGTTGTTCATAATATATTTAGTAAAATAATTCATTGCATATAAAGATTTTTAACATTTACTGCTTCTTCTTTGCACTAATACAAAGAAAAAAGTGGACTTATTGTTAGTTCTATGTAATTTTGGAATGAGGTTACTGGTCTGGCCCCCTTGAGATCAGATTAATTTGTATGCGGCCCCCAGACCAGAATGAGTTTGACACCCCTGGTGTAGATCATGGGTTAGAATGCACTCTCACCCAGCATGATACAGCCATCACAACTTAATGCTTTCTCCTTTTCATTTCAGGTGACGAACCTAAGAAACCTGTAAGGGTACACAAAGTTGCTCCTATCCTGAAAAAGGAACATCTGAATGTCACAAAAATAGGTAAGTTAAAGTCTACTCAGGTTTCTGTGCATGCATATTATTATTATTGTTGTTGTTGTTGTCTTTATTTTTATTATTATTGTTATTATTATTATTATATAAACGTGTACCTCATGTTTGTGTAATTTTACAGAGATTACTAAGATTATAGTTTGCATAGAGAAGAGTGTATTTCAGAACCAGAACCAGCTAAACTCTACCATATTCTACATGCTATGCATGTCGCTTCTTTGCTGTAGAGTAAGCACAAAAAGTAATATATTTAAGAATTCACAATAAACACAGATCTTTAAAGTATAGTCATAATTTTTCACCAGTGTCAGCTCACAAGGAGCCTAAGAGGGAACCGAAGCAAAAGATCAAACCTACACCTGTTAAATCAGGTAATACAGAGACTTACTGATGTTGTTGTACTACTGACTGCCAAACACTGAGAAATATAGAAAAATTTAAACAGTGTAACAAACTAAACCAAATTATTGGTAATGTATTACTACATTAACTATTGTTTGTTAGATCATTTGATCATATAAAGTCATAATTTATGAAGGTAAAATTTAACTTACTACAATAGTTTTATGGGTTGTGACTGTTGATATAAAGATTTTCACATCCACAGATATTAGTGCATTAAAGGAAAAGAAGAAAGCTGCCCATTCGAAAAAAGGTAGGATGGATCTAACACATTTTTAAGAATGATTTTAAGGCAAGTTGATGATCAGAACAAATTTAAATCACCTTCATACGTTTTGTAGAAATGGACATTTCTGAACCAAAGCTCAAAGCATCACAGAAAGGTAATCCTTCAAAACATGTTTTGTAACTTACTGGTTACATTTTTACTTACACTCATGTTGGATTTAGGGGGCTGTTAGGGTGGGTTTAACGTCTTTGCTGCCAACATGTAAAAGCTTAAGAGGAAGTTTAAAATGAAAATCAAGGGTATAATTAATTCATAGTGGATAGCACAGTGGTATAGTGGTTAGCATGGTTGCCTCACAACCATGGACCCACAATCTAGCAAAGCAAAAATTATATATAGAATAATATCTGTAAGGGATCAAATGCAAATACATAAGTACAAAGACAAAATTATTTGAGGTAGATCTATTCCTGCACCATAGACGGAGATGTACACCATCAAACAATAATTTCCTATTCATGGGTATGGTTTATTATCTGCTTTTAGATTTTAAAGCAACCAAAGAAAAACTCACACGCGCTCCCTCAAAGAAAGGTAAAACATTGTACACACTTTATGCAAAGGATTTTCATCTCCCTAAAAACAGTCTAACTTCTATGTTATGTGTTTGTCCAACAATACTATGACCAAGAGAATGCTGCTCTCATTCAGTTAAAGTCTTCAATACAATCTGAACATTTTCTTGTTATTTTTTTGCATAACATCTGACAGAAGCAGCTGTTCCAAAGGAAAAGGTCAAACCAATCATATTGAAAAAAGGTCAGGCATGCCCCACTGTACATACAATTTCTAACTAACCTCTTCAATAGCAATTACATCCACTATTTGTATATCATTCCCAAATTTCTGTTGACAGTACGAGAAGCTGCTTCCAGAAATGTGTCTCTGGTGAAGGAGAAAGTCAAAATAGTGCCTATGAAGAAAGGTAACTTTCTTTTATTTAACTGTTCTAATGGCTTCAGATTCTGGAGCAGACAAAAACGGTGATTCTATTATTTATTAATGTTTTTCTTTTTTTCCCCACACGTCAAACCTAAAGCAGTATCTGTAAAGAAGGGTATGTCACAGTAAATACTTCAGAGAATCAAATGGAGGGGTTTTGGTTTTCTATACAGTACATTACATTATTTTTCTTTTGCAGCTGAGGTTATAGAACTGAAGCCCAAACTGATCATTACTAAGAAAGGTAAGACTGGACAATCCTTGTAATTGTACTAATCCTTTCAGTCATCCTCTAATTAGTTTTTGGAATAACAAACATAAAACCTTTTTACCTTAGAAACTATTCTGCGCAAGACAAAACAAGCCCCTGTACCCAAAGGTAATTAATCATCCTTCATATTCATGTTAATAAAGAATCACGCCTCCTGATGTGTTGTCTCTTACAGAAGCAGAAACACCACACAAAAATCTCACACTAACAAAAGAGAAGGTGAAGGTGGTGCCACTGAAGAAAGGTAGATGAACTTTTATTATCAGCATGCTCAAGGTTTTCACTGTAAAGCAACTATTATTTTTCAGTTTTAAATAATTTTTCAATGTCAGTTCTTATTCAGTTGGATCTTATTACTCACTGAGACCATGACGTAAACTATATTTTCTGTTATAGTGCCTGTAATTTCAAAAGCGAAAGTCAAACCAACACCCAAGTTCATGGTCAAATTGTCTTAGGGGGTGTAATGTATTAATTGTTACAACAATAATGATTTTTCCATGTGATAATAAGGTGTGTGTCTATGCATTGTTTATGTTTATCTGCTATCAACAACTGTGGGTCAGTTTGCAGATGTTTGATTTATGCAGTTCTTCACTGTGTAGGAATAAATTGAACTGTTTTCCCTTTTTGCTTTAGAAATTGAAGTTTTCAAGAAGAAGAAGGCTGAGCCAATTGGTTTGTTTCTTTATAAGCTTCTTGCATTGTTCTTAAATTTTTTTCCTTTTAAACACAATATGCATATTACAGTAGTTTGTCCGTGAATTCTCAGTCATCCAGGTGAAGTTCTCTGAAAGCTGAGTCATGGCAATGGCACTTTATTTTGCCTAACAAGAAAGAGCCAGAATTTGCAGAAATTCCTTAGTGGGTTCTTAGCTTTCTGAATACTGAACATTAATAAGACCATTTAATATTCCAGCACCTGTTACCAAGGCAAAACCAAAACCTGAAAAGAAGAAAGGTATACAACTCAGTCATGTGTTTGTAGTATTTCAGAACAAATATTAAGCATCGCTAAGTCACTAATTGTAGTCATTTTTATATTTGAACTAGACTTAAACAAGTATATCTATATATTCTTTTAAACCCACTGAACAAATCTTAAACAGATAATGTACATTACCTCAAAACATGACTTTTGGATATACCTGTTTTCCCCAGCAAAAATAACATGCTTTTTTTAACCTGGCATTGCTACGTTTTTAGGCATGCAGCTTTTAAATATAGCTTATGTGCAACAATGCCTTTAGTAAAATGTTTGTGTATATATGCGCCTAATAGCACACACTTGAATCACACATTTGTGTGTTAATGTGAAAATGTGATCTAACTTAAGTCTATCGAAAAGCTAAAATCTGCATGTCATTTGTTTTTCTTTAACAGCTGAGATAAAGCCAGTATTTGCCAAAAAAGGTAATTCATTAATAATTATTTAACAAAAATCCAAGTAACTAACTCAGTAAAAAATTAAAATCATGTCCATGTTGTCCAAAGTTATAGAAAAAGAAGTTACAAAGGAACAGCCTAAAGCAGCTGATGGAAAGAAAGGTAAGTATTATATCATATAACACATCCAAAAAGTTGATAAAAATATGCACCTACTTCAAAAATGTGATGTCGATATTAATGCATTTGAATTAGCTCCTTCTAAAACAAGGGCTGAAGCAAGAAAGGAAAAAGTCAAATCACTCCTAAAGAAGAAAGGTAGCCTGCAATTGCTATCTGCCTGCTGATGATCTTCTGATGTTGTACCTTACAAAATTATTGGTATCATCTAATTATACTATATATCACCAGGACATACCACAGATACCAATAATTATCATGATTTATGATGTTTTAGTCGTAGAACAGTGTTACTAAAGCAACCAACTGTTCTTTATCTATTGCATGTCTGTTTGGCATCAATGACTCTCCTAGAAGGTTCTTTCATTTTTGATAGGGTTAAATGGTTTCAAACAGTTTGTGATATTATGGTATATAAATAAAAATTAGAAGAAGAAAACAAAGCTACTTACAGTATTGAGAATCTTCAAATGCGTATTTACAGTTGAATAACAGTGGCCCACTAATTTGTATCAGTCACCATTGTCTTTTAATGCACTGTGATTATACAGTAAGCATATTGAGTTTTTTTTTAATGTGTTTTCTTGATGGTGCTGCAGTAATTTTGAAGGAAAAGGTCAAACCAGTCCATGTGAAGAAAGGTACATTAGTGGAAACAGTCATCTTGGGGGGCTGGTGATAGAAAGTAGGTCACTGTGCAGGACTCTAGGAGAATGGAAGTAGCTCAGCATGGACATATGCAGTTCTTCTATAAGATAAACATAAAATTGTTACAGAACATGTTATGCACAGTAAAAGAGGAGGCATTCCTCTACAGTAGTTGCATAGGCAAACTGCTTCCATAAGTTGATCCTTAGGTATACTGTTGGGTTGGTTACTGCTAGGGCTGCAAAGAACTGCATATGCAGATTTCAGATGTGAGTATTTTATAACTCACCTCTTATATTCTACAATTAAAATCACAGACTAGCAGGCAATGGCTATGCAGCTGTAGCTGTAGATGCTTCATGGCCTGCAAGCTGCTTTAAGCTATCATACTTTCCAGTAATGTAGCTGTGGTTTGGATTACTGAAAACTGAACTAATAGCATCTGCAGTCGAGCTCAGTGCCCCGATTGCCTATGCCATGAGTTGTTTTGTTGTTGGTTTTTTGCAGAACTAAGGACTCCTAAAGAAAAGGAAAAGCCTGTTGCAGTAAAGAAAGGTATTTTTCAATAAGATTATTATTTTTTAGTTCATCATGTTAAATATTACTGGTAAGTCTATTTTCTGTTAGCAGTATATTTGATGAGAATATTGCAGCTTTGCTGTAACTCTATTAAATATAATAGAGTTTAAATAAAAGCCGAGGTTAAACACACTGCAACACTAAAATGTACTGAATCGATCAGCTTGGAGTTATTGCATTATCTCATATTAGTAGAAACAAAAAGTTCAAATTGACAAATAAATGACATTTTTCATCATCATTCATAAATAACGTTAGTTAATTGTTTGTTTTCCTCAACAGTTGAGAAGAAAGCAGCCAAAGAAGAGAAACCTAAAGGTACATCAGTTTTGAACATTAAGTTACCTAAATCAGCAAGTTGTGTGAAAGGTATTAATATCATTACCAGCCTGTGGCTAAACAAATGTGAAGAAGCTAAACATTTTACTGATATTTTCACAGTAGACAGAGTTCCTAAAGAGATACAAGTGTCTGCAAAGAAAGGTATTTTGTTTTCCATTAAGTCACATTTTGTGTGTTAAAATGACTTGGATGGACCATATTTTACATTATTTACACACATCTTTACAACATCTTTATCTTTTTGTAGAAAAACCTTTTGAGAAGAAAGTTCCTGAGGAGAAGAAAGGTATGCATCTGTTGTAAGGTAAAATCACACTGTAATGGTTTATGTTTAACATCATGTTCTCTTTTTTACAACAGAGCCTGCTCTGTCAGACAGCTTTCTTATGGAAGGTGAGTACTAATTCTACATCTTTATATCTAAAATATCACACATGTGCAAATTGCAAGCTCGTCTTTGTCTCAGAAGGAAAGTAAGTCACGTCACATTAAAGTGTACTGTGACTACCTCCACAGAGGAGCTGCCGTACTTCCAGTGTTTTTTTGTGGATGAGGACGAAGCCCAGTTTCCGTTCTACGCCTTCTCACCGCTGCAGATTTGAAGATTCAGTCTGACTTCAGTCTGAGGTTTACAGTATAATCAATTTATTGACAATGACAAGGTCACATCACTCCCTGCACTGCTGGAGACACAGCTGCTGCTCTTCACTGTTGGTGTTTAGGAAAAAAAACACGACAGCAGGTGATGTGATTTTCTTTTCCAGAGTTGGTTGAGCTCTCATAACATAAATGCAGCTAGAGTCATTCCTTTTCCTTCTTTTGTTGTTTTGTTTTGTTCTTTTGAGAATGATATAAAAAACATTTTAAATGGAACAATCTACGTTAATAATTTCTGTGGATCATACATTTAGAACCTCAATCCAACCTTTTCCTGTTCTCAGTTCAAGATTCTTGCTACTGTGCGCAATAGTTTAAAAGTAGCTAAGCTGCATCTAAGCTATTATCAGGGTACAAACATCACAATCACAAATTCAAGGCTGACAGAGGCCTGATTCCTCAAAGCAAATTTACTTGAAGAGTGATTTGTACAGTCATAGTACTTTAATCTTTATGCTCAATCTTCTGTGTAGAGTTTTTCTTTTAATGCTCTACCTCTAGCCATACCCTGTCAAAGGCCTTTGTCATTCAATAATAGGGTATTTATAGTGTTGCATAATCTTTACTTGTTTATTTATGTCAATAAAACTGATCCTCTTTGCATTTTTAAAAGATATGACTATTTTTTTTTCTTTTGTACTTGTTAGGTGTAAGAAGGAATGACCATGCACTGTATTGAGAGCTCCCAATCTAACTGATGAAAAACTACCTGAAATGTTGACTTTTTAAGTCTTAATCAACCATCTAGACATCTGCACCAAGTCTGCATTTAATGTTGGTGCTAGTAACAAATGTTGAAATGTCTGACTGAGGTCATTTTTATGTTTGAATTGTTTCTACCATCAAGTATCAGATTGATTCTGTGAACTACCTTGAAAGACCAAACATGCACTGTCACTGACTTTGCTCCACGAAGTGAAACTTAAACATTTTAAGCAGGTTTCACAAGAAAGTGGCAGAAAAGTCAGAAGAAAATGTTTCCAGGTCAACTAAATGAAAGTAATATTGTCTGTTTAATGCTGTATGAGGGCATATCATTTTATAGCATCTCGTGCAAAAATGTAGCATCATATAAACAGGATTTAAACTACAATACGGACCTATACTTGAGATGTACAGTATGTACAGGAAAGGCTACACGATTTCAGATTGAATTTGAATACTGTTATTGGTCATAAAGCCAAAACATGTTATCCAGATCTCTGAAGAACGACAAAGGCGATGCAAATGTTTGTGCTATTATTTAAGTTAAGTCTAATGCACATTGTGTGATCACACTCTGCAGAGGGTTTCACATTTCACATTATTTTATTACTTATTAGATTATTTTTATTGCTATTACATAAATAGGAGAACATTCTTTATTAGTCAGAAGATGAGCTCAGGCTCCAGTAACTGTTTTGTAGCAGCTGGAGTTTTATGGCAATGCTTCGCTATCACTGATGTTTGTTCCCAAAGTGACATAAATTTTACTGTAGGTGTTGCGAGGATGATAGGACATTTTAATTATTGGTGACAAAACCTAAATATTTGTTTCAGTTGTGTTACCTGAACTGTAAAATTAAATACTCCATTTTACCACATGAACATGTGCAATACATAGATTTTGATGATCTCAATAATGAAATCAATGTTTGTCTGATAGTTCTTGAATGAAATGTGCATGATCTGTGTGTGTCTGTGTGTGCGTGTGTGTGAGTGTTTGTGTGTTTTATGCTTACTCGACTTTTTGAATGAGGATATTTAATAGCAGTAATGGTCTTTCGCTCATGTAAAAAGGCCAAATAACATAAGTCTAAGCATTTATAGTTATCCTTATTGTAAATACTGGAAACATATATAGTTTTAGCCCTCTACCGGTACCTTTGAAACTTCTCTATTACCAGTAAAAATCATATTATGTATTATTTGTCAGTTACAACCTAATTATGCTTGTGAATAGTACCAATCTGATAATAAAACACAGCAATGCAAGTGTTTCTTTTGTAAGTCTTTTCTTTTCTAAAATAATTTTGACCATAAAATTTCCAACAAAACGCTTATTATTATGTGACAGCAGTACTGTGCATTCTATACACGTTTGGCTTCAGTTTATTAGTATTTTTATTACCCCAAAAAATATAATAATTATTAGTACCATATTTACAAAATTTGATATATGGTTAATTTTAAATTCCATCAATATGCATGTGCAATATTTTTATGACATGTCAGGTTATAAGCATTTTGAAGATCCTAAGGTGTGAAATAATTATTTTCAGGAGGCAGCCGTCAATCAAACTCAGTGAGTATACAAAAACATACGAGAACTTTAGAATTAGCTACACCGGGTCACTATCCACCACATATTTTAAATTAAATTAAATTAAAATGATAAATTTCAATTTAATTTGTCACATACATAGTTACAGTGTACAACACGCAGTGAAATGTGTCCTAGCTAGCGCTAAGGACACACTTGGTATGGGGGATGGGCTAGGTGCCACGACTGGGAATCAAACCTGCCACCTTCTGCATCCCAGCCTCATGCCTTATCCCACTGAGCTACCAGGCCGTAAAATAATGAATACTTTATTGATTCCCTTGGGGAAATTGTTGTTTGGACAGCTGCTAGACCTGTGTCTGTGCTACTACGGGGTATCAGTGTCTTGTCCAAGGACACCTCAGCATGTAGTTTTGTAGCTTGGAGACGGAGAATCGAACTGTTGACCCCTAGGTTGAAGGACGACTGTTCTCCCTACTAAGCTATCATGCCACCCCCATTGTTGATAACAGTAGGTATTTGTAATTTAATTACAAAAACTAGTTCTCTAGTGGGAGCAATTTGGGTAAAACACGCAACAAAGACAACTGAGCAAATTGTTAAGTCTTCTCACTGTATTGTATGAGGCCAGAGAGGGTTTACTACAGGTCAGTTTACACCACTGACACAGATTCCTCACAAAGAGGAAACTCCTGCTGCTCTCTCAGGATGAGCACTGAGGACAGAAGAAGCTACAGTACACCATTATCCCGCTGATTCTCCAGTGTGTCCAGTGTTGAATGTAATACAACACTGGACACACTGGAGTTTTCCACTTTTTACTTCTTTTCAAAGTGATTGTGCTGCTGTAAATATTGTGACACAACTTGTATTTGAATATTTGTCCGATATATGTATGCAAATGATCTAAGGCCTTCTTTTGTACTATAACTGGCGCATAAAAACTAATTTTGATTGAGATTAATTCAGTGGGCAGTGGTTAAATGAGTTCCACTCATTACCACCATTTATTCGTCTAACTTGCTATTCAGAAGTGTCCGAAAACTTGGCAGCCTGTGTGTTAAGATGGGAAGAATGGCCACTTGTAGTCACAGCCTTCGGTAGGCTGGACACTGCTCAGAGTGCAGAACTGGGAGGTTTTAAATTGCTACTTAAAATGTGGAAAAATGGAGGACAGATAAGGGAACTCGTATGACCGCAAGCTTTAAAAATGTGTCCTCTAGTTTATATCAAAGAAGAGAAATCAAAGAGGACTGGTCAGACAAAGGTCCACTGAGAGACACTATACTTTAGTAGCAGAAGGACAAACCGTGGAAATCCCACCTTAACGTCTGCCTGTCATACCAGCAGCAGCATTCAATCATGGTTGGTCCACACCGTCGAATGATGCCTCTACGTAATGGCACCACAACTTTAACCGGATTATCCTGAGGAGAGTGACATCACCACCCCACCCCACCCCTTTCTGCTCCTAGCTCTCTCTGACCATCTGGGGGTTACTACAGGACGTTCACTCCCATGGGTTCAGTTGATACATCAGCTGCTGCTGCACATCACCCTGCATCTGTCACCTGGCAGTGACTCATCATAAGGACTCCACTTTTCCCACAACTTGGGTTGATATAGCTGAATGTAGTACTGCATTCCCCTGCATGAAAAAGACAAAGTGGTGCTGATGGTGCTACTAAATACCAACTGAAACGTCTGAGACATTATGGAGGTTTAGACAAGAAGTTTATTTTTTGTGATACATTTCAGGATTTCACAGTCGAATGTTTTACAAAAGGTCTTACAAAAGATTCCCCAAAATATTTATCTTGTGTTACAACAGTAGGTGCAAGTCACTGCTTGCAGCTAAAACAGATTTTATATAAAAAAGGTGAACACCTTGTTGATAGGATGCAGTGCTGGGCTGATTTTCTCATTCACGTGGGAGGTAGAGTTAGGCTTTTTCATATGTGCGTACCGCCTGGACTCCTTCAAAGGTCAAAGTCTGGAGGTAGAACGGGAAAAAAAGAACATAGTATGAATATAAAGTCATTACTTGATGGTAAGTGACATTTATCTGTCTGTACACTAGATGTAAGGCTGGTTTTCTGCAAGCCAATTGGCTCATTGCCCTTGGGGAAATTATTGAGCACAGCCAGGCACCTCCTCTGAACCTTAAGGCACCAATATTCAGTGTCTTGTCCTGGGACACGCTGACATCTGACGACAAAGTTGAAACTGAACCACCAACCCCGGGGATTATAGTCGACTGCCATACCACCTTGGTCACTGTCACTCCACTACTTCAAAAGAAAAAAAAAGCAAAGGGCTTGACACAGCAAGGATAATCTTACCATCACCATTTTTTCATCCTTGATTTCTCTGACAAATTTGGTCTCTTTGCCATCCCACCTCTGTGTTTGCACAAAGTTATCACCTTCCATGGTGAAAGTGGACTGCGAACAGAAACATGTTATTGAAAAACAACCACAGACACTGACAGTGGAGATTAAACCACGACATGTTACTCAGCTTACTTTCACATGTCGGTCATCAGGCGTGGTCTCATCAAATTCCTCTCCCAGTTTGGAGGCGATCTCTGTGTTTCTGAAGGTGCTCAGAGTTTTCACCACCACTTTGTCTCCATCTTGACTAATCACTACTGTTGGTTTGGTGACATTACCCACTTGTCTTGTGGCAAACCCAACACCTGTTAAATCAAATGTACTTTCAACAAGTATAACACTGACAAATATGAAAGTTCATTATAGGATGTGTAGTTTCGCCTAATGCAGATAACTTTGCTTAAACTACAGTCTCTAAAAGAGAGATTTAACAAAAACACTCACCAAGTTGCTTCATGTATTCATCAAAGTTCTGGCTGTCGACCAGCTTCCATGTAGCGCAGAAAGCATCAACCATGTTTGCAGATGCTGTTGGTCCAACTCCGTGTCACAATCAAAATCTCAAAAGCTACTGCGCGGTATCTGTCTCCCAAATAAATACTGTAACAGTGGCCGGCGACGTAAGCCGCAGCGTGAAAGCTGATTGGACGGTCCGGAAGCCTCGTTGACTGTGATTGGTCGCCGGAAAACCGTTCTGCGTGACTGATGAATGAACCGTGCTTGTGGTGCAGGTGTTGCACCGTCTTCTGTGACCTGAGGGGCGCTGTGATTCCTCCCTAACCAACGTTGTGTGCCAAGGAAAATATACGATCTAAAACGGTTTCTCTGTGGGTTAAAATATCCGACGTTACATGTCAACAATCAGATATGAGAGAGTAGCGTTATTACGGTGTATTGTTTTCTGCCTAAACCGCGACCTTTATGTGCAGGAGGAATCACCAAGCAGCGCCCATAGGGTCACAGAATCACATGCATATGGATGGAAATGGAAATAACGACTTACTATAAAGAGATAGTGTGTTTGCGTGTTAACGTGCTACAGCTGAGCTGGTGGTATGTTTATGCACGTATTTTATGGTCACAAAATCACCAAAGTCATTCATATTTCTAATCTGGGAACCACAAATATTGAATATTTCATTCTGGACGTGGTGATCTGACCACTAGTGACTCAGTGTTTCATAAAGAAATAGACTACTAGCATGTCTAAACATCTGTTAACTCAGGCCATGTAAAACTGATTAAGTACTATTATGAGACGATCAACAGTTACTACTATATACCTTTATTGTTGATAAGTGCTTTCTGCAAGTACAACGGATGTCCACTGCCATAATACAAGAGGTCAGTATTATTTTTCATTTAAAGCAAAGATGTAATCAATTACACTAGCAAATGATACAAAATGAAATTTCACTATTTCTGAATCATTTATAAAAAAAAGAAAAAACAACAAATTAAACTTATACCTGCAAATCCTTGGCACTGATCAACATCAAATTAACACAAGAAGCAAGACAGAGAATGTTTAACAAAATCATGTCTCTAAAAAAAACCATCACGGTGCAGACAGCAATAATTCATAATCTAAATAATCAGTTTACGTCCCTGAAGTTCACATACAGTGCATGCAGAGATACATTAAATGTTCCTCAATAGAAAAACTCAGGAATCTTAACTTTTACATGATCATCATAATGACAGAAGGAATTTGAATGTTGTTTTACAGTATATACGTGGAGCAGAAAGACAAAAAATCCATCTAGCATTTTAAGTGCTTATATAAGTCAGGGATGTTTTTGCTCAACACAACCTGAGAGTGAAATGACAGATAAAGCTGAAAGTAAAGGTGGTCAGTTGTAATTTTGAGGGAAACTAAATTCTAATACAGGATAATAACGTTTTTAAGCAGACAGCCTGTAGGTTTATCTTGCACAGCTGAAGTGGAACATGCACAGAACAAATACTTTAAACAATGCATGAATGTATTAAAACTTTAACCATACTGTAATAATGCAGAGCAACCGTGTAGACTTAGCAAAATAAAATAAAAAAAAACAGCAAGAACTGCGAGGAAAGAAACAGAGCAGCAGAGGTAGAGTCAGAGAGGTAGAGGGTGAGGTAGGAAAGACAGAGCAGCCCCAAGGCTTCTCCACATTAAGGCCTGTCTCTCCTCTCCCTTATCAACCTAAAAAAAGTCAATTTATGCAGCTCATGATGCAAATTAATGTTTTTGTTCATGGTGCACAGTGACATATTTATTATGACTTACCTTGTTAAAGACAGCCAGACTTTAAAAAGCCACTGGCCGGTGGCTACAAGTATACATTTTTACCCTGATTGCCAAGGTTTAAAACACCTATATTTGAGACCGAATCTCCTCTGTGCACTTGCTTAGTATTTTGTTGCAGGTCTTCAAATATGCCTCAGAAAATACAAATTTGATAGCAATTTAATTATTAGATTTTTTTGGTGGTTGCAATTCTGAGCACAAAAATGTCATCTAATAACATCTAATAATGAGTAATATTGCATAGAAATAATGCAAATTACACCCAGTTGTTACAAAACAGCAAATCGAAGTGCCATAGATGAAATTCCTTCTCTTCATCTGTCAATAACACCAGTCAGATGAGAAGCAGGAAGCAATTTAAGGTATGATTTTTTTCATGTTTAATAAAAAAATAATGGCACAAGACCAAGCTTGAGTGGATTGTCCTAATTGCAACGCGGCATGTGTGTGTTTATTGGAGTTTTATAGATAGTCTGTAAATAGTCTCTATATGGTTTGTCTGTGCACACAAGGGTCCTATCTGAATACCCCAACATTGATTGACAGTGCCACCTCTGGTTTCTTAGATTTGGTCTGTCCAGTCTTCTTTTGTAGTCCAGCAGCCTGCCCTCTGAAAAAAAAAGACAAGGAACAAAATTTGAAGTCTCATAAGATGAAGCAGAAATTGACAGTTTTTAGTTCCACAGCTATGTATCACTCCAGCTATGTGATGACTGACTATTCATTAAATGCTATAAAAAGGCATGAGTTGTCAGCTGTCCGCAAACAGTTCAAGTAGTTGAGGCCAAAATCACAAATGTCAAATAAAAACTCCCACCCTTTCTGGAGCTGCTCTGCATGCTCTCTGAGCCTCTGTTGACCCTGCTCGTCCTCCAGGGTGATGAAGTCTCTGTTGTTGTCAACTAGAAGATTCTAAAAGATAAATTGAGAACAGATTGAGTGGTTCTCGATCACAAATTAACCAATTTTAAAGGCTAAAGTTTTTTTTAATACCTTGATTCCGATTGTGTCACCATCTTTGAGGTGGAATGGTGCTCCCAACAATGATTCTGCCTTTTTCTTCTTTTTCTTTTTGGAAACCTGCTGACTCTAAAAGTAAAAAAATCATATTACTGAGCAATAACATGGGAATACAACAATATGGACATTTAGGCAAAATTTCATGGCATTGTAAAAAAAAACACCTGATGAAATGATAAACTTAAAACCTGAAATTCTTTGGAGATTTCACTTCTACATCATTCAGCTCTAATGGTCATCCCAAAATTATTAATGCTTTACAATTTTGTGTACAAATCTTTCTAACGATGTAGATGTGGAGAAGGACTTTTTCCAGACATCATGATCATCCAAAATTACCCAGTTTGAGATTTCCTCCCAGATGTGTTTGTCTGGATGGTGTTTGGCCAGCAGCACAGAGTCAGGGGAGAGACCGTAGTGAGCAGCCAAACGGGTGCGAAGAGAGCGAGGGGAAGAGTCATGGGAAGCATCCCAAACCAGCTCCTCTGGAGGGTAGTAACACCGTTCTCCTGGTACTCCCATCTTAACATGCAACAACACCTCCTTAGGGCTTAGGAAGGGGAAATAAGGAAAACTATATTACAAAAATCAATGAAAACAAGAATTTTAACACAGACTCAATTCTTATTGTAGTGGAATACTTAAGGTTTTGTCACTCCTGACACCATAAACCTTACCCAAGATCTTCCTCTTTTAGTAGATGTTGCACACACAGGTCTGTGCCACTGGTTAGCTTTAGTTTCCTGAAAAAAACAGTAAAAAAAATTGGAAACCACATTGTTAATCTGTGAAGGTTCTCCGTCATCCAGGTCATGGTTATCTCAAAAAGGTTTTATCCAAAGCAACTGGACTTGTTAGGTTCCTTGGATGTTTTACCCTTCTAGGGTCGTTCAATCTTCAACGGCAGTTTACTGAAAGACCCTCATTAAACAGGAGTGGCGGACTCGGGCACAATCTATCACCCACTTACAATGCCGCTATCTCAGCGATACCCAGGAAGTTCCACAGTAGTTCACACTCTGGCTCAGGTGGTCACATTAACATACGGGAAAGCCAGAGGGAAGTACAACAAACAGGTGACCATCAATCACCAACCCGAGGGTTTCACAGGGTTTATAAACCTGCTACTCACACCAGCCAGTCAGACTTGAGAAAGCCCACATAGTGGATCAAACTTTCTGCATGTATCCTGATGAAAAGACTGGGATATCACTTGTAAGTCTGAAGTGGTTATACCTGAGTGTGAGTTGTTGTCCTCTGAGGATTCGTACCAGCCTCTGTCCTTCACACTGCCACATACGCATGAATGTTGTGGTTGGTACAAACACATTTTGGAGAGCAGGCAGTGTCAACACCTGAAACAGAAGTTTCCAATAAAGCTGTGCTATCAAAATCACATATACATACATATTTATGACTGCATATTGTACTGTGTATGATTGTGCACGTGACAAATAAATCTGAATCTGAAAACTATCTGCAGAACATTTATTAAATAATGTATATATATACAGGTCCTTCTCAAAAAATTAGCATATTGTGATAATGTTCATTATTTTCTGTAATTTATTGATAAACATTAGACTGTCATATATTTTAGATTCATTACACACAACTGAAGTAG
>JAUMHF010000014.1:6078123-6160466 GCA_032359275.1 Microctenopoma steveboyesi | reverse complement strand
CTAATGTTTATCAATAAATTACAGAAAATAATGAACTTTATCACAATATGCTAATTTTTTGAGAAGGACCTGTATATTTGTCTCCACATACTCTACCTGAGTCTTGAGATCCTCCAGCGTGGCCTCATCTGAAATTTCCACCTGCCCTACACTTGTCAGTTCTGCCACATTGCTACCACACACAGGTGATGAGTGACACATATTATCTGCAGTCACAGCATCCAGCATCTGCTCATTTTTAGAAGGCAGATTCAGCCACACAGATAGCTTGAGAAAACCCTGACAGAAAAAACAACAACAGCTAAAGTTAGGTAAAGTTAAAAGTCATGAATTGCACGATTCTCCAGCCAAAATTAAAACATTTTGGTACCTTTGGAGGCAGGTGTCCTTCTGTGATGACTAATGTCTCTCCACTGCTGATGTTCAGCTCCGACAGAGAGGCATCCTGAGAACAAATGTTTGATAAACATTTTTAGGCCAGCATACTTACTGGGTAATACCCTAATACCCTGCACTCACCTCATCCATAAGTGGCTCTCCAACTTCTTCACACCAATCCAGCCTCCTCAAGTGCCAACAGGTGCCTAAAAACAAAACATTTACAATTGCATGATAAAATGTTGCAGCAAAGGTTCAACAAAAAGATATTAATGAAAATCAATGCTTAATGCAAGTTACACATATTATAAAGAGATCAGGAAAAAATGTTTTACCATCAAGGCCGACAGTTTCCAACATTGTCTTCAAACACTGCAAATAAACAAAAAGAAGTCATAAGTAAAACAAACAAAAAAACAACATGACATTATGAGCACATTATGACGCTTTTCCCTCACCTCTTTGACTGTACAAGTCTTCTCCACAATTATGTCTATCCCCACACCATTAGAGGGTGCTGTGCCCACAAAGAAGTGCAGGAAAAGCTGCAACAAAAAGTCAAACATCAATCAAGTATTTTAAAGCTTGTTATGTATTTTGATTTGTTTTTAAAATTTAAGATAGGACAGGTTTATTGGCACTTAAATATTTTTGCAACTTTCACCTATGCAGCTGCAACTACAAAGGGTTCATTGAAGATTTCAAATTAAAAGACACACCTGTGACTCCTTGGGGGCATTTCCCGGACAGAGAATGAGTGTCGTCATGAGTCGCACGCCCGCATCCCGGACGCTCAGCTGCTCACAAACTGTTCAGTAAACCAGGGTAGGACAAGATGAGTGCACTTTGGTAAGTGTGCAACAATATCAAAGACAGAAAAGGAGAACTCCATAAACAAGGTACATGATCTTTAAATATTGGGTAAGGAGAATACCATAACATTCAAAAATGGGGAAGTAGATGAATGTGTATCTTATTTTGTTAAAATTAAGGGGATTTCCAGCTCTCAGTAAAATCTCCCTGAAGCAACACATGACAACAGTACCTGGAGGAAGGAGTTTCCCTGTGCAGTCCACCTGTCTCAGACAGTACTGTGCACCTGGTCAGTGAGACAGAAATGAGGATGTAAACTTTAAAAAGTCAGTATAACACACACACACACACATTTCCTGATTGCCTGAACAGTAACAAAAAACTAGAATGCCAATTTGTATGATCAGCTACAGGCATAACTGCGACCTGACTGGGGATAGATAATAGATGGATAAACTACAGGCATACTTGAATTAACCAAGACTATGTACGTTAACCCATATAAAATCCCACTCTTTGGGCCTGTAGCAGCATATCATTTTTATAAATATAAATACAATAAATGTACAACACTCTGCCTTGCCTGGGGGTTCCGCTTGTAGCTGCAGCTCTTCTAGGGCTCTTTGTTTCACTTCACACAGCAGCTGAGAGAAAGACACATTAAGCTACATCATTTGTACAAGTAAAAACTACATATTTAGGCTGAGAGATAAAGAGAAAGAACAGTTACTGACCATGTTTCCTGTGGCTGGAACCTTGATTCTCTTCCTCTCCTCCTGTTTCTCCCCTTCACCTCCTCCTCCTTCATGTGGACGAAACTCCACCTGAAGCCAGCGGCAGTCAGAAGGTGTAGTCACAGTGACGACATCTCCGTTTAGGGTAAACACACTGAACAAAATGAAGAAGAATTAAATATCACTTATTTATTAGAAAACATAACAATGTGCATGTACACCGCAGAGGATTTTACCTGCTGTCAAATGACTGTGGCTCAAGCACCAACAGTGCATCTCCATCTTTAAGTGACAGCTCCTTTAGTGTCCGATGCATGTCATCAGGGGGGAAAACTCTCCATCCACTTGCCCCTCCACCCTCTACTACCACCTGCCGTCCTCTTTGTCCTCCCTTGTGCTCCAGGCACAGAAGACTCTCCTTAGGTTCCCCCAGTGCCTCCCTCAGCTCCCCAAGAGTTGCACCAACTGCAAACCCTCTCGACTCCGTTTTGAGCCCTGGTCCCCCATTTTCAAAACCTCCTTTGTCCTCGTTACAAGTCATTCTGTCCCCCGCCTTTTCTACATCTACATCCTCACCCAAAGAAGGACGGACTACAGTCAGCAGGAGTGGCTCCCACTCTGCTCCAGTCAAGACAGTCGCACCACACACCTGATGAGATAAAAAACAGCATAAGAATGAGTTACTCGGATGACGATCAGCAAGTGTTTTGATGGAACTTGCTTCTCTTTACCTCTCTGCCATTCCACACAAACAAGTCAGAGTTTGTGTAGATACCTGCACTGTACAGGGAGACATTGTCATCTGGAAAGAGAAATGCAATAATATGTATTAGCACAAGATTAGCTAAGTCTACACTTTACTGTTATTAAGTACTTTGCTAAAAGTCATACCCGTGAGAGTGTTATAGAGGTGTAGACCGGCTGGAAGACTCTTGGCCACAGTCAAAGCCATATCTCCTTCCCAGAATTCCTGCATCTGAGCAGACAAATCCACATACACATCTCATTTCTGAAATTCTTCTTAGGTATCAGATAAAATATTTGGATTTTTTATAGGAATAAAGTTACCTGATAGATAGCTAATCGCAGGTCACCTACAGTCTTTCTACAGTCAAAACTGAGGGTTGTACTCGCAATTTGATCTTCGTTCACGGGCTGCAGGGCTCCATTTTCTAGCCTGTAACAGGGCGCAAGGTGCAGACGCAGCTCCACTGTGTTATTGGTGGCTTCAAACGTCTCTCTGTAACAAAAACAGCATAGATTCGTCTCAGTATTTTGTGTTGAGCTAAATCTTCTGTGATTCACTGATTTAGAAACTCTGAATATTTTCATTGTCAGGTCAAATCTATCTAAAAAGTGTAATGTAAACGCTGAATGTTTGTTTCTGTACCGCATCTGTTGCAACTTGATGTTCTCCTGCTGAGCCATCTGGATGAGGTGAGAGGGAACTTTATATTGGGGATTATTCAGAGCTGAAAATGTAAAAAAAAAATAGATATTTAAACAAAAAATGATTTATGTTAATTATATGAATCGTTTTTAAACAATATTTCAACATGTACCAAATTAACTTTCTTCTGCGATTCACCTCTCTTTAACTTCCTAAACAGGCACAATCCTTCCATTACAAATGAAAACCATGGTGTCCATTACCTTCATGGGGTCTGTGCAGCTGTGTTTTTCTGTAGAACAGCATGTATGCACTCTCTTTGCCCTGGAACTGCTTCTCTATGTCAGACTCCCTAATGGAAGTCACTGTGGAGTCATTAAGATCAAACCAGTGGCTACCCTGCTGATAGACGGGAAGATACACCGTGAGAACCAGGCATCAAAGTGCTTACTTGCTGTCCACTAAGAAGGTGAACAGATGTAATATTAACCATTGAATTCCTGAGATGGTTCAATAGTACCTCTTTCTCAGGCTCTGGCTTTTGGTCTGGTCCTGGCTGTTGTTTGTAAGCTCCTGGGTTTGAGGTTGTTGATGGGTCAGTGTCAGTGGTCTGTTCTGGTGGTACAAGAGGCTCAGTCACGGGGCTCGGTAGGTTTGCCTTCAGCGCTACCCGAGTACCATTGGACACCAACATGAAAACATCATTGTGGAAATGCAGGAACTATATCAGACAAAAGACAAAAAGTAAAGCAACTGAGATTCACAAACAGGAGACATAAAGAAAAGTTAGCAAAAATGAATGTAATCCCATAAATCAACTACCAATTATGAACAAAACACACCTTTCCTATGGGACCACAGTTCTTTTTAAACTTTTTGTTCCAGGATGAACCAATCTTATCCATGAGTTTCTGGCCCAACTGGTCCACCAGGACAGTCTTTGATGGTTCCTAGCAGACAGAGAGTGAACAGCATCTAACTAGTTAACCACAGCTGTACTGCTTACATGACACACAACAAACACGTGTTAAAAGCAGTTGCTGTACCTGGGAAATAATAGCAGTGAGGACAGACAGAGGGCCATCTGTTTGTATTTTAGGCTCACACACTTCCTTGACTTCCTCCTTGACTTTCTTCAGAGTCTTAGGCTTGCAGTCCTCCTCCTGACAATGATACAAATCTCCTCATGTACAGCTTTAAAAGCTAGCTTTTTAACATTGCTGACTGTGATCTACCCTAAACAACAGAAATGCGTAAAAACAACTAGGCTATTTCTAAATTCACTGGAACCTCATATTTTCTAAAAATCAAAAAAGCAAACAAATCATTACTGTTTTTCTCACCGGTGGCTCCCATTGACCCAGTTGGTCAATATCCCTGATATAAACATGGTAATGGCCTCCATAACAGCCGCCCTTATGAATAATTACAGAAAACAGCTCATAGGAGTAATCAGCATCCTCTCCATCAGTCTGTAAGGGAGAAAAATCTAGTAGTTACTCTTAGTGTAACAAAGTCACTTCAGATAAGGTTACAGCTACAAAGCCTATGGTTAAAAATCTATATTTTAATATGCCTGATCTTAAAAGATGTGAAGTCAAGAATGTTAGAATCTGACAAGTACCTGTTCACAAAATGGCCGTAGGTTGATGGTGAGAGGAAAGCTGTAACGTCCCGTCTCCTTGTATCGCTCACACTTGATAAAGTCAAAGCTGAATCTCAGCAAAGACATGGTCAAGAATGGGGGGAGCTTTTTCATTTTAGCAGACTGAATAACAGCAAAATATATCAATTAAAAGTGAGAAAAGGCAAAAAATACCTTTATAATTCTGATAATGACAAGAAATATTATAACCTTTGCTTGTGTTAATATGCCCTGAATGCTTGAACTAACCTTGGCAGCAGTGACTAGCCTGCCACACTGTGCACAGCGGTACAGGTTATTGCCCTCAAACAACTCCTCTTCAACAAACATGTTCCATAAAGCCTCCTCCAGACTTAAAACACCACAGACACACACAGTCAGGTCCAGGAAGTCCTCCTAAAGAAAGCATATACAAACATTTAGATCAGAACTGGGATCATCTGTAGCATTTACTTTCACACTGGGTAATGCCGCACCTGTCTCTGACTAATGTTTCCACACTCCTTGCACACAATGCTGTTGACAATGGTCCCATGGTAGAGCCGCTGGATAAATGTACTATCACTAGTGCCCACAAGAGAGTGCTCCAATGCACTGAACAAAATCCTGTTCAGTTCCTGCACATCATGCTGATTTGTCCCCTGTGACAGCAAAAGAACACAAAAAAAAATATCAAGACATCAGCTATGTCCCAATTTTATACTTTAGCAATACTTTGTAGTTATAGCAGTTATCATAAAATATCAATAGTTTGTTTGATACAAACAGGAACTGCACTTGGACCAGGTGCAGGAAAAATGGGACACCGCAGTTTTTTGTCAACACAGTCATCTTTATTCCAGTCATTAGCACTTTATGATATTTTTACCATTGTGTCCAACAGATCACTTAAAATAAAAATGAATGAATAAAAATAAACTATTACATTTGGTCTGCATATTAACTTCATCGGGTTCTGTCACATCGTGATTATGAAAAATAACCCATTTAAAAACATATTTAAACATTACTTTAACCTATGATTTGCATAGTGCATAGTCCCTGAGACCTGACCTCATGCACTTAGGTGTTCGGTTACACTTTCAGTTTGATAGTTTTAAACTTCTGGCTCAAGTGTAATTAAATTAATTTATATGCAGTATTAACCTGCAAGATGTGGTTGTGAATGCCCTGTAGCCATTTCTATGTTTCTTTTTTCTATCTCTCCCCTTCATGCATTTATTTAACTATGGTTTAAAAAAATGAATAAAATGGAAATAGTCAGATTTCTGACCTGGCTACTTTAAGTTTGAAATATAGTTTTGTAGACACCAGACTGTATTTCCGGATATGACTCTAAGGTAAATTAATAGCCGACATCACAACTGCCTCTCTTTCTCCTTACTAACAATAGCAACCAACACAGACCTCGCTGCTGTTCCAGCCAAAGCTGTCAGTAAGGTCGGCTGTGGAGGCACTCTGTTGGTCAACCAACAACAGCCTGGCAAACAGCCTCTGGAGTTCCAGTGGGATCACTCTGACCTGGAGGGAAAAGGAAAGCGTTATTACACTTCACAGACACACACCCGTACACATGACATCTGTAGTTACAGGCATTTTGCTGCACCCACTTTAGATCCTGGGTTCTCTTTATCTTCCAAACATCCCAATTCCTCCGGACCCAAACTGAACAGTTCCTCTGCACAGACAAAAAGAAAAACATAAAGATAGTACAGATAAATGCACGCTTTTAGACTTCTGTCCTCCCGTTGGATAATTTCCCTGCCCTCAACGCACCTCTGAACTCAGGGGTAAACAGCAGAGTCTGAAGCAGGGAGTTGAGGTAGCAAGTCCCGCCCTGGTTCTTGATGCCGCACAGATTGCTTTTTCCTCGGGGTGAAGGTGGCTCATCTCCCCCCTTTGCAACTCTTCCTTTGGAGGAAGTAGAGGACAAGCCTTCTTCCCCTGCTTCCTCGAAAAGGTTTCCAAACATGCTGTGTGAGTTGTATATTTGTTTTCTTTCAGTTATGCTGGTACTCAGCCTCGTAGTGATCCGTGTGTTAGCACTCCCGTGTGCCCTCTTGCTATCTCATCTTAGTCTTGCCGAGTTCCCTGTTGACAATGGCCGGACTAACTCTGAAATAAGAAGACTTCACGGGGCTAAACATAGTGACTATTACCGTCTGTATGTTCGCCGGGTGTATAGTTATGTATTTTAGCTAGCTTAGCACGCTAATAAAAGCCAAATCAATCGAAGACCCTCATCAGCAGCTTGACAGCTCAGCGAAATTTAAAAGAAAAACGGTCAACGACTCGTGTTGTCGTCTTTTTATCGACAACACAAGGGCTCATTTAATTTACTTGTATTTCGGTATGGCTTCGAACACTGACTCTTTCTTCCTTAACCTGTCTTGAAACAGATATCAAACGTAACACAAATAAAAATACAGTTGGTGAACAGTAAGCAGCCATGTTTTTTTTCCTCTGACGAGGCAGTGGTGCATTGTGGTTCTTGTAGTATCAGTCTGGTTGGCTAACGTATGTGATCAAATAAATATGGCTGGTATATTTTTATTACGTGACCAGTGCATGAAAACTTAGAAGGTTTGACTTTTGAAAGTTTCAGAAACATTTTCAGTAATTTTATTATCTCTCTAGTCATAAATATGGGCACAGGATTTAAAATTGGAACTACCTTTCCACCGCGATCTGCACGAGACAGTACGAAAGGATTATGGAGCTTGTAGTCTCGTAGCACCAAATATAGTGTATGGTTTTCTTGTTTTTTATAAAATGTGATTATTACGTGCCCAGGGCCATGTGTGCAGAGTTGCATACCAAAGTAAGATATGTATCTGATTAGCCACAAAATAACCTGTAATAAAAACATAGCTCAAGGTTATTTAATGCATAAAACAATTCTAGTCTCACATATAAGCACATTAAATCTGGTTTATTGTAACTTAAATAATTTACTTATTCTTATATAAAAACCAAGCTGTCAGAGGCTAAAATTAACTTTTTGGGGAACATGCATTCTAGTTAATAAACTTAATTTCAGTATAAAATGCTTTTATATATAGAAATTCATATTGCAGCAGCTGTATAGAATTATATTAATATCTTTAACAATGCAGACAAATACACATATTCTCATTTAAAAAATCAGTGCACGTTATATTTGTGTTAAATGAGGTACATCAGTTTCTGACCTTGCACTGACAGTAAATGAAGTAACAGGGCTTATTAAGCCAAATTTCCACCAGTCAACCAGAAAACTATTGTGGTAGTTTTACCTTTTTAACTGTAGCAAATTACATTTGTTTGGTTAATTCTGCCCATTTGAAAGATATCTACTTTAGGAAATAACAGAAATGTATATACATCAAACGCACTATATAAAACTAAATGTCTACACTTTTTTGCTTAATAAGTTTTCAGTTTGAACACTTTAGAAAGAGGTGCTTTGGCACTAGAATAGATCAAATATGATTCTCCTTTAAAGCTGAAAAACTCCCAGTCACTGCACCCAATTGTTGGGAGCCAATGAGCAGGAACAAAGCCTTCATATCCCTGCCACCTGAAAACAAACAGAGGAGAGGAACGGAATCAGATGTGTGTTTGCATTGGCTTAACAATGGCTCGAGCTAAAATATACTCTGGGCCTTTTCCTTGTTCATAGTAAATCTCACATCAGAAGTGCTGATTTGCTTTAACTAGTGTGTCTCACAGGAAGACAATAAATCTTCATTACAACAGTGTGGGTGTATGTCCATGACATGACTTCAGCGCTAAAGTGTCAGTGTGCAGTCTGTATAGATTAATTACTTTACAGTAGGAGAGTTGTTGACAATTTGACTACCTGTAGAGAATGCTGTTGAGAGAGTAGGATTCTCCGTTAAAAGAATTAGCAACCACCAGAAAATGTTCCTCCCCGAGGGTAAAGAACTCCCAGTCCACTGCACTAAAGAGACAGAAAGGTATGTGGTGATGATGAGATTGTGAAACAGTAGTGTAGTAACAGTGAGTGTGTACATGAGCCTGACCATGCCCCACTATACCTGTAAGTGACAATATCCTGGAAGCGGACAAACATTTGTCCAATCATGTCCAGTTCGTAGATTGTAGAGTTGATTGCATATCGACTGGGTCCATTACCATAGAGTCTGTGTCCATTGGCAACAACCAAGAAAACTCTGCTGCCAATCTTAAACATTTCCCAGTCTGTGGCGCAGAACGTCTAGATTGACAGAGAGAAACTATATTGTTGAAGTAGTAAACAACTGAAAATATAATAAATGCAAGACTAAAAGCAAACAGGTTCACCACAGCCACAGTAGTTCAGCTTATTTCTTTCGGGCTACAGTTTGATCATTTGCATCTAATAAAAAGTACAGTTGAGGTTGTTTGTAAGGGACTAATTTTGAACTGATGATGGTTGATGCTGGATGAAAGATAAGGTCAGAAATTTAGCTTTATTTTTAATCAAAATCTAATCTCAAAGTGGCACAAGAGGAAACGTCAGAGGATAGAAAGTTCAATGTCCTCTAGGGAAAAAGAATGCCCTCATAGTTGTGTTTTTTCCGTGTGGTCTAAAGCATTGGACCAAACCACTTGACATTACATGAAGCCAAGCTGTGGCTGAAAAGGTCCCACACTTATGTTTTCTACTACTTTTCTGTATGATTTCAGGTGACTAATTTCCACCTGCCCCAAGGTGGTCTTGTGAGTCTTCACATCCAAGTTTGGAGTTTCCCTAAATCACACATCCCCTTGTGGTTTCTCATGTGTCTATCTCTGTGTCAGCACTCTCTTCAAATGTGGCTAGATTCAAATATATTGTACACTATCAGTACATGTCAAAGCACTCTTATCGCTCAAGCTAATCATAGCAAACCACACACTCACACACACTTTTTTGTCCTGTTTTAACTGCATGGACACACATGTTCCTTGCAGCCTCGTCTCTCTCATTACCCTTTTATCTCGTACAACTTGTATTCCCTTCCTTATGTGTGTAGAGACAAGATGGTTTTTTTTACATATTCATCTCGAAGATACAAATCTCATCAGATTAAATCAAAGCCCAGCTGGTGAGAAGATAAATGGTATGAAAATCATGCAGCAAAATGCTTAATAAAGTTATATTAGGACTAGTTTCCACCCACACTTTACAGACTTATCTGTGTTGTGGTGGGGTACAAAACATCATTTCTTTTACACCAATTCAGAGAGAGATATTACATTTTCTTTATTGGGTGAATTATTTATTTGCCTATTTTACTATTTACCTTAATTGTCTGGAACACAAGGAAGCTTCCATTGACCCAAACATAGATGACAGAGTCTACAGAAGTGGTAACCCCGTCAAAAGCATTTGCGACCACCAGGAAGTGGTACGGCCCAACTGTGAAAAACTCCCAGTCGTAGGCTCCTGAGGTTAGCAGCCTCTGGTGAACATCAAAAGACTTTGTTAATCTGTTCCATTTGTATATCACACTGTCAATGGTGTGATTATTATCTCCTGAAAGACAAAGCAGAAAGATAAGCCTTTCAGATTTAGTGTATGAATTGTGAAAGTTAACAGATTTGATTGATATGTAGTTTTTTACCAAGTCTATGATTGGCCACAGCGAGATAATATTGTTGATTGATTTTAAAGGCTTCCCAGTCCCGTGCACAGTGGGTCTTTATAGTCTGGAAGTGCACAAACTGCTTTCTTCTCTTGTTCCACTTGTAAATCACAGAAAAGTCCATCTCTGATTCTTTGTTAGTTTGTTTGTCTGGGCCTCCCCCAGAGTTTGACACCACCACAAAAGTCTAAATCAAACAACAGAGGGATTCTGTGTTCAGAGTTTATTTTTAGAATTAAAAATAACTTTTTACTCCCTCTTGTCATACTTTCTTGCCCATGGTAAAGTGTCTCCAAGCTAGGGCTTTCTGGGTGGTGAAATTCTGGTAGAGCTGGAAACCTGTGTTGGTCCACAGATACACAGCAGAACCGGAAGCTGTAGAGCGGTGAGCCATAGCAGCCATCAGACCTATGCCAGGCACCTGGAACACCTGAGGAATCGATAGCAAACTGAACCTACAAGCAATTTACTTTACCTCTAGACATTTATACAAAAAATACCATACAACATGTGCCACATAGGCACAAGTGATGGATAACAGGTCAGTGCAAATTATCTTTGAAATATAAGTGTCTGCAACAGTGGTTCACATTTTTTTCCTTTGTGGCCCCTTGGACAAAGTTATTTCTGCTTGTGATCCCTTGTCACATGTCTGTGAGTTGTAAGATGTTTAAGTAAAGTGTGACTATCCTCTCACAGGCTGTCTGCTACTTTTTAAGCCTAAAGAGATGAAATTATGTCGAATTTGACAAGAAAAAAACCCACAAATTTAGATAAAAGTCTAAAAATAACAAATATATGTAAATATTCAGGTGGAGAAATACCTCTACATCGTGTGTCTCTGAGCTGGTGGTGAGAACCTGATGTTCCAACACGTAGTCCAGACGTTTATGATCTAAGTAAATGGAAACATGGTGATTGTTGACATTTTCAACCTAAGCTACCTAACTCTCTCTTCGGTTGAAGCTGCTTTTTTTTTTTACCTTCCAGCACGGTGATCCACACTGTACCATCACAGAAATAGAGACTTTTCCTGAGCGGATTGAACCACAGTTGACCTTGTAGCAACTCTGAGCATGATTGTTCCAACCCCACTGACACTCGCTGCTCTGTTTCTGACGGTACAAGATCAAAAAAGGACAAGTTCAAGCAGACAATTCGAGAGGCAGAGAAGCAGAGATACTAGCTCATGTAGTCACGTCTTGTCAAATCTTGTCTGGTGAAATGCTTCTGTAAGTTACCATAAGATGTTATTTGGCCACCTTCCTCCTTTCGTGTGACAGGCAGGTCTAAGAGAAGTGGTGGAACTGACAGAGCTGAAAGCTCGGGGTTGGAAGAGGGGCAGATCAGAGCGGTTGCGTCCGATCCTGGCACCAAAACCAGCTGTCGCAGTAGACCCTTTCCATGGGCAGCAAAAAGGATATATATTCAGCAGCATGCAGTATATCAACACAAATTATATTAAAGTTATTAATGAGGAAACGTAAGCCTTACTGAGAACAAGCCCTTCCACCTTCCCCGACTGCCAATGTGGAATCTCGATCCCTGAATGTTGAGGTCTAAGGGGAATGGCCTGGAGGGAACACTGTTTGTGATTAAAAAGATAAAATTATTAAGCAGGATATTTGTGTGTAATTAAAGTATTCTCTCTCACTACTGTTTTTAGGAAGCAGATGGGAATTGTATTACATATATAAGTACTGTATGAGGGCTGATATTCTTCCCTTCAGTGTGCCAGAGGGAGTTTCCACTAAAAACCATCTATCACACACTGTCAGGCCACTATGATATGACTGCAGGGTGTGAGCAGATTTGGAGCTGTGCCATTGCATTGTGGTGAAGGATTGACTATTCCTCAAGGGAACTTAGAGGGAACAGGAAGAGAGGCTGATGGACTACAGACAGTGTACCCACCAAGTGAACAGCAAACAGACAGTAGCAAAAAAGATTAAAAAAAAGATGAACTTACATTTGTATTGGTGAGGTGCAGTCCACAGTGAGCTTCACGTGACGGGTACCAACAGTTAAAACCAGAGTGTGCCACCGGTTATCAGCCAGGCGAGTGCCTGGAAAGACCCAGTGTTCAACCAACCCCCCATGACCTTTAAAAACAAAGTGAAGACATTTTCTAGAGAACCTCAATGCAAGAACCATCCCTCCGTGTTTGTCATTGCTCTTCTTCTTCCTCCCATTTTGTTCCTGTCCACTGATCCCCCTCTCCTTTCTTTTCAAAATTACTCTTTCGTCTTCCTCTTCTTCCTCCTCCACTGATCTTTTCTCTACATTTCTTGGTTCGACTAAAGAAAAGATGTATTCATTTTGCTGTAAAACAGAGAGATGCAAAGTGAATAATAAATCATGCTTTTTAGCTTTTCATGCTCTGAATTCATCTTCTCAGCTGTAAGGAATTAAGCAGACTTCATTACTTTGGCATATATTCACCTCAATAAACTTGTATTTATACAGTGCCAAAACACAACAGCATCATCTTCAGGCACATTTTAATATCAATTGGAGAGAGAAAAGGCGAGCACATAGTAACAAGCGCGTATACAAGCATATGGTATTAAAATCTACAACAGCATTTTGGGATTTGACAAAGTCTTTTGGCATATTTCTAACATTGTACAGATTCATTCATTAACAGATTTATTCAAATAAATCATTATCAGATTAATTAGAAGTGAAATGAATGCCTTGTTTTCTTTTCAGTTACACATTACGTGTTACTTGAATATGGAGTACACTCACCTTGACTGCAATGCGAGTAACTTTTAATGTCACAACAATGGAAAATTCTCCAGGGAAGATGTTGCAGTTTATCAGCAACTGAGAGGCGGGAAAGCTCATGGAGGTATGAGGGCTAGACAAATGAACACCCCTCACCCCTCCAGCTTGCCTCATGTCCACCCCTGGTATGAGTTTGGAGGTGTCCTTTTCGAGAACAAAAGACAGAAGATCCAAAGGGGGCAAATCTGCAAACAGTAAGCAAATAATCAGAAATATATTTTTACAATGTGTTTCCACTAAACAAATGTAAAAGGGAAAATCAGTGCTACATTTTTTAGCTATTTGTTGCGCGGCACAGTACAGCTATTGGCTGGGCAAACAAGACAAACTCTAGGGTTCTGGGTAGTAGTGACGGCCATTTATCACCTTAATTCAGCGTTTTAGCATTTTCTTCCATAATCAGTTAATCACAAGATACAGCCTAATGTAAACAGGGACATTTTCTAACTTGAGTACAGAAATTTAACACTTCCTCCATCACTGATTCTAAGTTAGAATACACCATATCATAGATAAACCAAGAAGCAACAAATGATAATGTTTTAAGAATTTACAAGATAAAAATTTTGAGAACTGCCATAAACTAATAAATTAATTACTGTCATAGCATGCATGACCCAACCACTGTGAGAAATAGCTCTGGGTGATGGTGGAGCTATAGGAGGTTGTAGGAGGGGTGGATATTAAGAAAGATGCCCTTTGGAAAGGGAGAATAATGGAGGACAATTACTGCCGAATTGATGAGACACCACGTACACATGCACCCTGTTCGTCCAGATATTCAGATGTGTATAGAATTGTTTTGGAATCCTAACCACATATAATGTCTGTACTTGTTTGTGGAAGTTAATTTGAGTTAATTTTGCACACACAAGCCCTCCCACTGTGCTGCAGCAGACACAGACAGTTGGAATTATCCAGAAGAATTTTAGCTGGAGGGGTTTCCCAGGTTTTTAGATGGAAACCATGAACCATCCACCGAATAATCATTAACTGAACATCATTATTAAACTGAGCTGACCTACGAAACGTTGAGTTTCAGAGAAATTAAACAGAATGTGATGGTACAATACCTGTACGACATGCCCCTGTGTCTGTGGTGGTGTCGATGACCCCTAACCCCAGAAGAAGAAGCTGCACAAATATCAGTGGTGACATTACAAAAAACTGCATGGTTCAGTTTCCAGCTGATACAAATGTCTCCATACTGAAGGTGTTTCTCTGCTTATTGTTCCTTTTCCTATCTCAGGTGACAATACACACCGGGAAACTGTGTACTCCCCTTGTTGATCCAAGTGAGCATTTTCAGATCTTTCAGCTCTAAAGAAAAAATGTCCAGTCAATAAAACGTCCAGCTTTGAAAATCACGAATCATGCTACATTCATATGTACTTACATAGTGGAAGGAGAGCATCTGTGCTCACAGAGAAATCCATTCATCTGTGTGAAGAATCCTGCACCTGCAACTCCTTTTAAACACCAGAGCCATGCAAATTACAACAGCCCGTCACTCATCCTTCCTCAACCGCCTCTGATGACACAGATCTGCCAGAGGGCTGAGCTGCTTGAGTGTGCGTGTGTTTGTGTTTGGTCCACTGATACATAGCTTCACATATGTTAGCTATCATCTCTTTATTACCTGAAAAACTGTGGTATGCGCTATTAGTCCAGCTTTCCTGTACATGTTGCTTATAGAAGTCTCTGGACATGGAACGAAATGTTAAACTGTCTTAATTGTGCATTTTAAATTAGTCTGACATTATTGAAAAAGCAAACAGCACAATGAACAAAGTAGTAAAAATACAAATATTAGTACTGCATTTATTTTAGCATGTTCAGAATACATCTGTGACAACAGTGTGCATGATAATTGTCTTTTAAATACTTTCCAAGCAATGCAAAAACAATGCTAGAGAATTATTTTCCAGTACATTTAAATTTGATTTGTTTAAGAGGCACTCGTCAAATCATCAGACTGCATCTGAGCTTGTGTCTGATCTCCCAGAATCAAGTCATCCACTTACCAGCGCATTTACAAAGCAAATCCACTCTGTCTCTTCTTATTTACCACATTAGGATCATCGACTGCACCTAGATCAGGATACAAGATATGCACTTTGCTGCACTCCCTTTCTGTCTCTATTCATTCATTAATCTTTCTTCCTTCCAGGCATAGCAGGGAGTGGGTGTTACGCTCTCATGTGTGTTTTAAGGCGGACCTGTTTAGATGCAAAAAATGATGTAGATTGTCCACTCATACGCATGTTTTCCTTATTCCTGCTTTGACTCATCAGCTTTTGATCTCATCGCTCTTACAGTTGTGCTATATATAACCACTTTATCAGATGAGCTGAGAACTAATGTTCAGGGCTCAGGTGACACAGGAACCCTAGAAGTTTAATATATTGTGTAAAGTAAGTGAGGCCGACTTCCGTATATCATTTGTTTCCTAAAGTAGATTTCAGGACCTATGAAAATATATGTTTTGCATATATCTATGTTTCATGTGTGATTAAAACCAGCAGGTTTTTATTAAATTTTCTGAGTCACTATATAGATATATACTTAACAATTTTCCTTACATACATTTATAGTGTATTTATAACCATAGCAAATCAAGGATCTGAGATTGCACAGCAGCACCACCTGCCTGTTTATTTTAGCCATGTCTCAATGCTCGCTGCTTGTGCATACATTTTTAGCAAGCAGGGACCCCAGTAGGAATAGAAACCCCATCTTGCACAATGAACCACACACACAACCTATGTAATGCACCAAAAGCCAGAATCTTACACCTAATGGAAGGTATACCAGGTAAATCATATTGTTCACATGGGGAATATGTTGGAAACTATCTGAAGCTGTAAATGCAGTGGCATTGGTTGATGCTTCTATAAAAATAAATGTGTTTAATTTGTAAAATAACTTGCCCTTACTAACCAAATGCATCCCTGGGGACAACATTAAAGCATAAAACAATTTTTAAATGGTTAAATACAGAACACATTTCTGAAAACACAAAACAATTTTGCTCAGGCCAGCAGAACTGAGTACCAAACTATATTTATTGTATACAGTAGTAAAAGACCACAAATAATGTACAAATCAGTAGAGAAACAAATAACATGACAAGACCGGGGCCCCATTCTTCATACATTACAATTTAGCTAATAAAATAGACAACTTGGAGCTTTGTCCAGCTACCTCAGTTCTTCAACTGCCCAATAAAAGGCTGCTTTGTTTATCTTGATAACTGTGCTCTTAATTTGTGAGAGGCAGAAATTATCGCCATTACTTGTCAATAGCTTGTGCAAAAGCCTGTTTACAAGTGTAATCACAGATTTAGAAACTCTTTGAAATACACAAATACTTATTAAACAAGGGATGACAGTTTAAAAGGTCAATTAACGGGACTCGAAGCAGAATGTATTCAGGACAACAGCAGGGGGCATTACAGTGAAGCATGTCTGGCTACTGACAAACGTTTTTTAAATGTGCAGAATAATTACAAAATATACAAGTAAAAAAAGGACGCCTTTCTAACGTAGCTACACGTTAGATATGAATATTTAGCTTATTAAGTAAGGGAGACTAAAACATGAAAATCAAAGGCCAATTACAGCTGTAGCATATATTGCATAAATTTTAAGAAAACAAGAATATTCTGTATTGCAAAAGTCTACATAATATACCAAACTTAAATGTGGTAATTTGCTCTCTCACTGCACCAAACGAAGACTTTCTAAATTCTACTGGTTTCATTTTGTTTCATGTAATGCCTATTTAATCTAAACTACTAGAAAGGTGCAGCTATATTTGAAGAAAAAAACAATCCGTAGACTTTAAGCTATGATCCAGCTCTCTGAGGAAGTTCAAGTCAGACTATTGTCAATCAAATCAAGGCTTCTCAGTTGTCCATGTATGAAGAACGGGGCCCTGTGGATACATAACAGTTGTCTCCCAAACTCCATTGGTTAAAGTCCCTGTCCTCCAGATAAGCAACAAACAGTATGCATCCTTCTCATTACTGTAAAATACTAGAGACACTTGTCACCACCAAATATCTTCAGTTTGCAACACTGCAGTTCAAGGTGTAAAACACGTGCTGCCTTGCACACACCAGAAAAAAAAACATCTTAACTGCCACAGCAGTGACATGTCTTCATGGTGCATGACAAAAACATACTGAGTTTTGTTGAACATCTTTGCTCAACCCAGAAGCTGCTGCTCTTAAAAAGCACGAGTAGAATCAGCTGTCCCATCAGCCTACCTACGTTTGCAAATACAATACAGAAATGAGACAACTGACCCTAAGCAGTGTTTTGAAAAACCTTCCACGCTCAAATCCACAAAACAGCTGGTAGAAGACCACTCAGACTGGTCACTGACCACTTCATGGGAAAAAACATTATGTATATTTTTTTTTAACTTTACACAGCTGTGGATGGAACTTAATGTTCTTCTCCTAATGTATCTTCCTCATGTATACAGGTATTTGTCCAGATAAGCGAATTCTAGTCCACAGATACCCACAAAGAATCTCTTAATTAGTAGCTGTCAAAGAGAAAGCCATTAACATTAATGAAATACAAACTCCCTTAAAATATGACCATTTTGACCTTGCAGTTTGCTTTTAGAGTGATCAAAGTACATCAAATACAAAACAAAGGTTCAGTATTTGGAGTATTGGTCCGAGGCCCCTAACATTTACCTAACATCCATTCAGATACTTCTGTACAGGGAAAAAAAACATTGCAAAACTCTTGAGCAAAAGAACCTAAAATGCAAAGAGAATTAAAATACATTTTTGACAGAAGCGCAGGAGTCACCGTTGAGACAAAAATCACACAAGAAAGCGACGTGAAATGGAAGGCGGGTGTGTATTAAGTTCAGATAGTGATTCCACTTCAAAACATTTTCATGCCCCCAGACTGTGACCCCTGGACAAAAACTTGCAGTCTCATATTCAACCCCGATGGATGAAAACCGCAACACTCTACAGCATACTAAGCTTTCGTGGGGGAGTGAACAAGAAGCACTGATGTACTAGGAGCAGCCGTGATGTGCTGGTGGTCCTATCACAGCCAGCGGCGGCAGAAGTAAAAGGATGTCCCGATTGGCCAACAGAGAGACTGTTGACACGCAAAAGAGTTCAGTCCTGGCTGAGACAGTATATAAACAGCTGAGGAGCCCCTCCCCCTCCCCACACCTGACAGAACCATGACATACGCCTTTAAACTGAAGAAGAGGAAATAATAATAATAATAATAACAATAATAATAATAATGCTAATAATAATAATAGTAATAATAGACTGAGAGGAGAGATGGGGAGGGGAGGGACAGTGAAGATGGCTGAGGGCGTGGTCTGAGGGTGGACATCAAGGAAGTGGGTAGGACTTAGCAGAACCCGCCTGTCTGCTGCTGGAAAACATCTATGGTGTCTTCATCTTCCATCTCCAGCTGGTAAACACAAAAAGACACAGATTGCGTTAAGAAGATATAGCCAATATCAAAATCTGATAAAAATAAAAACTTAACATGCAAGAATGTAATCCTGCTCACAGACAATTCCCTCTCTTGATGATGCAGACAGTGCGAAACAAAACAGTTTTTCGGATAATTGCCACCAATAGCAATACTTTTCAAATTTTATGACTATGTAAAAATATAATTTCACTGGAGTTTATAGAGGACATAAAGGTGAACGTCACATAATCTTACCTGTGCAGGTGTATCCGTCTCATTGATCGGTTGGCCATCAAACCTGAACCTGATCTGTCTTATTGAAAGACCCTGCAGGAACGAGATAAGGAGATTAAACTGAATCCATGGAAAAAGGACTTCTGCTACGCAATAGCAGAAGTAAGAGTGCAGCTAACTGATAAGGCCGGGTAAGGTTTTAAGCAAAGCCACAGTGACTATAAGGTGAGGGAGAAGAAGATATTTAAAAGCCATCATTTTGGCTCTCGGTTCACCTGTCGTTCACAGTACGCCTTCATTAGTTTGCTGAGGGGTGTGTGTCTCTTGATTTTGAACTGGACAACTGACCCATCTTGCCCTGCAACCTTGAGGTTGATGTGATCATTCTCGGTCTTCACTCCCTCCTGAAGAGAAACAGTGTTTTTTTTTAAAGGAGTTAAAACCTGCAGGTTAACGTAATTACACGTCACAAAGACACCACAGACATTACAATCATAAGTTTAGACTGGAGAAACAGTGCTACTGGAGTACACAACCCGACTGCAAGCTACACACACAGCTCGCTGTCACTTTAAAAGTAATTTCACAATAAAAGGCAGGTCTACATTCGAACACGATGTGATCAAGGACTCGCACATATATCATTGAACTTTACGTGAGGTAGAATAAGCACATCTCCGACAGGTAAAACATTATGTTGCTGGCGGGCACCAACAGATGCTAACATTAGCATGGTTAGCTCCAGGAAAGGTGGTTGCACGCCAGCCTTCAGGTCCAATGCTGGGTTTAGCTGCCGGCTAGCGCTGCTAACAGTTTTGTTGTGTTGAGCTTTGGCCGAACACGCACGGACATGTTAAAAAACAGAGCGGCTAATTTGGTTTTCGTGCGGGTGCGTCACCTCCATTAGCGCTCTTTTGTAGCTGCTGCAGTTGCGGCACTCTCGGCGTTGCGGACATAACGTGGTCCCGTTTCGACAAAGAAAAAAAAACACCCGCAAATGACAATCATGAATTAACGGTGGCTTCTGTTCACAATCTTCGACATTACACTTACTAGGACAACCATTATGTTGTCTCCACAGACTATGCGCCGCGTTAGCGCATATAAATGCAGATATAGATGTGCGGGTCCTCATTCATTTGCGAAACAAACACTGCGCCGATTCAGAGAAACGTGCAAACCAGGCCATTTTAGATTGCACATCTGAGAAATGGTTTGACATCAGCGCGGCTGAGCCTCCTCTACAAGTCTACAGCGCTTTAAACCTTAATGTCTTACCTTTGGCTTTTCCTCTGACATGTTGTCTGTATTTCGTGTGACGGTTTACAAAATAATCTGTTAATTGGGCTTTATTTGTCTTTCTGCCGCCTTCTGTCCTCTCGTCTCCTCCACCAACGGGGGCGCGCTTTGGACCGCTGTTGCAAATAAACGATTGGTTCTGGGAAGATCACGTGACATCCGAACCGCGGAGTCGCGGACACGGGAGCGCGCAACTATGCTAAATACTCGACCACGCGATGAGAAGAACCTATGATTGAAGGGAGCACTACGGAGACCGGGAGGTGCCATCGTGGTTGGGGGGGTACTAAATCGTGCGCACGGATTACCAAATTAAGAGCACGCCTTACTTAATTCATGCTCCATATTTATTGAACAATATCTGAACATAAGGCTTTTATACAGTTTTGTTGGGGCATTTATTTCAGAGAGATGTGGCCATACATTCTATTAAGATTGGTAAATTGATCCTATGTAGTTTACTGGCTTACTCTAAGTCGTCAAGAAAACAAACAAATCCAGTTGCTTTGGATAAAACCTTTTTAAGATAACCATGACCTGGATGAACCTTTACAGATATGTTCATATGGCATTGTACTTTTATACAATATGAGATTAAGATCCATCATCAAACAATTACCAAATGTGACAGGCAACATGTAACATGGAGCAAAGTTACATTTAGCATTACACTCTGAAGGCAATAAAATTACAGCACAAATTATGTCATGCTTGCGCAAATGTTGCTTCATTTGTACTGTCATGTTAGTAAAACCATGTGCACAATTTAATAATGCGTGCATACAATTTAGAAACCTGGGGGTCCTATCATGCCTCTCACTATATGGGGAGAGGAGGTAGCACCAAGCTGCGGATGTTCTATGAGCTGTGGTTTGCTGGGGCAGCAGCTTGATGGTAGCTGACACTAACAGACTGGACAAATTCATCAGGAGGGCTGGTTCTGCTCTTGGTGCGGAGCTAGACCCTTTACATGTTGTAGCTGAGAGGAGGACTCTCTCCAAACTCCCCTCAATTATGGACAATCAGTCCAACCCACTACACAGTGTCCTGGCTGGACAGACGAGCACGTTCAGCCAGAGACTCATCAATGTCAGGTGCTCTACTGAGCACCACAGGAAAACATTTCTTCCTGTGGCCATCAAACTCTTAAAACCCACCTCCCTCTGTTAAGGGGAAAGGGGAGAACAACAACTCTAGAGATTGATGTTATCACGTTTTTGATCTTATATATTTGTTGTTTTAGTATTTATATTCGTTGGTGCTATTCATGGTTGTGGGTCTTCTAATCCTTCTGCAATGAGAGCGGCTGTATCTGGGTAAAACAATTTCCCTCTGGGATTAATAAAGTGTTTTGAATCTTGAAAGTCAAATGAAGTAAAATAGCTGTACAAACTTTATATCTTATGTTACCCTGTGAGAATGTCAAATACCTCTTTCTGAGTTGTTATAAAATATTGTGATATTATCACCAAGATGAGAGAATTTTAGTTCTGTTTCAATATCATTTAATCAGTATTCCTGAAATGACCAAACAACATTGTATATTTCTACCAACTTGGCAAGAAGTAGTTAAACTAGCTGGTTTTGAAAACTGCATCCAGTATCAAATAACATTTAAATAAGAAAATATACTTAAATCTGTAATTGTCTAAACCTGGCTAGAATAAATCTATAATCACACATTTAATAAATATACACATTTAAAAATATTTCCAGAAAATTAGGGTTATATATAATTCTTTAGTAATAAAACGTATTCATTTCAGAATTAGATTTAGAAAACTTTATTTATCCTGGAGGAAATTGCTTACACCAATTTCAGTAGCTTAAGCTGTTAAAGAATGATATTTACCTTTTAATAATTCAGACAGAAAATACCCAGCAAAGGTTATTTGGGAACAGTACAATGCAGACAACACAAACAGGCAGAACTGGCAGAATTAGTTAAATACTCTTTTATAGACTATATCCATTCCACAGGAAACAGAGGAACTGGGCTCACTTCAATCCAACTCAACTTAAGTTAATTTCTTTATAAATGAAGTTTGCAAGGGTATAGATTTACTTTTGACCACGTAGCATACTATGAATTAATTTTGAACCTACATAAGCAATAAAAACAGAATGATAATGCCTCAATTTGAAATAATAAAAGCTAAATTTTAAATATTTTATTTGAACATTGAATTTCTGATGAACTGTTTATCAGTCGAAGTGGATGATTTCCATACTGTACAATTGAACTCAATCATATATATAAGATACTTGATAGACCACTGTTAAAGAACACTGCTGCTACACGTGCCTATTTTAGCCTCCTGGAGAATTATATTTAACAAACCATCCCTGTTCACAGGCTGGATTAAGTCAGAGGCTGAATATATATAACTACTGTCACTTTTCTGATCATACAGTTTAGCTATAGTTTACATGCTCAGGTCATGTCTGTTCTCACAACCACAAGGCAGCCTGGTTATTCCTGTGATATGAGGCATCTGAGTTTGAAGACGTTTGTAGGATCATATCTTAGTTCATTGATCCTCTCATGCAAATCTAGAGTATTGATTTTGACCACTTAGACCTAGAAAACACAAAACAGTGGATCAGTAAGCAGACTGGAAACAGGAGAAATGCCTTTCCTAGCTCTTACTAGGTTAAAAAATCTAACAGCATCCTCTTAAGTTGACTAATTAAACGCATGTTTTATGTATATATATATATACAGTTTATCAAACAAATTATATATCCTAGCCCTATGTGAAAAAATAATTGTCACCTAAACTTGTTAACGTCTTGGGTTGTGCCATCCTGGGCGGCAACAACTGCAATCAAGTGTTTGTGATAACAGGCAATGAGTGTTTCACGTCACAATGGAGAAAGCTTGGGGTTTTTTTGGAGCAATTCAGTGGTGGACTTGCTGGTGTATTGTCATCCAAGTCCTGAAGTCCAGATTGCTTTAAGATCTTTCAAGTGCTTCACTCTATCAAACAGCTTATCTTTAAGTAATTTCTTGATTCAACAGTTCTGGCAGTAATCAGGCCTGGGTGATGATGATTTAGAAGAATATATATATGTATTTCATTACTTTTCAAATCAAAGGTCTGCGTATGAAAGAGAGAAAGGTAACAACTGTGAAACACAGTATGTTAGAACATGTGACAGCTCACCATATTTCTTCCTGATTTCATCATGTCTCTGTTTCATCTCAGCTCTCCTGTAAGGACAAAATATTTTTCACGTGTTACACAGTCACTAATGGTATCGCTCAGGCTTTCAAACATTCACGTGTCACCACAAACCAGTTTGGGCTGATAACAGTATGACGTGTGCATTTCTTTTAAGGTTACTGAAATGAATCAGAGCCAACAATGCAGAAGGAGCAGCTTGTGTGTCAGGTGTAACGTGGTCTAAACCATTAGACACAACACATATATTGATGTTATTAATAGACTAAAGTAAATGAATAACAAAGGGTAACATTCAGTTGTGTATGACTATAAATACATCAAATGATAAATAAATCTACTTTATAATGTGGGACTGTTTTGGTGTATAGCAGACAGGTCAAATCAGCATGAAAAAAGAAAATGCTTTGTGGATAAATTGTGTGACCCTATGTGAATCAACCTGTATTGCAGTCATTTGCTAAATTGATTTCACATTTTATTGTTGAATTAAATGAGAAATGTACAGTAAGTCAGAGGTCTGTATCAAGACTAGTTAAGACACTTTGCAAATAATTAGTCCACCTTGTGCATTTGAGTTTTTTTATGGAGACAAACACAAGCAGTCCCGAGGAGCTGAAGTTTGGTCAGGTTTGAACCTGTGTTATGTAGAACATTATTTCTCACCTTTCTTCTTGCTTGGTTTTCATCTTATTGGTCTGCCTCTGCATTCTGGCCTCAAAATTTCTAGATTTGACACACACGCCAAATGAAAATTAGATTATGATTAGTTAGGACAGAAAAAACTACACAGTGTATGTGTCGCGGACATTTTAAGGTCACCAAAGCTGAGCAGAACTAATGGAAGTATTTTTGACGGAACAGAAGCAAAAGTTCAGCAGCCTAGGCCTTCTGGGTAATGTTGTGGTGGGCGACAGGGTTTCATTATTGTGTTCCTGTTTGGCCAGACAAGATTAACCTCAGCTCGCTGAACACTTACCCGCAGTTCTCGCATTTGCAGCAGCAGAACAGGCAGACAAAAAAGGCGATGATAAGAACTCCACCAAACACCGACAAGGTGATTATCAATATCCGGAAGTTCACTACAGAGAAACACAATGTGTGACAGTCAAAGTGACAGATTTAGAGGCAATTTATTTGTTTCTCTATGTTCTGTAAAAAGACAGAAACCAACATCAATGGAACTTGTATTTTGAAAGGAAATAGAAAACATAGAATGAAAATACTAGCAGTGTTGGCAGTCCTGCATTAGGGGAGTCGTGTTGAGTAAAGTGTAACATTTTTGTAACACACTAATTAAGTTTTTTCTTGTAATATAAAAAAGATTAGCAGAAATGGCTAAATAAATCTGTGTGTGATGAATAATGTCATTCTGTTTAATTTCAGCCTCCCTCATCTCCTTCACAAACTTTTGTTTACTTCAAATAGATCCATATATGAATGTAGAAAGTGTATTTGTGTGTGATCTCTTACTCCAACAGAGCCCCCAGCGTGCGTCATTCAATGGGCAGAGTGAATTCGGTGGAAGAATGGTCTTCACTGGATATGTAATACATTTCTTGGTTGTGATGCACCACAAGCACTTAACAAGCACAAAAAAAACAAGTTCTTTATTAGTGAAATGAAGAATTCAAACCTTATTGCATTCACGGAAAATAGGAGGATACACTGAAAAGCATATGTAAGCACAAAAAAACGAAGAACAGGCAGTGAGCTGCTCCTCAAACTAGTCTAACAGGTGTGAAGGTGGAGCCACTTGCTTCGAATATGTACGCACACACAAAAATTCTCTCCCGCAAGACTTACCGACACATTTTGGAGACACTGCTCACAGCTCGTGGCGTTTTGTGCTTCACAATCTGTGGGAGAAAAAGTTAGTCTGTTAAGGTAGAACACCATAAAGGGAAGCATTAGGCATTAGTCAATGTGATGTGTGCACACACACACACACACACACACACACACACACACACACATTTTGCCCCACAAGGAAAAGTGCAAGTAACTTCAGTACCAGAGAGATTAGCAGAAAACACTTTGAGGCCTGTAGGTTTGAGCTCACTGCTAATCCTCCTGGGACATTTTCCATGGAGACAGGGAACAGTAAACATACATGCTTTAAGTCAGTTATTAATAACAGCTGGGTTTGTGTTGGTGTATGTATCCCTTGGTTTGTTTCTAGCCACTTCTACTGGTTTAAACCCGGCGGGCGGGGGTGGGGGTGGGGGGGGGAGACTCATTGTTCCTGTTTGGAAGTTTCAACAATACACAGAAACAGGAAGGTATCACTCAAATCGCCATGTGTCTCGCTTTTCTTTCAAAGGGGTTAAAAAAGATTTCTACAGTGGCGACACGTTTATTTATTTATTTAGTTTTACTTTTGTCCCATAGAGACTTCTTCAGCTAAAACATACCAACAGTGGGAGTGAAACCAGGATGAACACAACTTAAAAAGCAAGTTTTGTGGTTATTGGCGGTTATTATAACTATTAACACGAGATCAAATGTTTGAGAGTCTAATAAAAGCAGCTGAATGAGAGAAAGTATATGTGACCACAGAGTCACTGATTTCCAGTCCTACCTTGCTGAGATGCGGCAGTCTGGGCGGAAACTGTCGCCGAACTGAAAACCAACAGTAGGGCAGCGAATAAAACCCTTAAATCCGGCATCGTGTGGAGTAAATAAGGACTATTCCAGGTGTGCTGTTTTTCTGTGAGCGCAGGAGGCGGAAACGTTCGCGCCGATTCGTGCGAGCGCAGAAAGTGGAGAGAGGTGAACTCCGAGAAGGAGCCAAACGCAAAATCCTGACGCATAAATTACACGCACCAATAACAACTCAGACAAAGGCGTGTGTGTGCCTGACTGCATTTTTCTTGCAGGTAATAGTAAAATAAGTAGAAGAACCCACACAACTGTGCAGAATTCCTTCATTAGTCCTGCTAATGCAACATTACGCCGTGTTACTGGATTAAATTCACAACTAAACTGACGCCTTAAACAGATTTAAGGAACTCAGAAGTTCACTTCAATATTTTATGTGATCAATGCTTATTTAAGAAATATTATACTTTTTATACACGATGTTATTTTGCATTGTATGACATTTTACTCTAGAGCATGCATCTATTTAGTATAATCATCTTACAATGCAGAAAGGTTTTTGAGTTGGCTGATTAAAATGTGGCTTTTTATGATGCTAGAATTGGTCTCAGTTCTACTATACTATTATGAAGAACAGTCAGTTAAACTTCCCCTTAAGTTCCAGAAACCTTTGGATTGTACAATCTCTGTATTTTGCACAATCTCTGTATTTTTGCACATATCCACTTGTAATTGTACATATTCATTGCACATAGAAAAGCGAGTCAAATCAAATTCAAATACACTGTAAATCTATGTATGTATCCATTGTAAATCTCTGACAACACATTCTCTATATATATGCTCGCATCAGTGCATATTTATTGATCACTATAACAATCTGTAAATATGTATCTACTTCCAATTCCTGATTATTCCATCTGTAAATATCAACCATTTTCTTCTGTACATAATATACTGTATACTCATAACTTATTATAATGCTTACCTATATCCTGCACTATATTGCACTTCTGGTTAAACCTAAACTGCATTTTGTTGCCTTGTACTTGTACGTGTGACAATAAAGTTGAATCTAATCTAAAAAAAATATTTGGATACTAGGTGCTTTTATTGTTTAAAGCACATAAAACCTTGACTTAAGTATTCCACATGTACAGTACAGTAGTAGCTTTTACAGTGTGATGTTGCTATTTAACTTCTTCTATCTGGATGTAGGTAGAAACAAAAAGAAAAACTCATATACCTCAAAACTGTAATTACAGTACCTGAATGTATTTACATTATTACTAAAACCTAAAGAACTTTGAATTGAGGACAATTTCCAATAATTTATTAAAGCATAATTTTGTAAAGCCAGTTACAAATAAAAAAAGAACAGACATATTTCTCTCTTTCTCTTTTTCTTTAACAAGCACAATGTTTTACGTATGTAAGAATGATAATAAGCATAACATAAGATAAGAACGGGCCCCACTCTGGCCGCCTGCGGCTGATAACAGGACCCTTTGTGATGAAGTTGCCCTTGAAGGCAGAAGTGTGATCAGACTCTTTAAAATCTAACCTCAGTCTATTCATCTCTTTAGAAAACACACTGATCACATTTCAGCAACTGTAGGGCAACTTCTTCAGTGTAATATCAGACAGACAGACAGAACCAGATGTAGAATAACTAGAACATACAGCTCTTGGTTCCTCATTAATTATGGCTTAAAAAATGTTACTTTCTCTAGTGATATTTTAGCCAAAACTAAAATAATCAAACATTTGAACTGGAACCTCTGAGTGAGTTCTGTTTATTCTAACTCTATAGGCAGGATCCCAGTGGGCCGTGTGCAGCCAGGGCTATAGCTACCATTAAAACACTAAGGTCAAGTCTGGGGTTGTTTTTGCAGAAATCTGGATATTTTAGTAAAGAGAGGAAGCTATTTTACATTTAAGAAATAAAAAAAAACTTATAACATGATTCCAGTATTTTCAGATTCATTATATTTAAATGCACATACACTGAGTAATAAATAATATAATATATAAAAAAAATATACAAAATACAATAAAAATGAAAGAATTCTTAATTTTTTCTGGAGGGTGAGACTTGAGTTAAAGGGTGAGGATCATAACCTTAGTGTTTCTCAACGCTGGGCTCCAGCCCTGTTCGCGGCACCTAAGATAGACAACAGACTGTTTCACCTTAAAATATTGACTTTCACTTAAATATCTGGCATTAATCAAATCAGACATTTAATTTTAAAATATTTGTATGTCATCTAAGTATTGCCCGCAGATATTAGATGTGAGTAAACATTTGGTTTGGTGTTTTTGTTGTTCACTGGTGTTGCACGCGAGGGATGCTGCCATCTGCAGTGTCACATTGTCAGGTGATGTTGACAGAAAACTTCACTTTCAATTCATAAACACATACGCACAGAGCAGTGAAAACGTTCATCATTCCCAGTGCACAGTCAAACCATTCCAACGCCTATACCCTCACAGTGTCTTATCTGCTCCTCTTACACTAATACTGAAAGGAACTCTTTATATTTGAATACATTATCTTCCCATACACACATTGCAAAACATACAGTACAGTAAGAAATACTTAACCCCTAACCCTTCACTTAAAATCCCATGCTTTTCCCATTATTACAAATACAACACCTTTCTTTGCAAAGGGTAGTCACATAAATACACCGTATTTCCAAGGAACCCACTCAGTAAAATCACCTATTTCTTTTCCAGCTGTTTAGATTACACCATTAATACACTCACACACACAGCAGCATTCCTGACACAGCACTTCAGGGTGGCTAAGATAGTGGGGGGAGGGGGCTTACAGTAATAACAGTAGTATCAGTAATAAAACTCACATGTTCATTCACAGGTTGGAAAAAGAAAGACAAAATGGATTTTATATGCATTATTGTCACTGACCCCGTCAGAAAAGAAGTGAGGGTAGCATTAGCAGACACAGGTATACAGTATTTTATGGCTCTGGAGTCCAAGAGATACAACAATGATAAATTCATCAAATACTGTGAAAACATGACCAGTCTTCTTATGGTTGTGTTTTTACTCATTTCTTACTTCACCGTGAGTCACATTAATGGCACAGCCAGTGAATGATGTACAGTATTGGCATCATATTTAGACATTATTAACACCATTCACTTGCATGTAGCTTACACAAGAGGTGTCACATTGCATTTAGTATGGCATCTATATACTATACAGTGCAGTGGCTACAGAAAATTCAATAATAACTTTTAGAATGTGCGATATACAGTACAAAAAGATATACGTTGGTTCAGTTTGTGTGTACATGTATGTGAATATACACTAGATTTATGCTGTTATATGTAGACATAGATCGGGAAATGTATTGTTTCATTTTATTCTGGCTGATACAGTCCCCTTTGCTGAGTTAAGCGAGGCTGTTAACCATGCACAGACCGTCTACGTCAAGCTAAACGCGACTAGAGAGCCTCCGAATCAAAACCTCTGCACAGTCCTCTCAAATATATTCACATAATATTGTTCATAAATATTTAAAGCCACTTCTTTTGGCTGTGTTTTCTTCTTGTGGCCACACAGTGGCACCGATGAGTGATCAAGTGAACATTATATTGGGCTGGGAGCTCCGTTTCCCTTTGGGAGCCCAGAAGAAAAATAATCGTTGAGTCATTTATCTCAGTCACAGATGAAAACGTTAGAGATGAAAGACTGAAAGTGAACAACAAAGAGATAGCAAGCAAGAGTAAGAATTCAGCATTATAACTTAACACCAACAGCAAACAAAGATGCAACAGGGGTGAAGACACGTGACGAGAAAGAGAGAGACTGAACGCGGAGGAGTAGTGAGAAAGAAAAACATTTGATTGAGAAAACTGTGGCTTTCCTTTGTCAGGCAGTGCAGTAGGGGCAAAAACGGGAGTCAGCTGGGCCTGCTGGGACTGAGAAGTTGAGTTGTGCTTGTCATTACTGAGTTTTGTTTCGTCTGGCCAGAGAGGAAAGCAGAGAGAAGTTTAGAGTGTGCTTGAACATCTACATGCAGGACTACAGCTTATGTATTTGACAGGACTGTCACAAAATATTTTTTTTTCTTTGTCATGCTCCCTTTTAAGCGGATTGGTCAGCCCAGTTAAGTTTCTTCATCCACTTTTTCCTATTTCGCTTTTGGTGCTCACTTTTGATTCAATGTTTTGGATTAGCCAGAGGGTGTGACTGCCTCCATCAAAACCATCTAACGAAAGCAGGGCGTCACGCCATATGTTTGACATTTGATGACTTAAGAGGTCTCATGGTGGCGATCACCTAGCCCAGGAACTGGTAACGCTGGTTACGGACATGATGCTGCAACGTTTCTTCACCATCATGTTAATGTAAGCCCTCATGATCTTGGTGATCTCTCCAACCTAAAGAGTAGCAAAGAACTGGTTAGTTTGTATTTTTCCCATGTTTGATTCATGGATGGGAACATTGGTCTGCTGTCAGTATTAATAAAAAGAACACTTTCTCACCAATGGAGTTTCGAAGAACATCTCCCTCTCGTCCACAATGATCTTGTACGTGCAGGGCTGAGAAGCTCCAAAGAAGGTGATGTGTTCATACTTGAAGGTCTCCAGGGGTTTGGGTTCACCTCGCTTATACACAGACACATTGTCAGCACTCACACCCAGCCACAGATCGTGAGGGAAACCACCCTCTTTGCACTGCAGAGGACGGACAAGATAAGGAAACGATGCAGATGTCAGATATTAAGTAATAAGATTTATTGCACTGTTTATCTTCTCTTCTTATTCTCTCACCTCCACATCAAACAGAGTCGATCCATATCCAGGCCACTCCTTGATAATACTCATATATTTCAGCATGGCTTGATGCTGGGGCATTCCCTGCAGCCGGGCCCACTTCTCCAACACACTGGTTCGTGTGGCAGACGTCTCCTCCTTCACCCACATCTCCAGCATCTGCTCCTCCTCCACCTGCAACAACACATGTCAGCCAAAAGAGACAGAAATCATTTCAGCTGGGAGGTAAATGTTGCATGTTGTGAAGCAAGAGAGAGGTTTTGTTAAGCTGGCAGCAACAGACTGCACAGACCTCTGCAAATCAGTGCTACAAAGCAAAACTCCCGTCATGTTGGACATGTCACACAGTGACGTGAAATTATATGACAAACTAAGCAGCTGGAAGAAGAGCCATACTGTAGAGGAAGATATTTTTTTAAGTTTTGTTTTGAAAATAAAGTCAAAATGTCGAACTTGATACTTAAAGATTAGAGTCGAACCTTGACAATGGATCAAGCTATCAGCTTTAGCACATGTGCCTCAACAAAACGCCTTGTGTAGATGATCTAGTTCATTATAATTCATAGCTGGGTTTTAGTGACAAAGAATTATTTGTCTTTCAGCTCATACATAGACACAGAGAGGTAATGCAAATTAGCACTTCAAGGCGACAATGCCATCAATTGTGTGTGTGAAATCACAGAAGCCTAAAATAGGGGGCTGCAGTCCTGCATGATGAAACTCTTGCTAACGACCAGATTCATGAGCCAGAGGAATTTGCCTTTATACACCAGCAGAATGGAATTTTTACCTATAACCATAGTTTGCCTAAGTTGTGTCACACTTGGCAGAGGTTTGTGCATCATTGTTACGCTGTCACTTTATAGTAATGATGTTGTTAATTCATCATCTCTACCACTGACCTTCTGTTTCTTCAGTGAACCAGTCTTGAAGCTTCTCCTCAGGGTACCATCCAGGAAGCTTGGAGTCTTTCTTTTCTCCAATGCGGTGCCTACACCTCCCGGGCCTCCTGCCATGCCCTTTCCATCTCCTGCACCTCCTCCTGCGCCTCCTCCTGCTCCACCTGCCGCTCCCACACCTGGCTTGGTGGAATGGAGGATACGATTGCGGAGACGTCCCATTGGATAAACACTTCCCAGATTCCAACCAGCTCTACCTGCCCCATCACCATGGAGATACTGAAGACGTAAAGCAGCCAGGTGCTGCAAGGTCTCCTCTGAGGCTGGGAAGTGACCACTTATGAGAGACTCGTGAGCCTAACAGAGAAAGAAAGATGGAGTGAACATATTTCACAGCTTCAACAAAGTGGCAACATTTTTGTGGCAAAATACTATTTTCATTAATCTTCATATAAATTCATATAGAGTAAATATCACCATGAGTAAATGGTGTGAAACAGAATAAAATGATGATGTGTTGTTTACTTTATGTAATAAATATATAATAATAAATAAATAATAAAATGTGCATGTATTTCAGTAATTGATTTTAATAAATAAGTGTCATTCTCAGGAAATTCTTATATAATCTTTTTGTTGTGAAGTTTAATCTTACTTGTTCAAACATGAAAGCAAACTCCACTCCCTCCTTAGGCATGCTCTCCACGTCCAAAAAGCAGTAGAGCTTGAAGTAAAGTTTCCATTCTCCTTCCTCCTCCTCTTCTTCACTGCCTGCCAGTCTGGTAAACATACACAACAGACTCAAGTTGAATCCCCAGGCACAGAAACGTAAAGAAAGAAAAACACAAGTAAACAGCAAAACTCTTCCGTTTCTCTTTAAATCAACTTTTGTTGTACATATGCAGAGTTAAATTTGGAAATGTTATTGACAAGACACCTTTCAAACTTGGCAAGAACATCTGCCACAATCACTCTGCTCTCCAAAGCTCGGTCTGTGAAGGAATTATGCTCAAACAGAGAAAACAGGTTCTTGCTCTCCTCCATGGCCAGACCTCTGATCAGTTTCTCCACAACCTGAAGCCACGAGATTAGAACACAAATGTACAGTCTGTTATAAACAATATCTCTTGAACTGATTAACTTAAACATACTTTTTTTTTTATTAAAGCTTATGTCAGGGTATGTGTGTGTTGACGCTAACCTCTCCAGCTGTGGTGTGTGAATTGATGGAGATCTTGCAGGAGCCTCCTCCATGGCAGTAGACCGTGGTGCTCATCTCCTGTCTCACCAATAGGGCAGCAATCTCTTCCTGAGAGGGAACAAACTCACGAGTCTTGGTCTTCTTCAGGGATTCCCCAATGAAAGTGGCATAGCGCTCGATTTCCGCGCCAGGATAGCGCTCTCGTACCCTGGGCCACAAACAGACAATTATTACACCCTCACTCATCAGCAGAGCACCATCGGTAGTGAAGACACACACCTCTTGAGATGGAAGCGGAGGTATCTGAGGATAGCTCGGCTGGGTAGGAAGGTACAGCTCATGCAGGTGAGCAGGTGCCAGTGTGCCCGATTGGCTGGGCTGTTTGGCTGAGGCACATGATTGGTCTGCTTGATCACCTGGCAGTATACCTGAAAAATTTTTATGGCAAACATGTCAGACCCCTACAATAAAAAGTAAGTAAAGTGGACTATTCTTGACAAATAAAGTACCTCATCCCTGAGAGGGCGCAGGTCCTGACAGGTCTGCAGAATACCCTGAATGATGGGCACTGTGTCTGCCAGAGTCTCCATCTCCTGCAGTGAGTTGAAAACCCGCACTGCTTCATCCTGCAGACTAGCATAGCCCTGCTGCCTTTGAACTGCTTACAGATAGATCAAAAGAAGAAAAGGTGTACAAAGACGAATCTAATGTTGGTCACAGTTTTTTTAAAAACACCACGAATGCTGAGAAAGTGGCAGTAATAGGACACCACAGTCCCAGGCATAAAGAATAGAGGAAAATAGAAAATAATTTTTTTATTGTAAAAGCCCTTCAACAGTTGAAAATAAATTCAAATTAGTTAACACACTCACTTTATGAGCACATACACAGAGGAGAATAACATGCATAATAAAGCATGATAAAGTGTAAAGCACAGAATGTGAAGGAGGTAAAAAGAAGGAGCAGCTCAGCCGGACTTCTAATTTTTACTTACGGCTGGTGACTTCTCCATATGGGAGCGGCAGTAGAGGCGAGTGCAGAGGATGCTGAGTGTATCTGAGGATGGGGTTCCTCCTGTACATCTGCTCCACAATATCTGGGTTTACACTGTTCTCCTGTGAGGACACATAGATGCCAAACTTTAAAAAATGTTGTGAATTTAAAAAAAACCTCACTTTCTGTGTGTGTTTTACCTTTATGTCTCTGATAAGCTGCAAAGTTGGAGTTTCTATTGGAGTCTTGCTGTCTATAACTCCTTGTATAGCTGCCGTCCACCTCATGGCCTCATTTAGCATTTTGGTATAAAGGCGGTATGAATGTTTCCTCCCATACACCATAATGTTCCAGTAGCCTGTAAAAATAAGACTCAATCATTGTTTTACTACCTAAAAATGAATCTAAACGTAACAATGAATCTGAAAAAGACCAGACAGAGAAAGACAAAACACAGTTCAAATACATTTTATAGAGATGTAGATTTAATTGAATTAAATCAGTTCCCTTATATAACTGTGCATGTAGTCCCAAACCACATATGTATAATCCCTAATTAATGCCAACCCTCTCTGCCTCCTTATTCCATTATTCTTCCCTCACCTGTTTCCCTGTGTACTCGCTCATCCGGCTGAATGACGGAGCAGAGGGAGTTGAGGACCAGAGTTCCCATCTTGGAGGAGTTTCGTTCTGAGCTCTTGTAGTAATCCAGGGAGTTGTGGGTCAAAACAAACCAGCGTTTCTTCAGCTTAAGTGAGGTACTCTTAGCGTTCGTCTTCATCTCCTTTTGGAGCCAGCCTGAAAAGATTATAACACAGGAAGTTAGAGAGAAGGGAAAGTAGCAGGGATATAATTTATTTTCAGTTTAGATATCAGACTTCACATAAATAAATGTGACAGAAGGACATTTGCAACAATTTCTCACAAGACATTTTATTTACGTTTCATATTTAGCTGTCTAACTTTGTTATATTCCATAAATACCCCTAAAAAAATCCATTCTTACCTCTGACAAGGAACTCTTGACCATCGATCCTGGCATCTCCTTTGGGTTTCTGCAGCAGACTGATCCAATGATGCATCTCCTCTGGTGTGTCGCTGTTGCAGTGAATCACACGGTTGGCCGTAATGATGACGAAGGAGTTGGGCCTGCAAAGGTTGTAAAGTGAAAGAATTTTTAGTTGAAATATTCTAATTAATTTAATAACAGTCTGCTGAGAATTGACTTCCATTTGGAAAACATATGCAACATGTTAATAAAAATTTTGATTTGATTTTGAGATTGTTGCTGGCCCCCAAAAATGCTCTCCAATCAAATGTAATTAATTTCATAAACATGGAAAAAAAATGTTTAATTCCACTTACCGATCAGGGTTGTCTGATGCACAAACAGAATCAATCAACCCAACATCAAGAGTTCCCTGAAAGTAGAAAGAAAGCAGGAGTGGAAAATGCTCTAAATCATTAAATAATAATGGTTTGGTAGATTGGTAACATTCTATCATTCTTTTCTATACTGTGCTTGCACGTGAATAAAAAAACAATCATCGAAAAGTAATAAAGAAATAATTTCAGCACATTATAGGTTCATGCGTCATGTCTTTGGGGACTGACCACAGCGTTCTTTGGGTTGGCCTGTTCATGGGACATCTCCAGCAGCTGTTCAGGAGTGCACACTCGCACTTTACTGAGGACGTTAAACCACCCACTGCAGAAAGAGAGAGAGAGAGAGAAAATGCTGTAGCTAGAAATGTACGTACTCAGACGTTTCGAACTTATATTTCAACAACCTCACACCTTGCGTCCTCGGGTGACTCAGCAAACACCTGATAGGTCCTCTCATCTGTAACAATGTTCAGAGCATTTTCTTTTTCGTGATTATCCACAATCTCCCTGCAAAAAAAACAGCGGACATGTCTGAGTAATGCGGCTGATGTCTACTCATAAAAAAGAAATTGTGAATAAAAGATTGTTTGGTGTTTTCTGGCACCAGAGTTTGTTAGAAATATTACTTGGCTGCTCGAATGTCGATTGTTCCCTTCAGCTTCTCCTCACTGTCGTTGTCATAGTACATCAGCTTGTTATCCCTCAGTACAAACCAACGCATCTTCCAGTTTCTGTAGACGAATGAGACACAATAAAACTAACAGCCACGACCTGTTCTACGCATAGTGAATGTATATTTAAGTCTATAAATGACATGCTCATATTCTGTCTGGAGTACAAAGCATAATGGCTTCTTAAAATATATTAAAATACATCTAAGGGTGAAATATTCACTAAATCTCTCATAGTGCCACTCAAAAGACTTTTTTATTATACTTGCACATTAAATAATCTAATAATCCCTATTGAATAATTGTAATCTTGGTTTGTTGTCTTTCTCTATCTTCTATTTTTAATACACAAGGTCACACAGCTTGAATTTGTTCCCTTTATATAAGAAATTCATAAAGTTTGCATGCAATACTACTGCAAATTCCTACTCTAATTGCATTTTAAATTCCCTGGTTAAGTCTAAGTAAAACATTTGTAAAGTCAAAGTACGTCAGCTTGCGTAGGTCACTGTAGTTTTACAGTTCTGCAGACGGGGGCCAGGGGGGGTCAAAGTTTACATTTACACAAACACTCCAAATACTTCACACACAGTAAAGGGCTAATTTCAACAACACAGACAGTATATAATGTGATTATAGAATAAACATATACTATTTAAACTACAAAATATGTCTTTCTAATATTCGTGCTAAATAGTTCATCTTATGCTGTATATAGTTGCTACATTACACGAAAGCAGTAACACTGTTGAAGATTTATGAAGAAAATCTGTTTTCAAATGTGCACTGCACTGTACTGGATGTGCAATAATTAGCATGCGGTCTACACTCAGTAACAACTACAACAACCTCCGGGAGAGAGTGGAGAGGCCTCCTCCTTTCTTGTAGAGCCAACCGGACTTTAGAGACTCTTGTTTAGAGCGGAACCACATGAATGTTTCGTCTTTCAGCACACACCAACGCCTCCTCCAGGGAATCATCAGACCAGCTGAGGGCGAAGAGTAAAAATTACACAAAACTAGTACGGTCCTTCGTAGTGAAATACAGGTGCTATATACTCACCCTTCATGTAGAGGTAACCGTGGAAATATGGTGGTCCATTTCCATTAAGCAATGTGACTCTGCCATTAGTCACTTCTTCATCAGTGTCCATCATCCCATCATGCTCATCGTCACTGTCTGCATACTGGAACAAGTTCAAATGAGTTTGATTAAAAAAACTTATCAGGCAAATTACAACATTACATCATACAATTTTTAAAAATGATCTGTAAAATTAGAAAATCATAAAAAGTTCAATATATAGCCGCTCATACATATCTGTGTGCACGCATGTAAGGATGCATGTGAGTGTGTGCCCTCACAGAGTCAGAGCTGCCTCTGTAGGACTCGATGCTGGCATTAGTGCAGGTCGACTTCCTCGGGTGCTCCTCGTCTGCCACAGCTGTGCTCCCACGGTTGCTCCCGGATACAGAGCTGTCATCTCCAGCAGTGACGGACCCCTCCTCTTCCTCCTGGTCGTAATCTGACTCCGTGTCTGCTGGCATGCTGTAGATTGGTTCCTCTCCATCCACCAAGCTCTCCACCATGCTCACCTTCCTCTCCGGCTCTGCCATACCTTCCTCTTTCTTCTCATCTTCTCCTCCGGGAAGTGGAGGCGGTGGAGGGACAACAAAGCCATCTCCAGCTGCAGGCAGAGGGGGAGGAATTCCAGCAACAGGTACACCATCTGTGGGCAGAGGAGGTGGTGGAGGCGGTGCAGGAGGAACTGTTCCCTCTGCAAAGGCAGGTGGAGGAGGAGGAAGCTGAGCAAATATTTCCTGATCTATCACAGCATCCGTTTCTGCAGGAGGAGGGAAGTCAGGCAGAGGGATGCACTCCTCCTCGGCATGAAATCCCTCGTCTACCTCCTCTTCTTTGGTTGCACCTCTGGTGGCACTTGCCACTTTCGGGGTTTTCTCTGCTGCAGCAGGCTTTGCTCCAACTGCTCCCAGAGACGGATCTACGCCACCAAAGTTCAGTAGGTCAATGAGCTCTGTGGCCTTCCGGGAAGCCTCCTTCTTCATCCGTTTGATCTCGGCATCGCGGCGCAGCTGCAGCTCCTGTTTGGAGGACTCACATAACTGTGACACCCCATCCTCTCTTTTCTTCTGCAAGCGCTCGATCTCTCGCTCCAGCTGCAGGATCTCCTCCATCTGCCTGGTCTCCTCCTAGAATAAAAGGAAATCTTATTTAAAAACAACATTTGTTTTTCACTTGATAGTCAAAGTGTGGCCCAGAGAAACTGGAATCCACGCTGAAAGGAAACACTTGCCTCTGATGATTTTGTGGCATTCTCTTCTCCTTCATTTGCTTTCTCTGGCTCCGTTTCACCTAAGGCTTTCTTCTCCTCCTCCTCCTTCTTCCTCTGTTCTTCCTCCATCTCCTTCTTCTTCTCTTCTTTGAGTTTTCGAACACGAGTGCGTGCCACCTGACCTCGTCTGTGTTTCTGCAGCACCAGCACTGCCTTGCGTTGCTTGACGTAACGGCTGTGGTGGATGTGCTTTCTGAGGTGCTTCTGGAGGGTGATGACACTGACGCGTACACGCTTGAAATGCTTCCTGCGGACAAAATGGAAAGATACACTGAATGAGAACCGGTACACATACTAAATATAAGGATCACAAAAAAAGGTTCACTCGTCCTACTTGGCAGAGAAAGTGAGCAGATGAGCTCGGATTATCATGGCAGCCTGGCGTCGGACTTCATCTCTGTCTTTCTCTAAACGCTGCTCCAGAAACTCTTTCATGAACACCTACAGAGTAAAGGGGTCAGATGTAAGCTATTGAAAACTACTGTTTTTGGATAATGTTGTGAAAAACATAGTGCTATCAAGTGTTACCTTTGTTTTTCCTAACTGCCACTCTTTCTTGGTCTTATCGTATCTAGTTAGAAGGTCTGTACTCCTCTTTTTATCATCTCCAGCTGCTGATACTTTTTCTTTCAGAATGATCTTATACCTGCAGAAAGGAACAGGAGAGACACCAAGAGAGAGATTGCAGCAAAGTAAAGAGATAAAAAAAAATCAGACAAAGACTGAGATTAATTCTAGCTAAGTAGTAATATTTACCGAGAGATGAAGTCTTTGAAAGTTCGGCGGACAGGGAACCCAGCGCGACGGATTTTCACGGTCTCCAACATCCCAGAATACCTCAGCTGGTTCAGGACAACCTCTGGGTCAAATACATTTGACTTCTACAAGTGAAAGAGAGAAGATTTAGGAATACAGTGAGACCTTATGAGAACTGGAATGAGACAGAAACATACTGACCTTTTCCATGTTGGGTTTAATGCAGCGAATGAAGAAGGGGTTGGAAACACTCAGTGTGGCCATTAGAGCATGAAGCGAGTCCTGTGGGAACAGAGAAAAATAATTATTATGTAGATATTACTAATTACTTTTGGCTACTAGTAATACTATGCATAAGAATGTCACTTTAAAGTAGTAGTCTGTAAAGTCAAAGCCGTGAAACACATTAATTTTCCCATATCACCCTGGTTGTGTCTCTAGACTCACTTGTTGTGAGCCGATTTCCTATGTTTGTTATCCAGATATTTAATAAAAGTGTATATAAACTGCTCACCCTGAACTGGGAGCTCACTGTAGGTTTCCTTCTGGCTGTTCCCATCTTCTCCTCATTGTTTCTACTGCCGACCTTCTCAAACAAGTCATAGATAAAGTCCAGCCTGAGGAGAAACACATTAAATATGAAGTACTGGGGATGTAGTTGGAGATATTTGATGGAAAGATCTAGAATACAGATTAAGATCTTTTTGAGAAAAATAACTTCCTGTGGGAACAAATATAATCATGACAAAGTAATAACTTTTTTATCTCACACTTTTCCACATCTGTTAAGCTTTGTCACTTTATCCCATTAGCTTAAGTCAAAACTCATATTGGAAATATGAATTTAACTCTAAAATTATTTGTTTTATTTGTTTCCCAGGATTAATTCCAAACACAAATATTATGAATTTTTCTGGATGTATTACCTGCTATCCTTCAGCATGTTGAGGATGTCGTCCCTGAAAGTGTCTCTGTTCTTCTCCAGGATCCCTTTAACATCATACAGCACCTGGCAGAGACAGAGAGAGTCATAATAAACTCACCACACACTGGCATGTAAAGCGGCTCATTTAAACCTAACTCACCTCCCCTGCGTAATGTTTGATACCAAACTGATGATCAGCAAGTCTGGGCTTGACATAGTACGGGTTTGTCTGAAACAAACAGCAGAAAGCACCAGAAATGTAAGATCACGTGGACAGTAGCACAGCAGTTCAGCTTTTTGTGAATTATGCATGAGTTGCATGACTTAATGTGTAAATATCTCACAGAGTGCCTGCTGTGCAACTTTTCCAGCAGAGTGAAGTCTGTTCCTTTGGGGAATCGACTCTCTTCATTCACTAATGCCAACAAGCCCAGTTTCTAAGAATGAAAAACACATGTTATTGCATCAGTTTTTTGAATTAAGCACCACTTTCTAAGACGTTGGTCCAGTACTAATTATTATCAGTTTTCAGAAAGCATCAGAGGCAGCTTTTATTTTAACTTAAAACACTAACTCTAACTGCTGAGCTCTCATAACGTTAAAAGTTAAAAAAAGATCAAGTTCTTACCTTCTCTATAAGATCAAGACACTCTGCATTGTCCATCCAGTCTATAGCATCCCACTGAACACCCTCCCTGTGAGGAGCGAACCATTATTCATGGAACATGTATGTATGTACATTTTCATATCACAGCATAGTCGAAAAACAAAACACCAATTAGAAATAGTTGCGCAGGTTTGCCTTCATCTGACTGCATCAGTAAGCAGGTAGATGATGGTGATGACATGACGTGATGTTTTTTCAGGGGGGTTGTTACATGTCGCATCTTTCTTTGTACTGGTTTGATTACCTGTTGTACTCTAGCTGCTCCAGGGAGAAGATGTGCTTGTTGAAGTACTCCTGAAGTTTCTCATTGGCGTAGTTGATATTAAACTGCTCAAAACGATTCACCTGGAAACAAGCCGATGCACTTTATATTTACAAAGTTAGATCTGGATTATATCTGCACTGATGAGTGTTATTCCTATATGTATTGTAAAAAATATACATTTGTTTTGACTAAGGTTCTGACCTCAAAATTCTCAAAGCCAAAGATGTCAAGGATGCCAATTGATTTAAAGTTTTCCTTCCCTTTGACTTTCTGATTGATTTTGAGGATGATCCAGGAGAAGCACTGGGAATATAATGCCATAGCAACAGAGTCCCGGGAATCTACAGCCTGTAACAATGAGAGGGAAACCCAAGATATGGTTAGAACGGGTGTGATAGTGAGCTGGAAGAAGCAGAGATCAATTTGAATGTTAAAAATGCATGTTCTCGTATGCGTATACCTGCTCTATAGTGAGTGGAGAGCAGATTTCCTCTCCTCTGAGTATTATAGAGCGCTGAGTCAGGACTTCCGACAGCTGGAAAGCATCCAAGCCCAGCAGCTCACTGGCATTACTGACCACTGGATGCATGGGCAAAGCTGTGTTATTCCTGCACAGCTCATATATCTCGGTTTTAATCTTGCTACTCACACGAGGCATGAGGCGTTCACTGACCTTGTTTAGTGGTGATCTGGGCTCCTCCTGCAAGCATGAACTCGATGTTGCCGAGCTGTAGGACCCCTGACAGCAACTTAAACATGTCTCTGATCTCCTCCTCAGTGAACTCTAATACCTTCAGCGCCTCCTACACAGGGTAAAGCACAAGCAAAGTCATATTTCGATCCCTAAATTTCCATTCCATGTATTTGACTTTGCATTCACTTACAAAAGGAAACAGCTTTACCTTCAGAAAGGAAAACATAAGGGAACATTTTGCCTAATCAAACTGACCATAACGCTGTTGAACAGTTCTTTGTCGTTCAGGCTCTTGTCCTTCAGACATCCTGATTGGCTGAGGTAGTGGTAAGATTCAGCAGGGTCCTCCAGGAAGTAAAGGCCTGTCAGTGGAAACGTGTAACATCAGCGTCACAGTAGAGAATAGTGGAAGAGACGAGATCAGATCAGTTATGTGGCACATCATCAAAGAGCTTTTCCTACTTTTATGCTCTTTGTTGGCTCCTGCCAGCAGAGCATAGAAGATGTGGTAGTTTCGTTCTCCAGGGTTTTGTCGTACCACTCGGTTCTACGGCAAAATCAATGCAGCGGAGCTCGATTAGCATTTCATACTATTTTGATTAACGATAAAACAGACAGTACTAACAAACTTAAATTTGGCATGTGACTCATGAGGGCGTGCTTACCTTCTCCAGCAAATCTGAAAGGTAGAGTGTCAAGGAAAAAACAATCAAACATGAGTCTACATATAAAAATCTCTGTATCTCACCTTTTCATTACCCCTGTCTAAGAAACTTATTTTGCGTAAAAAACAAGGATACAGTCAATAACACAGCCTCCCTGGATGTTGCCACTCTCAGAGAAGTGAAGCTGAATGAATTTCCCAAAACGACTGGAGTTGTTGTTGTAAACAGTCTTCGCGTTACCAAACGCTTCCATGATGGGACTGCAAAGAGAAACAGAATTTGAATTACTACAACCACTAGAGGGCTTTGTTATGTCATTCCTGAAAAGACAGATGCTGTTTCACAATGATTTTTTATAAGACAGTCATCTCCTGAGAGGTAACTTGCAGTTGCAATATATTTAGGAACATCTCTTGCAGTTACAGAAAAGTAACAGCACAATGTTTCTCTTCACTTAGAGAGTGTACCTGCTCTGCACGATGGCCTGCTCCACTCGTGTGGTTTTCTCAGATGGGGGAGTCCCAGATGAGTTCTGGCTCATCATTGACAGGAACTGCAGCAACAGTTTAGTGCTCTCTGTTTTCCCGGCCCCCGACTCCCCACTGATGTTACACACAAACACAAACACAACCAATTTAATTAAAGACACTGTGACCTTGCCTGATATTTAAAAATCAAGGTTAGACAGCTTCAGAGATACAGCTTTGGCTTTCAGGCTGTCTCAATCAGGACAGTATGAGCACAACTGAGAGCACAATGAGATGTTTGAACCTGCTGCCACCCAGTTTTTACCCAGTGGCAGGTTGTTATTCTTGTCATTCGTCAGCTGTAATATTTAGACTCTTTAGACTAAATATTAGCTCAGTCACTGAAATTAATATGTCTAAAACAGCCTTGACTCTTCATTATGTCATTAGCAGCTGTCATTGTGGTCCTATCCCTGCTCCAAGTACGTAAGACCGAATATATTCAAATGATGTGAGTATTGTGTTGTTGGTATGTAATTAAATCAACACTGACCCAGTTACTCTAAAAATTACTGTGGCTATTCTCTCAAAAAAGGTTTTTCAATAGGAACTGAACTTGTTTTAGTTCTTTGACGACATTTCACCCGTCCGTTCCAGTGGGCTTTCTCAAATGGTGGCCTGGTAGCTCAGTGGGTTAAGGTTGAAGGTTGCAGGTTCAATTCCTCAAGCGTGTCCTTAAGTAAGACACTTAGCGCTAGCTCCCCGGGCACTGCCTGTAGCCGCCGACTGCTCCCCCCAGGGGGTGGGTTAAATGCAGCAGCATTTAACTGCATGTTGTGCACTGTGTAACTGTGTATGTGACAAATAAAATGGGAATTTATTTGTTTATAAATGTCTGACTGACTGGTAGAAGCAACAGGATTATAAATCTTCTGGAATCCTCGTGTTGGTGATTGGTGGTCACCTGTGGGTTGCCCCTTCCCCTGGCTTTCATGTGTGTTAGTGTGTAAGTTCATTGGACTGTTTAATTTTGTATATTTTGTGTGTTTTATCTGCATTAGAAGTTCAAAATCCTCACTCACAGTGTTACAGGAGTTAAGTTGTCAGATGTTGCTTGCTCGGGAAAAGTTCCCTAAATGTCAAACTGTACTGTAAAAATGGCAGAACAACCCTTTTACAGAGTGCATGCTCGGACAGGCTGCCTTACCCGCAGAGACCAGACAGCATAATTTAATAGGAAATAAATGGATGGACTTTTCTTTAATGGAACAAAGACATGTGGTTAGAATTAGAGCGAAACAAGCTGACAAGCAGCAAACTGAAGCACAGACATAGCCTCTTCCATACCTGATGAGGACACACTGACTGTCATGACGTTTCCAGATGCAGCGATAGCATTCATTGGCCACAGCAAAGATGTGTGGAGGGAGCTCCCCTAGGTGGTGCTTGGAGTAAAGATCCACCCTGTCCGGACCATACAGTCCTGGAATCTGCTTGTAGGGGTTGACGGCTGCCAGGATGCTGCCAATATTAGTCTGAAAACAGCCAAGAAATTTTCCTTTGATTCTTTATTTCATTTATTTTTTAAATGTCTCTCTCGAATATGCAAATAAAAACCTGCACAAACATACGCAATGAAACGCACTGACATATGTGCATATAACTAGCATTTGTGAATACATATGGAGGATACAGCTCTGGAAGAAAAAAGAGACCACTGCATAAAAGCTGTGATTGCAAATTAGAGATATTCCACCAAATATCAGATTTCTGAACACCCAAGTTAAAACATTAATTCAACGTTAATAAGTTGAATGAAATATACATTTAAATGGCGAAATCAGAGAAATGGATCATTTTGGATAATTTTTTTTTCAAAGCTGTACATGTCAAATATTAAAGCAGGCTTTTGTTGATTTTAATCTGGATTTGAGGATAAGGGAACACAGCAGAGCGGAGCTATGACATTAGGTTAAATCATCAGATTTTTATTAGAAAGCTAAGGACAAATCAGTGAGATGATGGAGACGGGAGGTCAGATTTTCAACGACGTGTGCTGTTACAGTCACCTGGCACTCAGCTCTGCTGCTCCAGCAGCAGAAACCCACACACTCAGCAGCATTGTGTCATTTTACTCTGTCTGTGCATTTGTGCATGCACATTTCAAAACTGTGCTGAAGGATACACACATATATATATACACAGATGCATGAACACACATTGACACAGAAAGCTGAGCCACACAGGCTAAATTCTTATGATCAGCTTAAGGGAAATCCGTTCATGGACAATATTTCATCATCTAGATTAGGTCACACCCAGGGAGGCTGTTATTGGTCTGTTGCCTGGTAATCTCTCAGGTTTCTGGTCTGGTTTGACTTTAACAATTTTAAATAAATGTTCTTTGTTTTGATTATAATTGATGGATGTCTGGTACATGCCACGATAGGTGGCACTGTTGATTCCTTTGCCTTTTGTTTTGTAGGTGCAGAGCCTCTACTATACTGAATAGTATGATTGGACAGGTGAGTCTGGGGTTTTAAATGATGTTTTGTAGTATAGATAGGTAGGAGTTTCCTCCTCGGACTACTTTTGTTGTGCTAACTAGTAAATGAAAACAAGTAATAAACATTTCAATTTAAATGTACACTTTGTCTTTATGCATTCTTTAAAACAAAACAAGAATCACTAGTATTTGTTACAGCTTTATCATCAATGAGTTTGGTAACATGACACTAAAAGCATATTCCATGGAAAGATTATAGGAAAAGAAAGAGAAGGGCACTCCTAGACATAATCATAATTTACATACTCATAATCACCATGTATGTAAATGCACACTCACACGCTAAGAAAGACACACAGGCACATGTCTAGCTGAACGCACTTACATAGATATTGTCCTTCTGGTAGCGCTGGTACAGGTTGTGCATAATGGCCGCCTCATGCAGCTCAGCCAGTGCTGACATGTCCTCCACCCCATCAATGCTGGACTGGTGCATGGCATACACCCGCTCCCTGGTAACCTCGGCCTGCTGCAAGTACAACGCCTGGAAAACAACAGGACATACATGCTTTTACTGGAATGCATATTGTAATTGCAACATACATGTCATCCTCTGGCCTTTTGCTAGTGGAAAAGGCAACACAAGACGAGTAGGGGAGAACGCCAAAACAGACTTACACTGGTGTTACACATTCTACATCCAGAGAGATCTCTGTCATCAACTTTCTGCCTCTGTCATCTGCCACCAAATGGACACTCTCAGATGCTACCGAGGCCCAACGAGTGCTGACGAGTAGTTTGGAAACACTGCAAGTCCAGGATCATGGTCACAATTTGACTGCACCCAAAAGCTAATTACAGCTTACTAATGAAATAGCACAAAAACCTGAGGGTTATCATTTGCAGTACTGAGTCTTGGGCCACTAATGGACAACTGGACGGGTTTGGAGTTCTAAGCAATGCTATGATGACTATATGTATTTATTTCTCATTGTGCATTAAAACAACTAGGAATGCATACTTTGACATACATGACTTCTTTCTTACTAAGACCATTCCCGTCTTTATCAGGGTATGAAAGAGTCAGTTTGGCCTTGGCCTTTTGACAGGGCCTCTCCAGATTCCTGCAGAGACATGGATCTCAGTATTTGTCCCTTCACCCTAAAGAAGGGACATTTCATGTTTCATCAAACTCCAATACAGACAACCTATTCCTTAAAGCAGGAGTCTTTCCCGCACTGTCAAAAAACACTAAACACAGTATTGGTACATTTTTGTACATTTCTAAATTACTGAGTTAAGTTCTCATGCTGCTAAATATAATGTATAGTATATTGTGTATAATTCACACTAGGAAAAAATGTTAGTGCAGAGCTTTCCATTTTTAGTATAAAACGGCTAAATGTGATGCAACACAAAGAAAATCCACATGATTAAAGGACGGCATGTAGCCACTTTGTTTCTCCCCAGACCCCCATCTCATCTAAGTCAGGCATCGCCTGAGTAGGGGACAAGATGTGTGTGTGTGTGTGTGTGTGTGTGTGTGTGTGTGTGTGTGGACGGAAAAGGACAGACACAAAGTCGGAGGACAGAAGCAGAAGAGTAGAGATTGAATGTGGCAGAACCTGACAGGTCAAAGCAGCTCAGTGTGTACTGAAGTCAGACTGCTACAATGATCCGGATATTCTTTGCTTGCATACAGCCTACACCAACACACAAACCAGGACATGACCGTGGTTGTATTTCAGCATTAAGGTCATTCATTCATTGCAAAAAAAAACCCAACTTCAATCAACGTCTAAGAATAGAAACCACGGCCTTTACAATGCTGGGCTGTTAATGTGTCAGCTCAGTCTCACACTGTGCGTGTGCTGCTGTAACAGATGTGTTGGAAGTTTGTTGATAGTGGAAGAGGGGCACGCTGTAGGCACTCAGACATCCAGTTCTTAAATAAATCTATTTCGCTCCAGTAACACGGTCTTCCACTGCACAGGGCTGTTGAGTGCAAAACTATTCGCAGCCGTATTATCGTTTGCCAACTGTCAGCAAATAAAATTGTATTTGAGCACTGCCAATGGAAACCTGTGTGTTAAACAGCATGTTGTCGCTTTTCTACTCTTCCAACATAAAAACATAATGAACACAAATACTGTACAACCAAATTTCACAGTGGGATATGGGAAATCACATTTTATGGATACTCTTTCTTGATGTACTTACAGTTTTTGTTTTCACGTTTTACAACCTACTTAATCAGCACTGACATCATGTTATCCAAGCACAATTTTAAAAACACCGTGAACTTCTTAGCACCACACAGGAGACAGACAAACCAGCTGGTGAATGGACAGGAGCATGAGTTGAGGTCACTGGCATTTTTTAAAATCCTGTTTCACAATGTTTGATTGTGTTTGTTGTTGTATGAAATGTGCTATATTAATAAAATTGCAATTGCCAGCGATATGCAGTGGAGAAGAAAACAAGTGAGACACAGGTCCGAGTGATGTGATGCAGAAACGAGAAGTGTGTTAGGCTCGGAAAGCTGTTCATATTCAGAACTGCTTTCATATTTAATGTATTACAACTAGACACAAGTGTATTCCTGAATCTGCGAGGAAGGAAAAGCGAGGACACATTCCCCACACCCATCTTGGAAAGACAGAGAGTGTTTCAAAATATATCAAAGTCCATTAGGCTGCCCCACCACCACCACCACCACCACCTTCTCCCCATCTCTTAAGCTTTCTCGCCCTATTAAATCTCTCTCCCACATTCGCTTTATGGGGTTTATTTCTTTCCGGATTTTCTATGCCTTCATGTCTCAAACATCACAAGTCTGTCTCTCTCACTTCTTTTTCTCTTTGTATGTTACTCCTCTTTTATCCCTTCCCTTTCCCTCTCATTTGCCTCACTTTTCTCTCTACCTCACATCGACCCGCACGTCATTAATTTACACCTCTCCCCTCTGGTTTCTCCACACTGCATTTCCAACATTTCAACCTCTTGTTATTTCTTGCTTCCTCCTCTTTTTTCTTCTCGTCTCTTTTACCTTTTACTTGCTGCTGCCTGCAGACTACATGCTATATTTATGATGCATCCCCTCTGCTTGTTTTTTTTCCCTTCATGCTCTCTCATCTGTCTCTTCTTGTCTATCTAATGTACAAAGATCCTGGTCTGCTCACTCACATAGAAGCGCCTAATACCTAAATGGCTCAATCTGAGACCCCTACCTGTAATTGAAGGCTTACTCCATTGCAATCAAAACGTCAAGAGTCTTTCTGCAATCAGGGTAAATTATAGTGGAACAGAAGAGGAGGCTTGTGACTAAAGGAAGGTTTCAAAGACGAACAAAATGGAGGGCTGGGTCTTTGCTGTCAAAATCACCAACTCCCATTATCTGGTGCCGAGGAACAGTCATTATAGGTTGGAAGTGGTTGGTTAAGCAAAACATCTAAATATGCCACAAAAATAATGGCAGAATTAAAATCCAAAAGGTATGAATTAATTAAATTGTTTTTATAAATAGCTTATGTTCAATAATAATCTCCCCTCCAAAAAATCTGAACATTTTTACTGTGAAATTAAAGCACATAAATGTCTACTGTGATGGGTTTTCCAATTGCTTTTAATGCCAAAGCTGCTTTTGAATATAAAGGCCTTAAACTGCAGATAAAGCAGAGATGTTAGGGGAAATGACTTGGGATAACCTATGGACAAATGATTTAGAGAGAGGAGAGGCTATGAAGTAAGTGTGTGTGTGTGGAAGTGTGTCAGTGACTGGAATAAAATGCAGCTGATGTGCAAACATGCCCATTCAGTTGGTCTCTGGTGGGGTTTTAAAACTTTCTCTGTGCATGGTTTCTTGGTGCACATTAACAGGCACAAAGCGCACATTTGCACAGAAACTGTGCTGAATGTGAGGCCCACGAATTATGTTTGAGAGTCTAAAGTTGGATACTAAAGATATTCTTTGGTGACCTTTTAAACATCATCACCAACAGATCAGGTATTTTTATTCTCCTCGTGTATCACCTCTTCAGGTCAGAATTGTGGAAGACAGAAATGAGATATGTGTAAAACATATCAGTAAGAGTTGGTCTTTTCGTGGTGTTTGTTGACACACTCTACTTTCATCATTTTGTTTTTTTCTCTCAGCTCAACTGCATCATTCGAGCTTTCCTCACATTGACACACATTTCCAGTGCTTCCTCTAAATGTCTCTGATGTCTGAAGCTTCTTTGCATGATTCAGAGAGAGAGTCAGTAAAGACAAACTTCTTCATCTGACATTTTAGCTAAAGACATAGTGAGCACACTAGGGGGGGGTGAGGGAGATAAAAACGGAGAGAGAAAGAGCTGTGAACACAGTGACCTATATATTCTACAGACCTCTATTCACCAGTGCAAGACACAGTATTAACACCTACAGCTCTCCTCTACTTACTCACCTTGGCTCAGGTCTGGCACACCATGAGTTAGATGAGGATGTGGGGAGACTGAGGAGGTATTTTGTGAAATCAAAAGTAAATGATGCAGCTGCAGGTAAGAAGTGCTGTGCAAGTATTTTAATCTATAAAGGTGTCTCTTGGGCTGGCTCTCTTTCTTAGTCTGTTTACATACAAACATCTACTAATCAGCACTAAATACATGCGACCAACACTGTAACTATTTTCCAAATGTGTATTGTACACCTCAAACAGGGCATCAAATTCCTGCCCATGCATTGCTGCATCTTCTCCCGCAAAGCGTGATGAGATGGATTAAAAAAAGAGGGGAGAGAATGATAGGCAGATGATTGTGCGTGAGTACAGTTAACTTCATTATATAATACTGAGCAAATGTGTAACTACAGAGTCTTCAGAGGATTAGAAATATGGAGCCATGAAGAGGAATGTGGGTCAGGAGATCACACAGCAGCATTAGCTTGTTTCTGTGAAGAATGAGTCCAAACAAGTCATTTCTGCACTTTTCACGATGCATATCTGACAGCGTGTGTGTCAGTTTTACTATGTGGATGTGTGCGTGTGTGTGTGTGTGGGCATTTTATGTGTGCACAAGTTGTAAGGCATCCCTGCAGCATGTTCTGTACTTGCGTGAGTGCTCATTACAGCTTTCATGCAGGCAACTGAAATCCAGGTCACATAACACACATCATACACAACACTTCGCAAACATAACCTGTGTGTGTGTGTGTGTGTGTGTGTGTGTGTGTGTGTGTGTGTGTGTGTGTGCTGTTTAGGTTAGAGAATACAGGTGCATATGTGACTTTCATCCTTGTGCCTCCTGCCTGTGTGTTGTGTGCGTATTTTACCATTTACTGTACACATTGCAGCTAAAGGATATATACACATACACATCACAATCACTGGATGGTGCTGGGTAAGTGGCTGTAGCCATAGAAACCAGATCAGGAAGCGTTTCCCTAAAAACCTTAAGTTCAGGCAGTAAAAAAAGACACCAGAATTAAATTATATATAAAAGAATAAAAAAGTGAAGATAAAACCTACATCATTAGCCTGCTGCACCTTTAATATAAAACTAAACAAGTAAAGTAACAAAACAAGTAAAAATGACCATGAATGATGCTAAGGGTTGTATATACCCCTTGTACCTGTGAGTTGCACTGATTTGACATGAAAGTTCACAGTGTTTCTTTTTTTTATTTTGAAGCCACAGTATTTGTCACCAAAACTAGAAATTTGATGAACTGCATCAAAATCTGTAGAAAACAAAATCAAAGTGACAGAGAAGCAGGGCTTTAGCCAGTAGACATGACATGGGTATCCTGGGACTGTTTGCAAGGGTCAGGTCCTGTGGTAACCGTGAACCACCCACATACCTCAATGAAATATTCACCACCTCCAGCAGAGCTCACATTGAAACACAAACAGTTAGCAGAGAGGGAAGGTGGAGAAAGCTGGATTGGGGGTGGGGAAAGTTAAGGACATTCATAATCCAGAGCAAGAATGCCGGATTCTAAAGCCAGTCCTCTATTTTGGGAATGTCTGTCTGTCCCTGCAGTGTCACCGGACAGGAACATGAAAGCAGCCACACTAAAAATAATGCTTTTCTGAGTGTGCATGTGGATGTTCTTCAGGGGTATAAAGGGTGGGTAGAGACACTTGAATTAGGGCCAAAAAGCATAATCTATTATTAGCTCCATCCAAATGCTGCCAATTGGAGCGCATGTGTGCGTTTGTGTCAGCCATCAAAAAGCATCTAACCCAAAGAGCAACGTGTGCATGCCCTTGCCCTGACACAGATTATTTGACTCGCACTCGCACACACACATACTCGTAATGAGATTTAAACGCTCAATTCCATTATTTTGACAGGGTGTTTGGTGTTAAAAGGTTGAGCTTGGGGCAGCCGCATAGCTTTGACATTTGGAGCAACTACAGCCTACTTTGCTCTAAAACTAGAAAGTGCGTTTGTGCTCCCATAATGCTTTTTATCTGTTGCAGATATGCTCTGGAGGCTGAATGTGTGTCAGATTTGAATTTTGCATATGTATGAGAAGGAAGAGGAGGAAGGATCTGGGACAGGAAAGTAGAGCATCATCACCAAGAGCTTCTATTGATACACAGAAGAGAGAATCAACCTGCACAGGTGCTTAACTTTCAGTCTGACCCGCACATGGATACAAATGCACACTGCAGACAGCCCCTCACAAGCAACTAACGCACCTCTTAATCAGCTGGACTGTGGTGGTTGTAACTCATTAAACGTGTTTTTATCCTGAGTAGAGTTTGCAACTTTCTGTTCCATATAGAACGTTTGCTAAATAAACAGCCGCGTTCATACAAATGAGTGATGATATTCGAAAGGCTTTTAAAGTTGGATTCATCAAACTTGTTCAACATGACAGTGTGTGTGTGTAAATATTTCTTACCTCTCCATAGTCGGTTGTGACCACAAGTGTTCCATCTCCACAAGAGTTGACAGTGGCGGGAAGAAGCTGCTCCTTCTCTCTGACCCAAACACGGGCCCCCTGTGTAAAACAAATACACAGAGACTGGTGAAAAGCAGTGCAAGGTGCACAAAAACGTGTATGTGGTTACACAAGACAATAAAGCTTCTGCTGGATGTATCCACAAGCAGCCAAGCAAAAAAAAAACATTCTTTTTACACTTTCAGTGTAAAACCATATCTTGTTACACACAGATGTGACAGATGTGTTTAATGGAAGACAACAACATAACATCTGGATTTCCATTCATGTGCAGTCTTTCTACCTTGGGAGAGGAGCAGGACATTTTGGCAAAATGTTTTCACTTTCTGACCCCCGTTGAAAAGGTTGTTTGAGCGTTAAGGCTCAGTTTTAAGGTTACGAGTAGAATTACACATTAGGCAGAATAGGAATAGAAAAGCAATAAAAGAAACATCAGAGAGAAGATATATGAGACATGAAGATATAGCTAGGATAGGGATGTTAGGTTATGTGTTTAGTAAAGCGATGGGAACTAAATAATGTTAGTGGGTGTCCTTGCAAGATATAAGTATAAAAGTGTTTGTGTGTTTGACTTCGGGTCAGAGGAAGTGTGCACTTTTTACATGTTTCCACACTGACAAAGCCCTTTTTCACAGAGCTGTAGACCTCTGACCTCCAACCCCTAAAAAGAGGCACAACATAGCACTGGAGGGAGTAAAGCGGACAGAAAAAGAAGGAAGAGGAAGCAGAGTCAGTGGAGCTAATAAAGTTTTAAAGACAGTAAATGGACCACATACTGTTCTGTCTAATACAACTCTAACTTGTTGCATCAGCCATTTTCAATGTACAAAAACGATCATTATTGTATTAATTATCTTCTCCTTCTCTCTTTTTTTGTTTCATTCTGTTTTGTTCATCCTTTTAATTTTGACATATTCTCATGGACAATAATGGAAAACTAGTGTTAACCAGGCGGAAATTATTCACACACATAAGCAGTGTACTATACACACACACAGCACAGTAGCTCAAGGAAAAGCTTGGGGGGAAAATGTCGGAATGCTTTTGGATAGTAGCTTCACCACTGCTGACTCGGTAGCATCAGGACCTCTTACTGACCTCTAGCTTACAACAAAAATGTTTTTTAGTATTTAGCTACAGCCATTTCAGCAAACGTAACAAGGTCGGGACAATGTGTTTTTAGTTCTCCAGCAAACGTTAACTTGAGAAAATAAAAGCACGCTGTGCATGCTATGATTACAGATGCTGTAGAAGTAATGAGTTATAGAGCTACCGTCACATTGTTATTCTGGGGGTGATGACTTTTAAAAGTGCTTGATGCGTCGTAAGAAGTTCAGTGTTTCTGACTCTGAGATCAACAAAGGTCACGTTGCATGTTGCTAAATTACTCCAATGTTTGCATGAACTAGCTTGTACAGTACATCTATAATGAGTGTGACAAGTGAGAAATTCAAGAGCCTCCTTCACTGCCCTTCTTTCACTGTTTCTCTCTCCTCGGCAACTCTCTAAATATAGCTCCCTCACTCCTCTTTCTGTATGTAGACACTCACCCTGTCTCGTCCCTAACTCCAACTCGTCTGCCTGGCAGATTCCACCACACAGAGCCACTAATATGACGGTGATGACTGTGACTTGACATGATAACCTCTGCAGCCTGAGGCTGTATGCTCACAGTCCACAGTAACCACCAGCGCATCCTGTTTTAACTGATTAAATAACTCTCACGCTACTTAAACCTTTAATACTCATTTAACCTGACATAAACACATAGCTTATATGGACCCTTCTCTTCAGCTTATTTTCTAATAAAAGTGTTTCTTTCTGTCTCTCTCTCGTTCTTTCCTGCATGTACCTGAGCCATGAGCAATCTCTGGCACAAATGCAATGAAGAGGAAATTGAGGGTTTTAAATCACGTGCCGGCATTACAACTTACACCCAGCAACACCTCCTCGTCTTCTTTGTGTCCTCTTCCCTTCCCCCATCTCCTACTGGCCCAGACAGACAGAAATGGCTGTGCATGACAACTAATGCTCTCGGTTAAAACCTATTATGAAAACAACTTCTGTTGCTACTCTCTCCAAACCGTTTCATCGTCCCAACCTGGCTTTCATCTCCATTCTTCACCTTTCATCGTGCTCCATTATACCTCAGCCAACCTCAGTTGTTACCCTCAAACACAACCCCTGACCTCACATCTCAGACTCTGCACTCTAATAGGAGTTGAAAGATAACCTAAACATCCTGCTTTGCCGAGTTCCTTTGTGCGAGGCAAGCATGCAGTTGCTGTAAATTTGCCATTTTAAGTAGCGTAATGCATTACTTGATTAAGAGGTGTTAAACTTTCAACATCAACAAAGGTGACTTCTGGATATATTTGTGGCAAAGAAAGAACATAACATGCTGCTGTAATCTCGTTTAGACCAATTATACAGTAGTCTGTCTTGATTGACAGAATGAATTATTTTCTACTTTATTATTAGCTCATTGTTTAGGTATAAAGCTGGTTTTGCAGGTAATACTGTTCTGCACAAATGCCAAACAACGTTTTTTATAGAGGACACAAGTGAACTTGTTTTAATCACTAATATTTTTTGTTCAATGTTTGTCAGTTAGGACGGATTTTCAAACAACATAGCTTCTGCAATGCCAGTTATTAGCTGTTAGAATAGAATATACATTATAAACAAACAAACAAAAAGCATTACTTTTACTCCACATGACTGTCACAAAGAAGTAGAGACATTTTAAACGTTTAAATGTACTGTTTGTATTCAAGCATTAACTGAATCCATCTGATCCCTGGACGATAGCAAACTAAGTGCTCTTAAGTCAACAGTGATGTTAAAAAAAGCTTAACTTAAACGTACACATTATAATCCATAGGAAAAAACATTTCAAAATGTAGTTGGTGGATTGATTATATAAAGGAAAGTAATAAGAAGACTCAGTCAGTCAGAAAATCCTGACCATCGAATAATCCTTCGTTACTGAAAACATAAAAGAGTGTATCCCCAGAGCATTTGGCCCAGGCGCTTGAACAGCTGTATATGTGTGTCTTTGACGATGGCCTTGTTGCTGCTCAGGCACTCTCATGGACGCCTGTCCCATTTGATTGAGGAATCACCCTGGAGACAGACTGATAAAGGACCCCTCGTGCCTCAACAAACACGTAATTCTCAGACACAAACACACAATCTGTTTCTGCAGGCTACAGACACACTCACCAAACGGTGTATTCATCAGTCACTCAAGTGAACATCAATATACCTTGTTAAATAAAAACACACAAACATCCATACATTATCTTAACCTCTTTTCTTAAGTTGCGGGGATGCTGGAGCCTGCATCAGCTGTCATTGGGAGAGAGGCAGGCTGCATTATAATTCACAGTTCTGTCCAAATATACACATTTAGCCACAATCCAAATTCTATTTTTATTTCTAATTTCATTAAATTAGATGATTTGATTAAAAAACTTCATGAGACAAGGGGAGATGCAGCATCATTGCAATCCATCCAAGATAATTAATGTCTGTACAAAACGTCATGGCAATTCTTCCAGTTCCAATAAAAGAATGACTGCCCATCGAGACGAATGACAGGGACAGGAAGAAAGAAAAGAGGTGACTCACAGGAGCAGAGGCACATCTATCATGGCCTGACTCCAGAACAGAGAAGAGGAGACAGAGACAGACAGGTGCAGGAAACAGGGGACGATATTATAGTAGGACATTTACAAAAGATAGAGAATGTTTAGCAAAGGTTAAAAGTGGAGGAGGCTGAAAAAGATGCAGAATGGCAGAAAAAAGACACATATTAATAAATGATGACAGAAGCAGCTGACCAGTCATCAGCTAATGGAAACTAAGTGATGAGCATAGAAGTAGGAGGTCACAGAAGGGTCTCTGGAGACTATAGGTCATGGGTGCATTTACAGATGACTTTGAATGTTTGTCTGTGAATCTGAGACTGAGAAAATATAGCATTGCTGCAGTTTCACACCAAAAGCACTAGATTTGAAAGACTAGACTGAAAAGTAAAGATAGAATTACTTGGATGCAAAGTATTATACATGATGAAGTTGCTATTGTGTGTGTGTGTGTGCTGAAGGGACTATTTTCTGTAACCTTTGATTCATCTTCACCACTGCAGCCCAACCTGCATCGGGGACCTAAACTGTGTCAGTAATATTCCATTAAAAGTGCTAACACAGTCGGGACAGCGAGGCTTTCAGCAGATTATAGCGGCTGGAAGGAGAGCAACATTGTGTGCGGGGAGGTGCGTGACCTGGTGTCACCTGTCCCGTACGAGGCACATCTGTCAGTGAAAGAGATTACAGTTGAATTTCAACTCTGTAGGCATGAAAGACATGTGGGGAGCATATTTAATAGTTGCAACAGAATGAATGAAAGGTTTTATAGGATGTTGGATTTTGAAGTTTTCAATATCCCTGCTCCTTTTCAGAGCCCTTCCAGCCCAACAAAATGTCCTCGCCTTTCTATTCTTATGCAAACCTTTGACTAATTTAGCACACAAACCCACAGATCGGGTCAAACCACTCTTTCACACAGTTAGAGTCGATAGGTAGTTCAGTGCACTGTGTTCCACGTTTGGCTGCTTTGCTATTATGCTGGAGTATCTGAAGCTTTAGACCGATAACTCTTTAACCCGTCCTAAATTCCCAAACTGCTGAATTACAAGCAGGACTAAAGGCAGCTGTTAATGTCATTTTGTGTGTACGCTATGTGTGTGCGTGTGTGTGTGTGTGCAAGCGTGTGTTTATACACTGCAAATCCTCTTTGAGAGGCCTGTTTTGAGCAGTCTGCTAATTATCACAGTCTCTTTCATCTTGGATTAAACTACAGTCGCACACTCCCACCCCCACCTACACCCTGGCAACAAGGCTTCACAGCAACAGCGTGGAAACAGGGCATCATGGAAACCCTCTGCTCTGAGCACTAGAAGATGCTGCATGTATATATATATATATATATATATATATATATATATATATACATGTGTGTGTGTGTATATATATATATATATACATGTGTGTGTGTGTATATATATATACACACACACATATATATGGTCACTGACCAGACAGCAAATAACATGCTCACAACCTCATATACACACACAAGAGTTTTCCTGTGATGTGAAAATACACAAGCTGCTACCGCGCAAATGTTTCCTTTTCCACCCATCAGACGTGATGTGAAAGTGAAATTAGGGCTTGTGCAGGAGGAGGGAGGAGGGTTGCTGCTGCTTTCCTGACAGCAAACTGCTGCTGATGGTTGTTTTTAAGCAAAGCCCAAAGGTGGAGACTGTCATTTCATGAAAACTAGCGCTACTCTCACATATATCAAACATCAAGGGACCTCTTGGCTGCAGGTGAGTCATACCTTCTTCCCTGCTGACCAGGAAAAAATAACACACTCATGGTGGAAAAACAGAACCACACTGGAGTCCAAGTTGCCGGCCAGGGTTGGTTAGTGGTGAGCAGATTAATGTTTCGCTTCACAGAAATCACATCTTGCTTTGACGTCATTACTCATCATTATTTGAATAACTGAAAAAAGGTTTTTAATGATTAGCTCACTGTCATCTTTTCATACCCAGTACTCAGTGCAGCATGATAAAGTTAATAGTCAGGAAGTGTAGATTTGAATCCAAACAGACATTTTCTAGTTTGTTTGATGTTACTGGACATTCAGCCTGCAAGCTACCTGACCAAACAGTACTGTGAGCTGCCACTGCAGCCGAAGCTGATGACCTTTTTTTATGGCCGCCAGTGGATCTATCTTGCTGGCAAAGATGTTCTCTCTTCGACTGTAGCTCTCACATTATGTTTTTAGTACTTCAAACCTTTATCATATTGAAAAACGGGGGAACTGCTTTGGAATTACATTTTCTTTTTTGTCTCTGAGCAAGTTTAAAACATCAGTGTCTTTCACAGTTTCTAATCACTTCGTCCAATATACGTTTCATATTTCTCTGCCATGTAGCTGCTGAAAGGCTTCACTTACTCATAGTGTGTGTTTTATTTGTCAAGGTAATGCCTGTCTTTTTTCCTTGAAGGGCTCTGGAAAAATATTTCATTTGGCCTAATTGATTAAATAAAGGGCAAACAAATTGAAGTGCATTGAACTGAAGGCAGGGGAGAGAGGGATGGAGGTAGAGGAAGGAAACGCACCAACAGAAGCTTAGTGAGGAACAGAGAGAGCAGAGATGCGGTTTATCTAGCCTCTACACGCCTACGCCGGCACCACCACACATTCTGATGAGGCTCAGCATGTTGCTCTCAGCATGAATCCCAACGCTGTGATAAGACATAGCTGGACGACTGCCTCTACACACACTCACGGAAAAAGTGTTATTTCAACAATACATTTAATCTAGTAATGAGAGTAGATTTTTTTTCTTAACAACTTCCTACGGAGTGAAATAAGCAGCTTTATTCTGCTATGGCTCAATCTCGTATTCAGGCTTTAGTGTTGCCAGATATGACCGAAACAAACAGCGCAATCAGACTCGAAACTGTTGAAGCGTCGTAAAATAACTCAGATTAACTTATCAACACTGCAATATCTCATCACTACGGCCGTTACTGTTCTGTAGCCTGTTACTGTGTTCACTGGTAGTAATATACTATAGTAAGTAGTATATATGATGATAAGTAATGTGTGCAAACGGTTTTTGGCAAACGTCAGGCACACAATAGTGTTTTTTGGAGACTGCTTCGTCTGTGATGTCCTCCGTGGGCAACAAGCTCCAGGCACCATGACTTGCATATGGCACTGTACACTCATTCTGAATAGTGAAATCATCTTAGTTTGGCATTAACCACAGAGCTAAACTGTTTCCATTTATAAATGGTTTGTCAAACTAATGAATACTATTTGTGACCCTTTGACATTAATTTCCAGCTTTATGCAAATCAACATTTGTTGATCACACGTCTTGAGATCTCAGGGTTCACATCAGCAGATGCTTCTTGTGAATAGCAAACTGAAAATGTTCTTTATAAGTCAAAGTATCTGTAACCTACACCCCTGATCGTGCTTCATTGATTGGACTCTGTGCTTGTTAAGTATCGACTCCAATTAGCTTTTGTTAAAGTCATTAGCCAAGGGGTTTGCATAGCTTTTTCAGACAACGCTGTTTATGCTGGAATTAAGTAATGAAGTATGGACAACAGCAGCACAATTATTAGCGTGGTTCTGGTTCAAATTAGTTGTGTTAGTTCAAGACTACAACTTGAATGAAGATCTGACCACATTCATGCATAAAGTCAATTTCTAAAGGTTGAAACTATTAAATTTGTTTTCTTGCCACTTGCCACTGTAGTGTACTCATGTGCAAACATCCGTCTCTGGATTACATTACATTTAAGAATGGGCCTAATCTCTGAAATAATCCTGTTTTTTTTTACATCAATTTGTGCATAGATTTTGAATTGTTTGATATGGACAGTGGAGAAAATGATCTCCTCCGAAAAGTGTAAAAATACGTGTACTGTGTTTCTGTGTACATATTTGATGGGTTGTGGCTCAGAGAAAGAGTGCGATGTTTGGCGCCAAGGGTCTTAAAGAACCTTAATTGTCTCCGTGTGCTGTGAGTCACAGCCACTGCTCAGACTGTTGACCGTGTTGGAGAGAAGATCTAACTTCAGTAACTAATTTCTTGTCTGCCTAAACACTGGCACTCACCTATCTCTTTCTGTTGCCTCTCTCTGTCTGCACCCCACAGTTTAAAGGATTCTGATCTAAATCATCTGGCTGGGGTGGGTTGTCCACTTGTATATAGACAAATCTTTCATTGGCTAAAAGTACTCAAACGTAGCCTAAAGTCAAAAGCAATTTTGAACTAACCAATTAAATTAGAAATTCCCCCATTGAGAGGAAACCCACACAATCTGCCAATGCTGCTGATCCGGCAGCTGCTGCTGTGTTTCAAAATACTTACCTTAACTCCAAAAACTCCAAAAATGAGCTAAATCATTATTTTAAAAAGGTTCATCCTTGAGGGCCGAATCCTATTTACAGTTCAAAACAATATGAGTCTAATGACTAATTATATTAAGACAGACATTAATACAGTGCGCGCACACACACACACACACACAGAGTTAACAAGCTGCAGATTGCACTGCACAGAAGAAGCCCACAAGAAACTCCCTAAACCAACTCTCAGAGGATCTGAGGCCATTAGGAAGGAAGATTTAGCGCAGTGTTTGGGCCTTTGTGAAAGATGATTTGGTGATATTGTTTCAAAACCAGAAATTCATAACAGAAGCATGAAAGTGTTCTCCATTCACTTTCCCAATACCCTGTAGAGGTTTGTTTGTTGTTAGAAATCGTTGTAGTTATATAAATTGACAAGGAAATTCTGCCAGCTAACCACAATCAATGGAGGAAATTTGGTTAGCGATGCAGGAGCTGCTCATTATGCCCAGCCAGTGGAACAGAGCTCTGACTGCCAAAAAACTATTGCACTGTGTTTTTTCTTAATAACAAAGCATTTGAAATACAACATGAGGAAGCTCTTGGGAGAAGAAAACCCTAGTTTAGGTGGCTTTAAATCACTGCTCCAAAGTTCCAGTGTAAAACCCCTTTTACACCAACTTTCTGTGACACGTGATCGATATGAGAATCATGTATAATGTACTGTGGGATTAGTGTTAAGATTAGACAACTCGTGATGATGTGCTGCCCCCCAGTTAGACCCCAGCCATTTCAAAGCAGTTTGAACATATTTGTGTAAATGTCAATAAAAATGTTTACTGATTTCAAATTGATTTTCATGGCTATAACTAAATCGCTAAAGGAGCAATAATTAGATTCCAGTGAAGTGATCCATTAATCACTAGTAATCATCTTTAATAATTATAATTATAACAGAAGACAATTTTTTTGACCACTGAAAACACCCAGTCATCAAATTTCTTTCTTTTCTTCTTGAGCAAAAATATAGATAACTCAGTACTCAACATGTCTATATGCCTATGTCCTTCCATGTTAAGTTTTAGTTTGCAGATATCTCATAGCTGACTATGACTCTCAGCAAACATATTCTTATGAAGTGGTGCCAAACATCACATGACAAGTTTGTGCAGTACAGACACCTGAACACACAGACATTTGACAACATAACACTACTTATTACTTTCTATTAAATACAGTAAATGTTACAATTATTTTTGGTAAGATTGTATGTTTGAGGAACAAGGACCGAGTTGATATGTGCTGCATGAGCACACCACTCACATGGACACCTGATAAATTATTGGCACCTGCCTCAGCTCTATTTTGTATTTTCACCAACTCCTGAAGGAAAAATTAGACTTTTTAGCTTCAGTGTGTGTTTGGATCCCAAACAAACTGTAGGTCTCATATGAAAACACTCAGAGCACACAACCACAATTACTGTGGTTACACGTAAATACAGGACCACAGATCTGAAGCCTAGAAATATGCTTCAGGATGTGTTTACATGTGATATCTTGTTATCCCCTTTCAGATTAAATAGCCATTTGATCTACAGGTAGCTTTACATTTATACTTTATTAGCATGTTTGACATGAGTATGGATATTCATTTACATGAATGGTTTCCAACATACCAGTAATAGGCTGTGTGCTGAGACCTTTCTCCTGCTGCTTTGACTCAAGCAGCAGTTTCAGCAGAATACACCCTCCTGATCATTAAATAGTAGACAAGGAGCTTAACTGCAATGGCAACTTATCAAGAACTATTTGCTGTGATGCCTCTGAGTCCCTCTAAGACCAGACGTGTGCAGATCAAAGACGGCACTCCACACTGTTACGAGAGTGCTACGTTCTGTGGAGTCCACAGACGGAAAAGAAAAACTTGCCAGAATAACGTGACAGTCCTTCATCTAACTGCTCACAGATGAAGGAGAATGCGGTCCCTGAGAAATCACTTAGTCTGAGTGCATGAACCCACACAGAAGGAATAGTAAGTGCTTCATCAAAACCTGTTTATACATTGACACAACTATTAGACACTAATATTCTCATATCCCATAGGTTGTTAAAGGTTTATATTTTGAAGGTGGATAAACAGTACAGTGACAGCAGGACATTTTAACTGAAAATCACAACTCAAACCTCAGAAACATATTCTCTAACTCGTGTTCTTCCCGCTCCAACTTTGTTGGCTATAGATTCTTTCCTGGATATGCCTCATTAATTGCTCCTATTCGTTGCACATTCTAGTAAATGAGATATTTTTTTATGCAGTTTTTTTTATTGATGCAACGTCAGGCTCTGTGTGTAAACAAAAGTGTGAGAGTCATATGTGTTTGAGTAATTATTACTACAGCTTCACAGCAGTGATGATTCTTCTGGAGGTGTCATGGGGCTAATTCAGACAAACAGCACCACTCACTGTTTGCAGTCTTCTCAGTGAGCTTTGGCTACCGGACTATTAAATGTCAAGCATCAACGATATCAGCCGGCTACACTTGCACCAACAACAATGAATAATTTGGTTGACCAAATTATTATTGGTCAACCTGCTCTTCCACCCATTCTCCTCCCTGTTCAATCGTTCGGGTTACTATAGCATCTCATTGATCTAGGCATCAAATATTGGTGAGCCATGGTTAATACTGTAGTTGATTGACATCTCTGTGCATCTCATAACCTTGCAGTTACACTCAGCATCTTTATGACACACTAAAGAACTGGACAAAGCATTATCAGATGCCCTAGGAATAAAAGTGGGCTGTGAAGAGGTTTGAGGTTCATAAGAGAAATGTCCTGAGGTGAAATGAATCTGAACTGTGAGCTCACTTCAGAATACATACCTTAAATATTATTACTGTACAGCACTGAAACTAGTACATTATCATTGAAAAACAAACACTGGTTTATAACTGCACATTCTAGTGCTTCCAAAAACTGACTATATAGGATGAATCACCGTTGTGATTCAGTACTTGGTGAGCAGCAACAATTTTATTAATAGTGTATGCTGTGGAAGGCTCTTTAAATAACAGCAGAGACGTATTAGGACATGTGAATTCATTAAAATCCACAGCAGCACCAAGCATTCACAGGACCACAGGAAAAAAGAATTACAAATACAAATACTAAGACGTGCACTGTACTTATAATCTAACAGTTTGGCACATATTTGTTCTCCATGAGCATTGTATAATTGTTTATGTTGTGTGTGTTTACTGTCCACTCAGTTTGAACCACTCCAGTAGACAAGTAGCCCAGAATGAGTCTGTGTGCTCAGCTATGCCAATGTTTCACCAGAGCTCTCAGCAGCGGCCAGATTCACAACTCAGTCGTGTGCGCGCACTGCTGTATGTGTATTGTGGTTCGGTTCAATAGCAGGTCACTTGGTGGTCAGTCATCTGCATGTGATCTGTTAAATGTCACAGCTACACACACATGCCAACACACACGTGCATTGTAAGCTATAACTTCCATTGTGACTGTTTCTCCTTTGCACTGCAGTCCCATGTCTTTCTGCACTGTTTACAAGTTTTCCCATTTAATCTTTTCTCCCCTCTATCTCTCTGCCCTTTGTTATCAACCCCCTCCCCGCCCTTTATTGTTACCTGAGCTACTCATTACATTTGTCCTCTCACCCCATTTCTAACCATTGTTCCATATTCTCATCGTACCTTTCCATCCTGTTTCTGTCCCTCTCATCCCTCCATTACCATCTTTGCCCCTGCATCCCTGTCCCTCTCTTCCCCTATTAGTTATTCACCTCACCTTCGTCTTCCATACTTCTCCGCTCTCTCCCTGCCTCCCTTTCTCTCTTTCTCTCTCTCTGTCACCTGAGGTAGACAGTTCTGTCAGGAGTCGGCCTTATTTACCGCCTCTCTTCGCTCCTGTTTACATTATCGATCGGCAGGGTTGCTTTAGTTCCACCATACATCAACAGCCCCCCCCCCTCCCCACGGCTGCTGGCTCACATTACCCTGAAACACAGAGTGGGGAGAGAAAATGGGGGAGGAGAAGGGAGAAACTAGATGGAAAGCCAGCGGAGCATGTTAGTATGTGTGAGGTATTTATGTGTGAAGGAGAGAGTGTGTGTGCGTAAGAAGTGTTAAAGGAAGAAAGTGTGACTGACAGAGAGCAACTATATGTGTGTATATTTAAACATACAAAGCTATCCTAGGTGATCACATGAAGCTGTTGTTAGGTTTTCTAACAAATGAAGAGCTTTGTACCCTTAGTCAGTACAAAGTGTACTTTTCATGGCAAAAAAAACATTAAATACACATGTGAGTATTACTTATTCTATATAAGACCACCATGCTCCTTCTTTTCTAAGGGTTTTCTGTTGTATTTTCGGAATCACTTTCCAGCGATTTACTCCCATTCAGTCTCAAGAGCATCAGTAAGGTCGTCCACTGATGTTGGGTGATAAGGCCTGGCTCAAAGTCGGCATTTCAGATCATCTCTAAGGAGTTAAACCCAGCTGAGGTCAATGAACTGTGCAGGCCACAGAGCCTTCCACACCAGAAAATAATATTTGTATGGTCTTCGCTTTGTGCAGAGGAGCACTGTCATGAAGAAACAGGAAAGATCTTTCCTCAAACATTTGGGGGTAGACTAAACTGATTTGCATCCAAATGTGCAAATTGTAGCTAGACTTTGAGAAAATGCTTATCAATGTGCACTTTCATCTACCACCATCCACCACCATGCAAATATTAGATTTTGCTTGTCCCCACTTTTCAGTCAGGTGCCATTAACTTGTGTGGACGAAGAAGGCAAGAAAACAAGATGCTGTTTAGTATTTATAACATTTAGAACTGCTAAAAGCAAGAAAATCACAAGAAAAGCACCTCCTACTCAGAGTTGATAAAGGTTTAACATTGTGGCACAAAGACCTTTAACAGGTTCTACTCAAGTAAATGTCAAAAGACCCTCGGTAAGTAAGGCAGAGCCATACAGACCAATCAAATTGCATCCACTTAATCAAATCAGGGTTTTAAAATCAGTGCTGTGGCCTTTTCCTGTACTGTTTTTTTTTGGTTTCCTTTCTGTTTGTTGATTAATGAGGGAGAAGCTTCACAGACCAGCACGTCCATGCTGATGTTGCACATAACAGGAACAAGCAGTTTTTCCAACAAGCAGTTTTATGCCTCCTATCCACTAGCAGCTATCATTGTGGTAGCTGCATACAGTGCAAAAAGCATGACCATAGTCACTTTTTATGATCCTGCTGGAAGTTAAATATTTCTAAATTGTCCTGTCATGAACATGTGCACATGTGTGCGCGTGCAAAACATACACGTTTATGATATAACAAGAAGGAATGTAAAACTGGATGCAAATTAAAATCGATGTGCAATGTGAATTGTTGGCTGGGGTTACCCTGTGGCTGTGCTTTTCAGTGACGCATTGTTTCTACGGTTTTGTGGGCCTGAAAAGGTCGATCTTCCACAAAGAGGAGGGAATCATGACCTATTGTTAAACAGATGTGAGGCTTTTTGATTTTTACCCTGCAGACTGTTTTTCCAAAGAATAACAATTGTCCCTGAATCATAATGATCTGGTTGTAGCTGAATGTCATGTAATGTATCTGTGCAGTTTGAAGCAGCCAAACTCTGAAGGTTTGGATGTTACATTTCAATTTCTGCCCTTTTGTCTAGTAAAGAAATATCAGTGTGTCACTATGCAATCAGCATGGTAATATTTATGAATTTATATGTGTAAACCTCTGTTGCACGACTTGATATTTCTATGACGACTAAAATACTTCTTTTACTTCTTATAGTTTAGATTTACATCTGATGACCGTCAAGGTAAACCAAGGTAAAATAAGTATCGGCACAGGGTTTCAATGGCTTCTTATTTTTAGATTTTTATTAACACTAACTCGTTCTATTATTCTTATCTGAAAGTCTCACCAGCATTTTCTACTCTGTCAGTTGTTCACTCTTATCCTCAAAGTGCTATTGTCCTCTGAGGTTTTATCTTGTTTTCCACCTGAGAAAAAAGCCGTGCTTATCAGATCGATTAGAAAAAGATACTAACAGGCGTCTTTTATTAAAATGTGAAAATACAAATCACTCTGATCTAATTATAACACAAAAGCTTGTTTCTAACAGATGTTATTACTTACTATAAACTTTACTTGTTTTATTAAAGTCACGTCACCGTGTAAATGAAGAAAACAGAGACGAGGTAAAACAAATAACAGCACAGACAGGTAGATGGGAGAGAGCAAAACAGGAGGAAGCTAAGTAAATCTGTACTAGAGTGAGCTCATCACACACCTCATCTGTCTAGCATATTCAGCCTGCAAAGATGAGAGACAGAGGGATAAAGAAAGAGAGAGAGTGTGTGTGTGTGTGTGTGCTGTCTCTCATAAGTGGGCGTCACACTGGCATGAGTCTTGAGGGAGCTTGACTGAGTGCCATCTGGTGACATCCGCCCTGGCTTTTCTTTTTTCGTCTGTCATTCCAGCTTTTTTCCTGCTTATTGTCATTGCCCCTCCTCTTTGGCTCCGTCCCCCCTTTCTCATCTCTCCCCCCTCCCTCTACTTCCCCTGTGGCCTCTCGCCTTTCTTACCTGGGAGGCCACGAGTCACTGCTCCCGCTTTTCATACTCAACGGTCGTTCATCTTTTCCCCTCCCCTCTCTCTCTCTTCTCATCTGTCCCTCGTCTTTCTTTATCTGCCTTTAAAGAAGAAGACAGGAAAAAGGCTAGCTGGTCCTTTGTGTGCTTGGCCTCAGTTTGTGCTCAGCCAAGCGGACACAGCTCTTAAATCCAGGTCCAGGCTTTAGCATAAAAGGAAAGCTCAGGTCTTGTAAATGCCCCTATGGCTCGTTCTATTCCGTCCCACCTTTCTCTCAAAACGACAGAAAGGCAGTTATGCTAAACACAGGGACAGGTGTAGATGAAATAAGGGGGAACAAGATGCTGATGCTGAAAAGAGTGGACATAATTCTTTTCATCAGAGAGTAGCAGCAAAGGCGCTCTCTGCTCCCTCTCAATCCCACTCCCTAACTCCCTTCCCTGAGCCAAGCAACACTGAAGCTTTTCTTTTTTTTTTCCATCCCCCTTTCTCCTTCAAGGCGAATGAATTAACTCAACGAATTAACACCAGGGCTGCTGCTGCTGTGATCATCAGCATCACGCTCCTCCTCATCAGCAGCAGCAGCTTTGACGAAGCTTTTTAACACCTAGAAGGATCGCACTGCTGACGCCACGGCAGAAAGAAGCAAAGATGTCGACAACCTTGTCAAAAAAAGAGAGAAAAAGAATAGAAAAAAACTCCCAAACTAGCAAGGTATCGCAGTCTGAGTGCTACAGTCTTTAGCCCAGAGCCTTGTCAAGTCTCTTGGCACTACTAAAGCAACCTTACTGCTGATGATGATAGGAAGAGAGTGGGAGGAGGCGAGATGGGGAAGGGAAAGTCGGGAAGAGGATGAGAGTGAGACACAGTGGGGGGAAATAACAAAATACAGAGTGTGGAAGAGGAGGGGAAAAAGGAGAGAGTGAAAAGGTAGAAAGGTGAGGAAGAGGATGAGAAGAACTGGGGGAAACAAGTTGTTGATTACAGCGAGCAGAAAAACCATGCCTTCAAAGAAGACGAAACAGACAGAACAGAGTGACAGGGTGACAGGCGCAGCAGAGAGATGGAGGTCTTGGAAGAGAGGAGGAGGGGGGGGGGGTCTGGGAGAGCTGCAGTGAGGATTTTAATTAGCAGTAATTGGCCACTGAGGGAAAAGAAACTGGGAGATGGGAGGCAAGGAGGGAAGAGAGGGGAGCATAACAGACAGTTTTTGACAGAGTGATATCTCTCTTGCTTTGTACCTCTCTATTTCCTTCAGCACTTTCTCTAACTGGGCCTTTACATCTCCATCTTGTTTTCCCTCCATCTTTTTCCACCTCCAAGTCCACTCCCACTTCCCCCAAACATCATTTGTCACTCTTCACTAGTTTGCCACTAAATGCAAAAGACTGAAAATCAACTATAAGGGATATGGCATATGACACATGATCATTCTGGAATTATAGCCAGTGATAGAAGACTGTTACCCAACTTCAACTGTGTCTGAACACAACTGATGTGTGTTTGGATTTTTACAGGCCACTGTGAAAACTTTCTTATGTGACACAAACAGTAACTTTAGTCCATGTCCATGCGTCTCTTTTCAACCAGCCAGTTCACTCTGCTACCTTCCTCACCTGCCGTCTTGTCATGTACACGGAAAAAGCCAATTAGAAACTCAATTACCTGTATATATGGTAGAGAAATCAGTGTTCTCTGGGATGAATCTACATGAGGAAATCAGGTTTGTCTAATCTCTATACCCTGATTATGGTAACCAGGTATCTCATTTACATAATTAAGAAAACAGCTTACTCAAGAAAGCTGCCTGTAACTGAGTTACATACATATGCAGTTGTTTTTCTTGTTCTGTCTCCCAGCTTCAGTGTTTTTGTTCACTCTCACACCCCTACAGTTGATTTTGGTTGCAGACAGCTGTTTACAGTGATACAGTTCTAAAGACCAATATAAATCATCTGACTATAACCCGCCTACAAAGTTAGTGACAGCTGTGAAAAGCATTTTAAAGAGATAGGATTTAATGAGTGTGAATGGTTGTCTGTCTCTATATGTCAGCCCAGTGATAGACTGACAAACTGTGCAGGGCCTGCCTGCCTCTCACCCAGAGACAGCGAGGATTGGTTACAGTGCTCCCCCAGGCCTTAACAGAGAAAGCGGTTAAGATAATGGATGGATGGGTGGATTAATGGAGTTAAGTTAACAGAACAAAAAAGAGTGTTATTATTGGATTTACATTAATCAGGTTGTCAAATCCAAAAGAATAATGGTCTTAAGTGATAAGTGAGTGCTCACTGCAGGTTTAAAGCACTTGAACTCTTAACAATCAGTTGTGTATTATATTACAAAAGAAGCTGCTGACATTTTGGAGGTAAAACTCAAAGTGATAAAGTGTCATTTATAATGCCTCACTGCGTGTGAAAAATGTAATGTGTTGTGGGTGTGTTGTGATCGATGTTGACAGACAGTTACCGTAATTTTATAATTCGCTTTCTTTTTGTCCTCAAAATAAATCCGAGGTGTTTGCTTTCATCAGTATGTTCGACTCAGATTTATTGAACTGCCAAACACAAAACACTGCCAGTTCACGAATAAATAGACATGGAATTGCGAATGGTGATTTTGTTCCCACCGTCATGTTGTTAATCTGTCTCCCATATTCTCCTCAGTCGCCACCCCCCCCCCTGCTCCTGTCGTGCCCAGTGTGTCACAATGTGGTATATCTGTGTGTTTAGGAGCGGAGGTCGGCTGGGGAACAGGTTAGCGAGGTTACAGCTGTGTTTATCGGTACACAGGTGAGCTCGGGGGTGCCGGGTTGTCTGGACAACACGTTCGACTTACGCTCCCTTGTCTGGCAACCACAAAACACCACGTGCACACACCTACACAAGCACACACTGATCTTACTGCTTGCATCTAGCTCACAAACGAGCAACAGACTAATTTTATGCAAACACAAACAGACAGATCTCCGACTGTTTCAGCCCTAATCAAGGATTCATTTACAATGACTCATGCGCTCCAGAGTTGACAGATTGTTGATTTTCTTCCCTTTAAGTTTCGTTTAATATGTGAATTTAACCAGGACCTGCTTGAAATTTCCCAGCTGTTATTTGTCAACATCCCAAATTGCATGCGACTCTTGCTAAACAGCAGCAGCAGTGTGCCATGTGCTCCGGGTGTTGCTAGGTTACAGCACTGGGATGCTGCTGGCTAAGTGGCTGCAGGATCATCGACGGACACTCTGCATGGAGGGCTGACAGCAGGTCCTCTGGACCATTTGGCAACTTGTGAGTCAGATGCTCTTGAAATCCCACATCTGGTGGCAAGCCCATACAAATCAAGATCAAAGTGTTGTCTTTCAGACTGATCCTGTTTCTCAACCTCTGTCTCTCTCCTGTCGAGTTTCATTTTCATTTCTCTGCCTTTTCCTCATAGCCCTTTGCCTGCTTTGGTATAACCTTTCTTTGCTCCCGCTCTGCTGTTGCTGTCTCGCCTCTCTCTCCCTCCTGCTGAGAGGTAATCAAGCCCCGTTGTGACTGTTTAAGCATTGAAGCAGACGCATTCTGAATTTTTCTTGGGACTTAATATTTTGTCTGGGAGGAGAGAGACAGTCTTCGTGCCACATGCTGCGTAACGGCCACATACGCATCAATGCAAGGCAGGGAGGCTTGCACACTCTCCCACACGGAGTTAGTGAGTCAGAAAGATAGTCAGTCAAACAGGTCTCACGCTGACAGATAGTTATAGGTAAGAAAGTGATAGGACCTGACAGGCAGCCCACACCGTACAGTACAGACTGATACTCTGCACTTAATGCGAAGGAAAACACAGTTAAGCATCCATACAATATCATAGAGCGTCGGCAAGACATGAACACAATTACAAGCTCGTGCGCACGGAACGACAAACAGTGAGAAGCTGCAGCATCTTGTCGCACACATTACAGCTAACACCATCAAAGTGAAACAACTGAATCGACAAAGAAGAACTGACGTGAGAACTCACCTCACATCTGTCCCCTCCCCCACGCTGCTTCATTTTGTTATTTTAGTGCTCTTTCACCACTTTTTTTATCTTTCTCTTCTAGTCCTGTTCTCCACTCTGTCCTGACCTCACTCTTATCATCTTCCTTTCTCTCAGCTTCCTCTCTTGACTTAGACTCTTTGACGGACTATAAGCTGATATCACACAGTCTCAGTGTTCCCTTAATCTCTCGTATGCGCGCACAGACCTGGGTGGTCATTATAATAGACAAAGCTCGGCCACTGCGTTACTGCAATACCTCATAGTGTGACGCTGTGTGCATGCGAAATATCATGATTAGTTCATGACAAAAGTTCATATATGAACTTGGAGGAGTACGGATTGGAAACATGTCATGTCATAGCACAGTAATGCATGGAACTGCATCCATTTAATATTATTTATTTTTATATAATGGAGGGACCAAACAGCCACTACACAGCGGAAGAAACACCTCAGGGCCAGAATCAGCTGTTCGCCTTCATTTAAAGGACACACAACACTACTCTGAGGTCAATAATATTCACATTTTAGACCGAGAAGACAAGTGGTTCTCAAGAGGGGCAAGGAAAGCTTTGCATGTGCAAATAAAAAACCCCTCGTTCAACAGAGATGGAGGCTTTAGGCATAACCTGTGAAGTGAGACCAACCTGGAGGATACATCTGTGATCACCAAGAAGCTGTTTAGAGAAGTAGTGAAACATCTCAGCCTAACAAGAAAGTCTAATTGCCATGACTCAACTTCCAATTCACATGATAAATGGGATGAGACCATTTTTTTGTAGTTTACACAGTGTTATTTAATTTTAAATTTTAATTCCAGTCACGAGTTTTAAAAAACTAAACAAAGAGACAGCTTCTCATTAATTCTACTTTGAGTACAGATGCTCTATCTGGAGTCACATGTTGCGTTTTAGACATCAGGACAGCCGGACAAGCACTTTTTTCTCTAAACTAAAACACCTAGAGATTCATGTTGAATCTTCAGCTTCATCACATTATATACGCTGCAGTGGAGTGTCACTTAATAATTTAGTACCATTTACTTTGCTATAAATGGAAGGCAGTAAGTGACATTATTATAGATACCTAGATGATTTTCTGTTGATGGCTTCAAAGAAAAATCTACCGAGTTCTCACTTCGAATAAAAAAAACACCTTAATAGTGCATGAAGAAGAAAACTTTACTGTTTCAAATCTTAATGTCAGAATTGCCATATTTTGTTCATCTTTTATAATTCATCAGGCTGTTTAACCCATTTTTTCTTCCGCCTCACTGGAGAAGCTGGAAGTTGCACAAGCACTTACACACTTTGTACTCACACTTTGCAGGGAGGTCATAGCCGCTGGTGATCTTCGCCTCTCCAGTCTCACAGCCGTGGAGGGAAACACACTCCTTTTTTAGCAACGGACCAGCAGCGGCGTGGATTGCTCCGTCCACTGGTGAGGGGAGAGGAAATTCAGAGAGTTGGCCTAGTTATGTGAATCCCCTGCAATCTGACTTCTTACAGGGAGACTAAATGTTGTTTGAAGTCCAGCAGACACATTTACAGGTGTCAAAGATTAGTGCTGGAGGACTGGATAATGTTGGTTTTAGTGCTGAACAGCTGAATTTCTCTACTTCTGCGGGCAGCTAATTTTTCACCCTAAACCCTACTTTTTTCTTTTAATAAGTCAAAGCATCTGTCTCGCTGTATGACAGTCTATTTAATGGATTTTAAGGCTAGTGCCTTAGTTAATTGCTCAATTTAATGTGTTATTAAAGACTCAGCTGACTCTGACTTTTTGGTCAATTAGTCTTTATTAATTACATTTTCATAAATCTACATAATATTCAGAAATAGGCATCTATCCTTGATCCCCACCACATCTAAAGACTGTGACTGTGTTCATTTCCAGGAGGGCAATGATGCAGGAAAAGCAATTTTACAGCTGTGCCAATTACAGTTTCATTCTGAATCACTGCGCCACTTGTAGTTCGACATACAGTCCCTGCTAAAGTGCTGCAACAATTCACTTACATTTGTTGTACACTGAAGACACTTGGGTTTGAGATCAAAAGATTAATGTGTTTAGAATATTCTGAATTTCATCTTGTATTTGATGGAATTTAAACCTTGACATTGACACATTGAACAACACAGAAAACAGCAACTTTTTTATCAGGTTAAGTGAACCGAGCGAAATGTTTCTGTACACTCAATGTGCTGCCATAGGCAGGTTCTTTCTTGTTCCACAGGGGAAGGATTGGATCCTGTGGTAGGAATTCTGTATTTCTTCAAATGGTGGATGCTGACTGTCACCGTGCTCTGGGGAGATTGTTGGTGATATCACTGACTGTCGGTCTCTACTACTTATTATTATAAAAAGGCGCAAAAGCATTTTAAACACAAACTTTAATGTACCGGAAACACAAATGAAATGGCTTGCCATTCATACTTTCTCAAAGTTAATAAGCATGCAATGTTTTTTTATATTATGGAGATTCTAAAGGCAAAGGCACAGAAATAACACATTTAAATGTTGAGACGATGCTGGCTCAAAGGTAAACATCAAAAACCCAATTTTCATTCAAATTCTGTAGATCAACTGTATCATTGTATAATTGCGTCAGAGGTATGTATCAGCTTGGTTCTTTTACGTTTCATTTATTTTGGTTTGGTTAGTTAATCATCCAGGTAGTGCAAAAACAGTTTAGACTTCCTGATGAGCAGTGTTCCACTTAATCAGGAGCTTGTTTTAGTCTATCGCTGCTCTATGATTTGCATGCTGTACATAACTGCAGCGTCTCTCAGCCACTCAACACTAACCAGGCAGTAATTAAGATCCCCCAAAAATGTAGCTGGCAAAACAAATAAGTGGTACATATTGTAAATGTCACTGCTTAAAGGCAAATTTCAAGACTCTAGCTTTGAAGGAAAAAGCTCTGTGTAAACTATTCATATTTAACCCAGAATAAAACATATCTGTCAGGAATGAGTTTTTCATGGCACTGTTAGAGCTGTCAGCACTTGGTGAAAATAGTACAATAACACTCATCCATATGTCAAAACTCACTGTGTTGGCCTGTAGCTCTTATCTCTGTCTGACTGTATACAGACCAGCTGTTGCAGCAGTGTGTTTCGCCAAACTCAGTAGCTCCAGGCAGGGGTCTGGTGTTATCTGAACGCTATTGTGTTAAGTTGGCATATCGCATGCAGTGCTGAGCTGTAGTGTGCCATGTCATGCTGTGCCATGTTGAACTGGGCCACTCTGCGAGCTAAGTACGGGTGTGCGGGTGTGAAAGCCAAGCTCTGAACACTGGCTACCTCCTCAGGGTGCACAGAAACGCACTCAGATGCCATGCTCAAGCTGTGTGTCTGGGTGTGTGCATATGTGTTCCTGTGCACAGACGTGTTCATGTGTCTATGTGGTATGTGGGAAAAGTCCTTGGGGTCTCTCTCACACACACACACACACACACACACACACAAAGCAGCCCAACTCTGAAATAAAGAACAAGTGCGATAAGACGGAGAGATGGAAAAGGGAAGGGGAAAGAGAAGGGAGGAATATGGGAGAGCAGCAGATGTCAAAATAGTCTACAGGAAGATAAGGAAACAAGCAAGAAAAACATGCAGAAAAAAGAAATAGAAATTGAACTGAAACATGAATCCACAATATCTTTTGTTTGTTTCATGCTGTGTTTGACAGGGAGATAGATTGTGTGTGTGTGTGTGTGTGTGTGTGTGCACAAGGAGTTGTTTATGCATGTTAAATCATTTCTTCCCAGTTGAATGCTCTGAAAGGGCACATGACCACAGAAACTGTCCAACTACTGATAGCTGAAACCTGACTGATGCACTGTTTATGCAGGTTGATGCATTTGCCCCCCTATGATGCACTCAGACCTCAAATGTACTGTCCACTCATGCATAAATAAAAAGAAGCAAGACACATTCGCTTTGGACATGAATTGACTCAGCTCCTTCACTTCACTTCAGTCTTCAGTCTGACTGAATTCTGACCCACGACATTGTGAACATTGAAAAGCGAGGAAGCAGAATGTGGAGTGTTAGGTGTTTGACACAGGTTAATGACAGTGAAATCGTTGATAAAACTCATCATTACCAGCTCCTGCAAGTTAAGTTAGCATAACCATACAATTTCCTGTTCCCTCCTGCTTTTGGCCACAACATGCTGGAAAATTCCTCCACTTTCACTCTGATATCAGCGGCCTGCAATGTTATTATAATCTTACGACAAAGAGTCAGAAAATAATCCAAAAACAAGCAAAACAGCAAAAAAAAAACTACCATCTACAGAACAAATGACCTTGTTTCCATGTTTCTCTAAGTATAGAAATGTACAGTGAATTCCTTGTTCTTCTTTTGTGCTGTAGGAATTCCACAGAGACAAACAGAACCATATGATATAACCATATAATAACTACGTATTTCGTTTCACAGAGACGCGACTGCATGTCCTTCATGTTTTATTATTTTTTAAATTTCATGTTTCATGTTCATGTAGCTGCAAATCATGTCATTAATGCCACATTTCTAGGAGGATAAAACAGTCTCTCTCAAAGCCTGACCCTGGAAAGCAGGGCTCATAAATACTCAAACACCTACTGTACATGTATTCAGCCTCACTGTGACTCTGGCCTCTTTCACTAATGTAGAGAAATGTCCCTGTAACTGCATTCATTGCAGAAGACCCATGTTAGCTGTCTTTTTTACTGTGGTAACTTCTGACTCAGTGGGAGCCAGTGTAATAGCCCAGCATGAGCACCGCATGCTACTGAGCAGTTTCAGACACTGTTCTGTCACTTCAATGCGTTCAGAAATATGACGGGGGAATTCATGAGCAGGGGGGAGTGAAAATGAAAAATGCGTTTCAAGTAAAGCTGCACCAGCAGAACTTCTTCAAAACAGACACATATTTTCAGGTGTATTAGTACTCAAGGATAAACTGTGACGGCAAGCAACAACATTTTCTTTTACTTTCAGAGAACAAAGTCAACCGAGTCCATCTGGTCATCCTGGTAACAACTGATTTAAAAAATATTTACCAACAACATTTAAAATATTTTGCTGTGTGAAATTAAAAATTAAGAATCATTAATTTGGATGGATCGATGGACCACAGATCAGTGTTTCAAGGCATGGAGAGGGGGTAGTGGGGCACATGCATAGAACCAGACATTGGTCTTTATTACTCAGCAACATTATAGAACAGTTCTAATTCGACAGACACTTGCGTACATGCATGATGAACACGCAAATACTAGTACCTGCAGCACTCACTTCAACAGCGGCTCTCGGACTTGGTGTTGTGCCCAGGGTAGGGAGGAGGACAAGTAGCCACAGGTGGGTACGCCACCAACAGTGGACTAAGCTCAGCAAAGGCCTCAGCAAATGTAAATTGAATTCCTAAATCTGTCAATTGTATGCTGAAGGGTCACGCATGCACGTGTGGGCAGCAGCGGTTGAGTTTCACTGTCTTGAGAGTGTAGAAACACTCTCAAGACAGTGAGTAAAAAGAAAAAAAAAAAAAGAGTAAAAACATTTCATTTCAAAATTCACTTCATGCTTAAGAAATTTTAGGCCACTGTTTAAAGGAGTGATTAAAGTCTCAGTCTCATTAGTCTTCTTTTCTGTGAGGCAGGCATTTCTGATTTTCTTCTGGCTGTTATTTCTTTAATGAGAATATTTCTTTTATCCTCCACAGCAAATCAATTTCCCTTTGGAGACCGTAATGCCAAACTCATATTGACTTATTATACGAGACAACGTATTGATATTGATGCATTCCTCATTTAGATAGTGAAGACAGGGAAAGCCGTAACCAAATTAGCATCACCATGGTGTCAAATGATACTTGTTCATACTCCACTGACTCTGGCACATGCAAATGAAGTACCTGAACTACTCAACAATCAGCCGTAATTGGCTGCACCTAATGCCACCAACAGACATCAACAGTTAATAATAAATTTAATTTATATTATTAGACACAAAAAAATCCTTCAGGAATGTAATTGTAATTTCCATATTTTAAAAAAGCAGCTGCATTATTTAGCCCTCATTACCATACACAATATCATGTCAACATTTAATGCAATTAAAGCTAAGGCTACAAGGGAAAAGGAGATGTGTAAGATATGAGATATGTAAAAATTATAGAAGAGATGCAGAGACACATAGAAACAGAAGGACAGGGGATTGAAGAGCACAGCTGGACAAAGAGGAATGGATTTGGAAGAGGATCAAGTGTAAAAAAGGTTGTATGGGTGAAGAGAGTGAGGGAGGCTAAAAGCAGAATGGGGAGAGATGAATGTTAAGCAGGTGTTGAGAGGAAAAAAAGCATACAAAGGATGCAGTAGATGGATGGACACAGCAAGGGAGGTAGAAATGAGTGTTTTGGCTTCTTTAGAAGAGTGACCAGCCAGCTGAGCAGGCGGTTGACCAGTTTAGGTGTTATCGCGTGTCCCTCACAGACTCTGTATTGACTGATGCTGGGGGAGAAAGAAAGCGAGCCAGAGAAGTAGGGGACAGGAAAGTGATAATTGGCGATATGCTTACCTGGCGAGAAGCCTGCAGCCCCCAACAGGGCACGCAAACAAACACAGGCGCACACACGCACACACACCCACACACTAGCCTGCAATGTTATATGCCAGGACAAGCTTTACCTCCTGCAAACCTCCTCCATCCACCCTCACAATCACACCCACGCACACCAGTAAACCCACACACAGACACACACACGCACACACACACATTCAGGTAGATTGACACTGAAATAAAACCAATCCTGAGGTCTCTCCTATGGAATACTAATATGGGCAGCTGACCTCTTATAGGCCAAACAAGCTGTCCGTCAAACTAATGGGGCGGAACACTGGCATATTGCTTTCCCACAATCCTTCAGCAGAACCAGGACACTCATTTACTTCAGTCAGCTTGTTGCCAAGGCAACATTTAGGATGGGTCTGGTGGTGGATGCACACACGCACACTGCTTCACATACACTGTTGTGTATATGCACTTTCATACACACAAACTTAAACAGGCACACGCAGGACCACGCAGCAGCCAGTTAAATGCCAATGCTATAAACTTACACACACACACACACACACACACACACACACACACACACACACACACACAAACATGACTAACAGTGGTGAACAGGTGAATTTATGTATGCAGCTGAAACAGCGCTGTCTTTATGTGGAAGGTATATGCTAAGTGCTCTGCAAGCCACAACCAATCTTCTGCTCTCGCCCTTCATTCACAATACATGTGCTTTTGTTTATTTATTCTGAAAGGCAAGCAGACAAGCCTATCTTCTGCTTGCATTTTTCTCCTCATCCAGAGAAGAATAGGGCTGCAGACGCACGGTCCATAGCCGAACGACTTCCAGCACACAGTAAAAACACCCCATCTGCTCTGGTGGAATGATTATAGCTGTCAGCACACACAAATTCAACTTGGCTTTTCAGGACAATAAGAAATCCAGCATGATAGGACATTGTTCGTTTTTCTAACGAAATCAGAAAATGTTCAAATGAGATCATGTCTCTATTGTGTTGGATGTCTTCAATCACCAACGCTAATCATATGGATGAAGTTCATGATCTGTCCCCACAGATCCATAGCAGGATCTCTGAAACCAGGTACATCTGTGCTGATTTATCGATTGCACGTCTCTGATCAGCCAGTTTCACGCAGTTGTTATTATACAAGCGCAGCACATCGCAGGTTAGGGGTTTAGATAGATGATTTCATTTGCTGCACGAGTGATTTTAGATGTGATGCTGTGACGGTGCTCCACACGGGATCAGATTTTTTAAACATCAATCCTATTACAACGCCTGCATGCCATATGTGCTACTTGGAGGCTCTAATCACTCCATCTTTCTGAGGCTGGATTACGGACTATACATATATATAAACCACTGCAAAATGATCCGTTTTTCATGTTTTATCTTTTATAGGTGCAAGTATTGAACTGAATAGCTTTATTTTTTGTGAACTGTGGACAATATATTTTCAGAATAAAACTCTTGTTTTTTTAAAGCATAACTCGAAAGGAAATGACAATACATCAAAAGAGGAGCTATTATGTTTGCAGAACTTGAATAATCCAAAGAAAACAAATAGTCTGTTCATTTTTAAACAAAATGAAAATAATGTTTTGATAAAAGAACATTCACAAGTCAGTATTTTGTTAAATAACCTTGATGCAATGTTAACAGAAAACAGAGGTTCATTATGTCCTTTTGTCCTAATCCAATCATTGTGTTAAAACACTGTAAATTATGGGGGAGGTAGTTCACAGTCAGTCTGTTCAGTGCAATATATATTTGCAGCATGAGCTAAAAGAAAGTGTAATATATAAAATAAACATCTTTACCGTGGTGAAGTATTGTTTTTTACTATACTGTCGGAAACGCTGGAGGAAACAGAAAATACACTAGTTCTACACATGTGGTATTGATATTGCTCATATTAAGCAGATCAGCCAAATGTGACCAATCCACATTAAGCACAAATTCTTTGTCCATTTAATTATGAAATTCAATATGTCCTCTGTAAGGTAAACTAATTCAGTCATGGTGAGTCACTGAGTCATCTTGGGACCACAGCAATTGTTCTCATGATGAATGATGAATGATTAGATCAACTGATAACTCTTTAATGCACATGTCATTGACTATTGGATTAATATTGACCTGTTAAAAGCCCAACCTATCTCTCTGGAACACTGACATTTTTACAAGACACTACAATCTGTCAAAAAAAAAGGAAACGCTGGTTGTGTGTGTAGATTCCTAGCTCATGTACAAATGTGAATATTTCTACCGCGGCTGAAACCGATCTAGTTTTCTCAGAAGGAGCTTGAGCTGACATTTTCCTGCCTTAACAAAGCATGAAAACAAGGTAACTATAGGTTCAGTATACTAAAGTAGGATCATACGCCATGGGCCCACACCTCTACTGACAACTTCCACGGTTCCTCAACAAATGAAATAGGACATTGCAGTTTTCAACCTTGGAGATTGTTAACTGTGGTTTGAAAGGCGGCAAATAGGCTCAGCTTCTCATCCTCGCTGCTAACATTTTACTGATGATATTTCTGTATGGGCCACGAACCTGTGGAAAAGCACTTCAATGCACCACACATCCCAAAGGCACATGCTGACATATGGTGACCTAGAAGAAGAACCAAGTACAAACTTAAAGTCCTGGCTCAAACCATTTTAGCGGCATTCATTCAAAAATTTATAAATTATTTTCTAAATCTCTTGCTGACTGAACCCCCAATCATCCTCTAGACTTTATTTTCTATTTCAGGAAATCAATCAAAGCAGTGGAACGTTGAACTGACAGATAATGTCTGGAATAAATGAGCAACTGCAGCCAGTGGACATAAAAAAGGTTAATTTCCCGCCCTTGAGGTAGTTGTTGATGCGTTGCCTGAGCTCAGTACTCCTCCAGATTGAAGTGCGAAAACAATGTCTGCCGGTGTGTGTTTAATCTCTCTGAATGACATTTACCTAGGAACCCTTGAGAGCGAGTAGTAAGGCACTGTAAAGACCTTTTGTTACCTCACCTCTGATGACAAAAACAAATGCACTACAGCTGACTGTATGCCGGGTTATTCACTGCAAAGTCTGATCTCTGAGCTGTACAAATTATTTTTGTGGGTTTTTTTTCCACACAGCTCAGCTCTTACATCTGTCTATCCCTAGTGGCTGCCTCAAAAACACTATTGGACCTTTGCTGTTTTCGTCTTTTTGTCTTCTCGCTCCAACCAACATCTCCCTCCCATCTCTCTTGTTTGTTCCATTCTTGCCCCCATCTCTACCCTTACCTCTCTCTCTAATTAACACCTACTGTAAGCGCTGTCTGCCTTTGCAAATCCCAAAGGACAGAGCTGGAAGGAGAGACAGAGAAAGGAAAATAAATACAATAAGAAAGAGAAGTGGGAACTCAACTGAGCAGGAGAGAAATTGGCACAGTGTAGTGTAGAGACAGATTAAAAGAGAGAAAGAGATAATGACTATTAAATATGTGGCCTCATCCTGCCAGCCGGCCAAATTAAAACATATGGTAAAAGAGATGCTGTGGTGAAATTTAACAAAACAAAATTTAAAATAACCAAACTAAAGTGTGGAACTCATGTTTAACATAGGCACAAGTGCCTAGACTGATGCATACACACACTCACAGCCTCTTTAGAAACCATCTGTCTTTGTAGACTCATCAGAGACTTCAGGACAACATCAAACGATGCTGTAGAGCTCGAGGTGCTTGACTGCATTTGTGTGCACGCGTGTGTGTGCATGTGAAGCCATGGGACACAAGAGAGCGCAGTCCATTTTTATGGCTCGAGGCTCAGCTGGTGTATATCAGAATGGGTGGAGTCCATGTGAGCATAAGGACTTGCAGCTTCAACAGAACACTTGAGGCACACAAATGTACTTTTGGCAGGCAAATGCCCTGTGACATGTGAATACATGTATATAAATACGTACATACATACAGGTGTGCCACTTGATATGTCTCCATGGAGACTAGATAGCAAAAGCGCACACATATAAACTGGAAAGTTAAAAATGGCAGCAAAGTGAGATGGTCTGAAAGGCTAAAGCTGTTTGTCCAAATGAAGTAAAAGAAAACAACCACAGGCAAACGCAGCAGCATCCAAATTTGCAAGCATTAACAAACACACGCAGGTTGAAAGGAGAGTGTGTGAGTGTGTGAGTGTGTATGTGTGGGTGTCCGTGTCTGAGGAAATGTGGCTGCAGCATTACCGGTACAGATTTATCACAAGTATCGATTAACCACATACGTCCAGCGACGTGAACGCAGCAAAGCTCTGAGTCAACAATACACTGAGAAATGACTGTTTATATCAACAACACTTCCATAAATTATGAACTATTGCCTTTGCACCTGCATGCACACACATACACAAACACAGGCAGACATACACACACACACACGCGCGCACACTGTGCAGCATGCAAAAAGCCCTGAACACCTGCCACAACAAAGAGCTACCTGCTACTAAACACAACAAAAATACAGACAGACACACCTCACACAGGACACAAAACACACACAAATTCACTTAATGGCTACTACACTGCACTGCATCACCTGATTAAAAGAAGTCTGACATTTTATAATATTTTGCCTCCAGGATGAACTATTTGCACCACAAAGCAGAGCTATTAATATCAACTGAAGCCCGACGAGTATCTTGGCATGCACAAACACACACACTCAACCAAAGGATCAGACAGGTTGTGACTTACCTCCACCTCCACCAAGCAGAGTGTTGTTAGCTGAAAGACAGACAAAAAAGAATTCTTTAAGAAACAC